>OY759162.1:4830856-5078356 GCA_963662125.1 Diplazon laetatorius | reverse complement strand
TGCGAACCTGGTGGCGAAATTCGAAACTCCGAGATGCCCGTAGGTGCTGATGATGCTCAACCAAGCAACCTTGGACGCTCGTTGGATTGCGCTCGCGCGCACACAGTCAGCGTGAATAATCCAACCGGCAAATTACCGACGGAGTCGATCGATATTTGATTAGCTCGCGCGCACGTTAATGCTTGTGTATGACGGCTTTGGTTAGGAGAATTTTTTTGCCGTTTGCGTCTCGTTCGCGACAATCTAGTCGCGCTTTCCGCTTACATTGTAGCTATGTTTACCAGGCTCTTTCGCACCACCTCTATCTTCAATTAGCACCTGCTCACTTGCATTCCGTCTTTCTCATTGCATGAGGCCGACTGCATATATATATATATATATATATATATATATATATATTGAGACAGGCTTTTCTTTTCGTTACAAAATATACGTGTTTTATTTAACTGTTTAAAGCCTACACCTGGCGCGGCCGGGGTCAGTGGCTGCCAGGGCTCTGAATTTTGACGAAATAATAATAATCTATAAATGTTGGACGCCAACTCATTTTGTCGAGAATGAGTAAACTCTTATTAATTTGTCGCGTAGCAATAATTATAATTTGACCGGCTGATCCGCATGAGAAGTGGATTCAATTGACTGACCCAGTCTTAAATAGGATACACATATAGGGAAGGATATTTTCTCTGAATTCAAACAAACCAACAGTCAAACATAAGTGATCCAAAAGAAGAAATATACGTTTATTTAGACAGACTTACGTTTTAACAATTCCAATTATTTGTCCGTGGTTTTCCTCTATTGGATTTGACAATGATTCCATACCACGATTATACGACGTATACGACGATTCAATACTTTTATATTTATTTGACAAAGACAGTTTAATTACGACGCGACTTCTAAACGACGGGCTCTTTCCTTTATCTTTACAATCGATGAGGTCACGGCTCGAGATTCGGGATAAGAGTCATGGTCGATCGATGATCTATTTGCGACCGTACCTCTGATTCGATGATCACGTGATCATGTACCTTCCCCCGTAATATCGACATTTCGGGGAGATGGTTGACAATTCACGCATGCGCCCTTTGCTGTCGCTACTTTGAATAAGGCCTCGTTACCATACGCTGGCTTTGTCGAATATATTTCCGAGTTATTGTGTTTATCATCGGACTAGCGTGATAAATAACCGATGGTTACAATTTACCAGATACAGTCGGTAACAAATTTCTGTTACTGGTAAAATATAAATTCTTGTAACGTTATGACAATATATTTTTCGTATCGCGTTCGAGAAGTCGAACGTCAAAGAATTAAACGGTGACGTCGAGGACGAAATTATACTGACAGACTATTTTTCTGTCACAATATATATATATATATATATATATATATATATATATATATTGTAACAAAAACTGATTCGGTAGTTTGCGATGGAGTTATAGTAATGAAAATGTGGATTGGGAGACGAGGGTTACACGCCGAGCGTGTCGTTCAAAAAATGCGTTTGTCCACCGTAAACAACTAAATATATATTCTCAACACACTGAAATGGCGAATCACCACGGTGATTCTTGGAAACAATTCGATTTCGACATACAACTCTATCTCGTTTTATCGATTTCTATATGGCCGATGCAATTATTTGGGGCTATCCCATAATATAAACGTTTTCATACAATATTCATCAATTCGCAATATATTTGATAATCAATAGACAGGGTAATCGTGTCGATTCGCTGCAACGAGTCGACTCGATGAGTGCTTGCCCGACGACCAATCGGTTCGTTAGAGGAATAGGCTCGCACTGACGAGGCGAGAATTAAATGGGACCAGGATGGTCGAAAATAAATTGTAATATTATACACGAAAAGAAAAGAGGACGTCGAGTCGTTGCCACGATTCGACGGAATAGGCGTTTCGGACGCTGAATATTAACTGTGACGAATACGTTCTCGCGCACGAGACCGTTCGAAGAAAGGTCCGTATGGCCGCAGCGATGGACTATCTTGTTCTGGTACGTCGACGGGACGACCTTACAATAAAGCACTAGCTTCTAGACTCGGCGGGACGGTTCCACGCGGGGAACGTTACTGCATTCGTATCAAGACTCTCGGATGAGATAATTATTTACATTGGTAAGGAGCAATAACAATGAATATTATGAACACAAATGGTGTCGAGTTAGGTCACGATTCGACGAAGAGACGTTTATAACAATTATTAATCGACTTTACAAATGAACTTCGTCACGCATAACCTCAATGTTGACGAATGGTCTGGTCGCCGCAGCGAGGGACCGGGACTATTTATTTATTCCAATCTGGACGGTCAGATGTAGCACTTTTTATTTCCGTAAGATTAACGGCTTACGCGACTGTCCGAACCGTTACGTTATATGAGAATTGTCTTGCACTCGTTCTAACGCGCACTCGGCTTTTCACAGGTCCGTAGCACGCGGGCTCGGCATCACGGAATAGTCAATGGACTTTATATAACTTTTCACTGTCTGATGCATGCGACGACGTGGGATTAGCGTGCCCTGGAAACGTCGCCGCTATGCATGGTTTATAAGAAAAAGAAACAGCCTCCGGCACGGCGACCCTTGGCTGATACCTTATACTTTCGAACGATGATTATTGTCCATGTTACCTCCGGGCCTTGATTTTATTATCCGATCGTAATCGAGGTGTGTCTTGCCAATCTCGACGTGCGAAACCACGTGTTGCGTCACCGTAGTCTTGCTCCGGTGGATGATTCTGTGTATCCCTGTATTTTCGATCCCAAGACGTGACGTGGTGGGCTTTTCCGCTTCGACGATCGACGATGGCAATAAATCTCGCCTCAGGACTATCGTACAGACAATTTTAATCGTGCGATCTGTGAAAAAAGAATTGGTGCGTGCTTTTGGTTAGACGAGCGGTAACGAAGGGTCCGTCCACTCCGATTCCGTTCCGTTCGCCCCGTTTTTGTCTCATTCCACCCGCTGTTTCGCGTTCCGCCGTCGATGCCGGGATGGCGCGCGAATCGCTGGTGCCGCGGTGTCGCTGGTAGCCCGCGCGATTTAAAGGAGCGATGAATGTCGTTCGTTACATTTACCCCCCTTTTATTTCGGCGATTGCGTGATCGCAGTCACGCCATTCGACGAAATAAAGAGTTACAATGCGTTTTATCATGATCATATGTTCTAATACACAAATATTGGCTACCAAAACGAGGCTCAAGCATTCCGGGGCTTATGGCAGACGGGGGGAACCATCACGCTCGACGGGCTCATGATATCTACGAAGACTTAACCTGTTGTATGTACCCTTTATAACACCGGGATTCTCGCGTTCTACTAATTGAAAGGCGTTAACTCCGAAACTCTTCGATATACGGTATGGGCCGTAATATAAGTGAAAAAATTTTGTTGTCAGGCGCGAAAGTGCATTCGATGGGCATGGCACCCTCAATAACACAAGGTCCCCTACTTCGAATCGGATTGACGAAACCCGTTTTTGTGTGTGGCGCCGGCGATCAAAATTCACGCGGAGTCGCTCATTGGCTAACACTATCTTTCTTTCTCGGGTCAGCTCGTCATTCGCAGGGAAAGGAAGCAGCCTCTCGATCTCCTCTTGCGGCCGTTGGTCGAACTGCAGTTCATAGGGTGTGAAACCCGTGCTTAGATGCGTCGTGATATTCAATAACGCCTCAATTCGTGGAACATGCTTTGCCCAGCTCGCGTGAGCGTCGTGGCAAAGTGTTCGAAATAATCGACCCAGCTCTCGCATGACTCGCTCGGTCGGGTTACTTTGGGGATGCCTAATGGAGCAAAAGCGAACCTTTATATTGTTCCTTTCAAGATACTCCTTCCACCCCTTAGACGCAAATTGCGTGCCATTATCCGCCAAGATGGCCAAAGGCTTACCTATCTCAGGGATATAATCATCGACGATCTTATGCAACACTATTCGCGTCGTTGCTTTCTTGATGGGGTAGAGTTTTACATACTTGGAGAAGGCGTCCAGTACCACAAACAGGTATTGTACTCCGCCTATGGACGTCGGGAGTGGTCCATAAAAATCCACCGTGACCATTTCACCAGGTCCTTTGACGCTTATCATTTGATATTCGCCTTCCCTTGTGAAGTTGACTGGTTTTACTCGTTGGCAGAGGTCACAGGACCGTACAAACGTGCTGACTTGGCGAGCCATACGATCCCAATGGAAAAATTGGCGGATATATCGAAGGGTTTTCGTGACTCCAGGGTGGCCCAATTTTCCGTGAAAGTATTCGACGATTCGGGTCGATAATGCCTGGGGCACCGTCAATAACCAACGCTCGGTGTTTCGATAGAAACGAAATAGGATCCCCTGGTGGAGCTGGTATAACTCCGACGTATTCCCGGATTTCGTTTGCTCTATAATGGCCTTGATTGCTGTGTCTTCTGACTGGAACCGGCGAATGTCGAGCAGGTCAGCCTGTAACGGAGGGGGCAAGCTATCTAGTCGGTTGACCATGCTGAGGATGCTTCCTGTATGCGACGTTATCAATACGTTTACAGGGATTGCTTCCATGATGGCTGAGATTACTACGGGTTCTGGTTCATCGCTTTCGAATTTACCCGCCGGATGTCGGCTAAAAAAATCAGCCACCACGTTATCCTTGCCCGTGCAATATCTGACGTTAAACGTGTATGGCGAAAGTGCGAAACACCATCTCAGTAGACGCGCAGTGTGATATTGGGTCGAATTTAAGAATGTCAGGCCCTTGTGATCGGTTATGATATCGAACTGCCGCCCCATCAGGTAAGTATGGCACTGTGAAACTGAATAGACGATGGCCAGCAATTCCTTTTCCGTCGTGCTGTAATTAATTTCAGCTGCGTTTAGGCATCGGCTCACAAGGGTTATCACGTATTGATCCCCGTCGTCGTTCGTTTGGAAGAGTACCCCGCTAATCCCTCTATCCGACGCGTCGGTTTGGAGCTGGAAACGCTTATCCGGCATGACGTGTCGCAACATGATCGAATCGGTGAAATTGCGCTTCAAATCCCGGAATGCTACATCATGGGCGGGTGTCCAATGCCACTCCCCTTTGCTTTTTAACAGGTTTCGAAAGGGATCAACATAATTAGCATGTCTCAAGCTGAACTGTCTGTAGTAATTGCATAATCCTAAGAATTGCTGCAATTGTTTTCGTGTCCTCGGAGTCGCGAAATCATCGATCAGCTGCATTTTACTGGGTAGTGGACGAATTCCGTCAAGCGATATCTCATATCCCAGGAACGCCACTGTTTGCCGGCAGAAATGCGACTTATCCAGGCGGAGAGTAAAGTTATTTATTTGTAACTGGGTCAAAATGGTCTCGAGATGGACGAGGTGTTGCTCAAACGTGGGCGACGTAACTAGCAAGTCATCGATGTAGACGGTGAGAAACGCGTCGAACCGGCGATCAAAAATCTGGCTAATGGCGCGAATGAATCCGCTTCCCGCCGTCTTAAGCCCGAACGGTATGCGGCAAAATTGGTAAAGCGTTGACCCGTATAAGAAAGCCGTATACCGGCGTGACGACTCTTCAAGGGCGATCTGCCAGTATCCATTGGCTAGGTCGGAGGTTGACATAAATTTCACCCCATGATACCTTTGTACCAGTTCCTGGATCAACGGTGGTGACTCGTTGTCAGCGTCGATAATTTGGTTCAAGAATCGTGCGTCCAAGCAAACTCGCAATCTCCCGTCTTTCTTGCGCACAATCCGAAGCGGACTACAATATGGGCTGTTGGATCGTTCGATAATACCGTTCTTCAACATTTCATCTAATTCCGCCGCCACCGCATCCCTTAGCGTGTGAGGCACTGGATACGACCGGCGAACGATCATCTTCGGATTGGTGAGCACGATGCGATGCTTATATGTGCCAGCGGCCGTCATTTTTGCGGTGAACACTTTTTTAAATTTCTGCAGCAACGCCTGGAGCGCCCCCTGTTGTTCGCTCGACAGTGAGGGAATGGATCTAACAAGGGTCGTGACGTCGTTGTAGAAATTCTCATCCTCCCCTTCCGTGTAGAGCTGACACGAGCGGAACAGGTTGAGGTCATCCGCGTTAGCGGACCATTCTTCGGGTTCCAACACCGGGAACGCATCGCGGCGTACCTCGATGGACGTAACTGGATAACGTCCATGTTCATCATCGGCACGCATTCTTGTTCTCTCGTGATCGCGCCCGGCGGTGGCTACAAATGGTTTACCGGGCATCGCACCGGGTGGGCGGTCGGAGTTTTTTAACGATTCGGTGCCCCTCGGGTACGACGCGTGATCACCGATTCCACCTGGGTCGACCATGAGCCGTGCGCTATTTTCTTCCGACGGATCATGACCAATGGCAAGAACATTTTCAGCGTGCGGAGTGGCATCCACCACGGCGTTCGATATCTTGGGCGTAGAGATTTTGGCCCGTGATTGTGCAGGCCGATCGTTGCTCAGTGCATTTCCATCCACCCTAATGCGTTCCTCGACGGACACTACTTGAATGTACGTTATGCCATTTTCATATGACGATACGATTCGTTCGGAACACGCGCTGCCAAACGAGATGAATTCGTCGGGAACCCGATAATCGCCAATGCTGAAACTCAAGGTTTTATAATCCAGTATAGCTTTATATTTGTGAAGCCAATCGTTGCCCAGTATCATGTGCGACGTTAGATATGGGATGATCAGGAACGTCGCCGTTACGTGATGTTGTTCGCATGCTATTTCCAGCAGGAGTTGTTTCTTCACCCGAGTCCGTTTCTTTCCAATTGCCGTCGACACGATCATGTTGGACACCGGTAGTTCAGTTAGTTTGAAATGTTTTCGCATGTATTCATGGAATTTTTCAGAGACTCCGGTTACTTGACTACCGGAATCTATTAAGGCGGCTATCGGGACACCGAAAATATTCACGCGGAGCTGTGGACATTTCCGGAACCGAACTACCTTATCGACTGGGCCCGTTTCATCAGCAACGTCTTTCATGAGATCCTCGAATAAATCGAATGGATGCTGGCGCGTCGGCGGATCCGTGTTCAACGCGCCTATTACTCGTTTAAATGGGTTGGCTCTACTGTGGCGTCATCACGCGTGGTTGGGGGAGGGGGAATCGTGAAATTCTGCACCGATGGGGGAACGACCGAGACGGACGTCGACGCGCCCCGCCAGGGATCAAGCGGAGGATCACCAGCCTCGATTGAGTTAATATTTGCACGCGCTGACCTCTCGTTTGGAGACGATTGACCAGTACCCGGGTGTGGCGTCCAATTGCTCGATTTTCGCGGATTCTGCTGATTGCGATTATTTCCCGAACGGCCGCCACCCGCATCTTGATTATTGCGATTCGTGATGTGCATGTTACTGCTGGCAGTTGTCTGTGTGTTTCCTACAGTAGAATTGTTTTTCCTAGTGCGCTCCCGTTCTTCATTGACCATATCGAGTTGTGCCAGGGCCGCGGAGATGGCGTTCGTGTTGTTGAAATCGACGGTAACTAACGATTCTCGGATGCGGATCGGGAGCTGTTGCACAACCGTATAATTCAATTCATAACGATCCGGTATGGGCCAGAAGCGTTGGGCTTCCGTGACCTGTTGTAAAAAGAACATTTGCAGCGACCCGTGCCAATACTCGAATCGACGCGACGACCACTGAGTCTTGATGCGCACCCGTACCGGAACCGAGAAAAATTCTTGCAAGAACGCCACTTTGAACGTTTCGTAGGAGGGACAATTATTGCGATTCGCGTTATACCAAATCTTTGCGCGACCCTCGACCGCACTCTCTACTACTAATAGTCGGACATCATCGGTGTCTACGCGTTTAACTAAAAAATATTTTTCTAGTTGCTCGAGAAAATCGTGAGGGTGTGAAATGACGTCGCTTTCGAATTTGGGTAGGGGTATATCAAGCTTAACTGTCTGCATACCGCGAATGAGCCCATCCAGCATGACACTTTCACCCGCCTTACCTGGGACCGGTGGATCGACCTCGTCCGGTGGTACACACAGCCGTGCACCCCGTTGCGCGGCCCGCAACATGTCGATTTCCGCCTGCTGAGCGGCGAGCTGCTCCCGCACTCGATGCATTTCATCCACCATGGCCGCATTCGTGATTGCCTGAACCTCGCTTTGTGCCCTCTCAAATTCCGCACGCTCCTGGGCCAGCTGGTCCATGTCTATCAACAATTGTGCGCGTTGCTCATCCATATCCATGGGGTCGCTCATACCTAGAGAATTATGCAAATTAGTTCTTTTAACGATATTTAAAGGGCGACGATCGGTCGGCACCTTCGATTTTTTAGCCACTACGGTCGGGGGTGTGTTAGGACTAGTTCGAGTACGGCCTGATCGTGTTTTTGGTGGGGTGCGTTTTAATGGCATGAAGATGAAAGAGATGGAATAACCGTCACGTCGTGCGTGCGGTTAGACTACAACATTGTATACACGTGGACAATCGCTCTGAACTTCCTCGTGTCCCTGTTCGGGCGCCAAATTGTAACAAAAACTGATTCGGTAGTTTGCGATGGAGTTATAGTAATGAAAATGTGGATTGGGAGACGAGGGTTACACGCCGAGCGTGTCGTTCAAAAAATGCGTTTGTCCACCGTAAACAACTAAATATATATTCTCAACACACTGAAATGGCGAATCACCACGGTGATTCTTGGAAACAATTCGATTTCGACATACAACTCTATCTCGTTTTATCGATTTCTATATGGCCGATGCAATTATTTGGGGCTATCCCATAATATAAACGTTTTCATACAATATTCATCAATTCGCAATATATTTGATAATCAATAGACAGGGTAATCGTGTCGATTCGCTGCAACGAGTCGACTCGATGAGTGCTTGCCCGACGACCAATCGGTTCGTTAGAGGAATAGGCTCGCACTGACGAGGCGAGAATTAAATGGGACCAGGATGGTCGAAAATAAATTGTAATATTATACACGAAAAGAAAAGAGGACGTCGAGTCGTTGCCACGATTCGACGGAATAGGCGTTTCGGACGCTGAATATTAACTGTGACGAATACGTTCTCGCGCACGAGACCGTTCGAAGAAAGGTCCGTATGGCCGCAGCGATGGACTATCTTGTTCTGGTACGTCGACGGGACGACCTTACAATAAAGCACTAGCTTCTAGACTCGGCGGGACGGTTCCACGCGGGGAACGTTACTGCATTCGTATCAAGACTCTCGGATGAGATAATTATTTACATTGGTAAGGAGCAATAACAATGAATATTATGAACACAAATGGTGTCGAGTTAGGTCACGATTCGACGAAGAGACGTTTATAACAATTATTAATCGACTTTACAAATGAACTTCGTCACGCATAACCTCAATGTTGACGAATGGTCTGGTCGCCGCAGCGAGGGACCGGGACTATTTATTTATTCCAATCTGGACGGTCAGATGTAGCACTTTTTATTTCCGTAAGATTAACGGCTTACGCGACTGTCCGAACCGTTACGTTATATGAGAATTGTCTTGCACTCGTTCTAACGCGCACTCGGCTTTTCACAGGTCCGTAGCACGCGGGCTCGGCATCACGGAATAGTCAATGGACTTTATATAACTTTTCACTGTCCGATGCATGCGACGACGTGGGATTAGCGTGCCCTGGAAACGTCGCCGCTATGCATGGTTTATGAGAAAAAGAAACAGCCTCCGGCACGGCGACCCTTGGCTGATACCTTATACTTTCGAACGATGATTATTGTCCATGTTACCTCCGGGCCTTGATTTTATTATCCGATCGTGATCGAGGTGTGTCTTGCCAATCTCGACGTGCGAAACCACGTGTTGCGTCACCGTAGTCTTGCTCCGGTGGATGATTCTGTGTATCCCTGTATTTTCGATCCCAAGACGTGACGTGGTGGGCTTTTCCGCTTCGACGATCGACGATGGCAATAAATCTCGCCTCAGGACTATCGTACAGACAATTTTAATCGTGCGATCTGTGAAAAAAGAATTGGTGCGTGCTTTTGGTTAGACGAGCGGTAACGAAGTGTCCGTCCACTCCGATTCCGTTCCGTTCGCCCCGTTTTTGTCTCATTCCACCCGCTGTTTCGCGTTCCGCCGTCGATGCCGGGATGGCGCGCGAATCGCTGGTGCCGCGGTGTCGCTGGTAGCCCGCGCGATTCGAAGGAGCGATGAATGTCGTTCGTTACAATATTGTAACGCGAAATAATTTCGATTGAAAATTAAACAAATCACTCCCGCTACTCTCGCCGCGACGACACCGGCAAGTCCACGGTCATTATAGGGAAACTAGGAAATTTACCGATTAAATTGTTTTTTTTATTTTTTTCATGTCTAATTGTAATCGTCTCGAGCGGGACGATTTGTCCACGCCCGTATATATTCCTCGGGAGGCCCCGAATGCGCGACGGAGAAAGAAATAGAGAGAGAGCGGGAGAGTTGCCCGCCCGCCAGCGACGTAAGAACCCCTCAAAACAACGTTCCGCGGGGGAAAACTTCTCCGCCGGGATGACGTTACGAATTGCGAATAACGTATGCGAGGACCCACGAAGATAGGTGTCGAGGGGGGGTCAGAGTTGGTCGCCTGTTACCCCTCCTGACCGCGTAACCTAAGACGGTAGGGGTATGAGGCACGAGCCACCGGTTACCGAAAAATTCGGGGCTGTTTCGGGAGGATCGTTGCGACGAGAGTATCGGACGAGAGTATCGGTTGATAGAAAGAGAGAGAGAAAGATCGTGAGAGTAAGAAAGAGAGGGAGAAACATTATATCCGCCACGAGTGGCGTGTGTATACTTCGAATTTACCGGTGAGTCTCGTATTATCCATTGCCTTCTCCTGACGAATATTGAATCTCAAAATTGTATATTATTTATTGTCATTTTATTTAAATTCTTTGGTCAGTGCGGCGACGGTTCGGCCACGCGATCATATATAAAATTTTTGTTATTCGATCTCGGAAGCGACGTGGGTTCGATCGGTCGGAAAACTTCTCGGAACAGTCAATGTAGTTTTGTCGTAGTAATTATTATCTCTAGCTCTATATTTTGCCGAAAGTGATTGGGTCGGGTTGGCTGTGTGATCCGCGCAATTTTTCTTTTGTCGTATACCGTGACGAAATTCCCGTATGGGAGATCGATCCAGATACATTTAGTATTTCTTTTGTCGTATACCGTGACGAAATTCCCGTATGGGAGATCGATCCGGATACATTTAGTATTTCTTTTGTCGTATACCGTGACGAAATTCCCGTATGGGAGATCGATCCGGATACATTTAGTATTTCTTTTGTCGTATACCGTGACGAAATTCCCGTATGGGAGATCGATCCGGATACATTTAGTGATTCTTGTGTTCAAAATTAAAATCGGAAATTATTGTGTAGATCCGCAGCCATACCGTTATTCCGGTCGTTTGTAAGTTGCGCGGGGGGGCGGGACGATCCGCGCGAGTGTGGGTGTATCGCGATCTAGTTTCTTTATTTTTCATAATTTGTTCTATAGTAATTTTTTTAGCGGTGAACTGAGTAGCCGCGATCGGGGAGAGAGTGAGAGTCGCGAATTTTATTTTATATAATTTTTTGTCGAGAGTGTACTCGTGTGAGAGAGGGAGGGAGAGAGGATCGTCCGGCTTGTACCGCGGGCGAGAGCGAGCGCGAGAACGTGTGTGTGCAAGAGAGAGAGAGGGTGGGAACGAGCGAGTTCAATTTTTCGTTATTGTTTTATTTTATTTTATTTTGTAATTTTCTTTGTGATATCGGATACCGATACCGGCCAGATTGTGGCCCGGAGAGGTTGAACATTTGGGACGTGTTCTACTGGGACTTTGCTCTCTCCGGTAGACAATTAAAACTGACGTGAAATCTCAATTGATAATTTTGTTTATTATTTATTAAATGACCTACACGAGTATATTCTAACACCGCCACTCTATCGAGAGCAAAGCTGCGGCTAACCGGGAAAACCAGCTTGATTTTTCCGTGTGATCCCCGGTGCACATGCACCTGGCGCCCAATCAAATAAAAGGGGAAAATATTGTAGAGTCTATAGCTTTGTGCGTGAGCTAAAAATTTACGTTTCAATATATATATTGTCTCTGAGGCATAAACCGTTATATCATCGCGGAGATTTGGCAACGATGTGATCTCATGGTTGCCAAATCTCCGCACCATCCGCACAGCTGCCGGCGAAAATCCGAAAAATCGTGTTTTGCTGAGTTCGCTGAGAATACGGGGGAGAGCACGGGCTTATCGGAAATGCTCGGGACTACTCGGCTTTCTACGCCGAGATAGCAGACGTATGTGCGTTGCGACTGGCTCGGGCCGGTAATGAACGTAGCGTTCTGATTGGCACGCCCTGCGCATGATCTGACCGAAGGCGGGAGATGCGAATGTGACAGGAAGAGTTTATAACTTTCTGACACTGAGTTTGAAGTTATTCGTCTATATGTTTGGACATGTCGACATCGCGGCCAATCGATTTGTTTCGCATGCATCCCATTAGCTCACCCGTTCGTTATCTTAAAAAAAACCGATGAATAAAGAATGGTTCGTGGAGGATCGCGCGTGGTCGATGATCTGAAATTAATGTTCGTTACCTCTATGAATTAATCGAGAAAAATTAGAAATTTGAAAAATGTTTGACATATCAAGTTGCAGTCTTGATATGTCAAAGACGAGTCGGTCAAGACGACCGAACGACAATTCAACACGCAACCGGCGACGCTGTTTCGTGTCTTCGAAATAATAGTATATTATGACATTAGTACGAAAAATTTTTTTCGTACAAGTGACACTTTTACGGACAGCGTGACATAAATGTATTTTCATCCTAGATGCTTATGAGCTGGCCCCGGATTATTGTTCATTTTTCGCGCTGTATTTCATGCGACCGCAACTTGATATGTCATTTTTCAAATTTCTAATTTTTCTCTCGATTAGTTCATAGAGGTAACGAACATTAATTTTAGATCATCGACCAGGCTCGATCCTCCACGAACCATTCTTTCTTTATCGGCTTTTTATAAGATAACGAACGGGTGAGCTAATGGGATGCATGCAAAACAAATCGATTGGCCGCGATGTCGACCTGTCCAAACATATAGACGAATAACTTCAAACGCAGTGTCAGAAAGTTATAAACTCTTCCTGTCACATTCGCATCTCCCGCCTTCGGTCAGATCATGCGCAGGGCGGGCCAATTAGAACGCTACGTTCATTACCGGCCCGAGCCAGTCTCAACGCACATACGTCTGCTATCTCGGCGTAGAAAGCCGAGTAGTCCCGAGCATTTCCGATAAACCCGTGCTCTCCCCCGTATTCTCAGCGAACTCAGCAAAACACGATTTTTCGGATTCTCGCCGGCAGCTGTGCGGATGGTGCAGAGATTTGGCAACCATGAGATCACATCGTTGCCAAGTCTCCGTGATATGATACAACGGTTTATGCCTCAGAGATATTATATATATATATATTGTAACGCCTTTTTCCAGGGAACGTCACAAAACGTCTCCTCGGCCGGTAAATTTTGATATTTTATGAAAAAAAAAAGATCTGGGCGCCAGCCACGCTTATAGCGTGACCCGACCGGAATGAAAAATAAATTTCAGTCGTTAAATTGAGAAACGCATAGGGTTTGCCAGACTAGACCGCAGCCATCACATGGGTAGAGGGGCGGTTCGGGAAAATGTACTTTTCGGGGATTGGAGCAGAATCGGAACGAATAATAAAACAAAATAAAACCGCACACATGAACACTCAAAATTTCCGGAAATTCAAACGATTAGTTTATTCACAAGATCGCAACAAAAAAAAATAATAAAAAAAAAATACCAAAAAGAAAATAACGAACGCAAATTTTCCGGTAATCTTCGGGGACAACACTTTACAATTTGCCCTACTATAATCGGACGCCGCTACTCTGTCCACGGCGCCGATTCCCTGATCGAAACGTTTCAAAAATCAAATACAAAAGAAACACATAAAGAAAAATTCTAATTCGCGAACGCGGGACTAAAACGCGCCAAACCGAGTTTCCCATGCGACGACCTACTATCTTAATTTAACGATGACGTCACGCGATTATTCCAACATAAATCTACGGCCCTCACCATTCCGTGTTAACGATTCGCCGACAAGAGACAGTACGATCTACGCAAAAACTCTCAAATAAAAGTCGGAAACTATTTCCCCCAGGTATGTCAAATATTTCGTTTCGGCATCGCCGACCGGCGACTCGATATTCTACCCAAATGTCTAAAATGAATACGAGACGCTCCCTGTCGACCTCCTCCCCGAAAACTTTATAATCGCCCGCGATAACCAAAATAATCCAAAATTCGCGCGACAATTATTTTTCACCAGGTTGTCCGGGACCGTTCCCTCCTCCGATCGCTTGTCTCGCCGCGCTAACGTTAATAACTCACAAAAAAAAACGAGAGAACCCATTTACACTGCGACAGTTTACTCGCGGGATTAATGCCGGTACGCGGCTCGATATTCGACCAAAAATTTCCAAAAAATGAATATGAGACCGAATCGTTCGAACTTGTTCCCGGAGCTGCCGAGCAGGTACCCAAAAACGAAAAGAAACAAAACGAGATGCCATGTTTTCCCGGGACAACGATCGCGAACACTCACATGAATTTTACGGCGATAGAGAAGTCTTACCTCGATCGGAAGCCGCTCAATTTCGCCTCTTAAAATCCCTTGGAGTCCCGGGAAAGCATCCAGACTCTCGTTACGTGTTGGCCCCCTCCTCTACATTACGACGCTAACGGTTCGCCTCGCGAACCCCCAATCTAACTCCCCTACATGACGACTCGAAGCTAACTGTTCGCAACGCGAACCAAACCCTAACTACCCAAAAATCTCACGCGTACCCCTCTTTCTCCCCACCCGCGAAACGTCTTCGCGACGCCCGTACACTGCTACCGTCTAGCGTGGAAAATTGGTTATTACTCGAATTACCCGTCTGCGTGCCGCGGATTTCGAATGATCCGTGCGCGCACTATCATGTGACTGTTAGATCGCTACAATATCGGTAATCGATGTCCAACGATGATTATCGCCGTTTCCCACGCCGGGAAGATTATCACGCAGTCTAATCGAACGTTTAACTTTTCGTCCAAATCCGCGATGGCCTTCGACGGGGGGGGGGGGGGTGAATCGTTCCCCTCTGCTCTTCCGTTGTTCTGGGAAGCGAGATTCAAAGCAGAGAACATGCGAATGTGCTGTTGTTGGCTATTCAGCAACGTGCTCTCGTTACATGAAAAACATAAAATAAAAAAAATCTTCATTAATAATTTGTATTTCGCTCGCGCTATTGCCCTGGGAGTTCGCCTGAGAGTTTTGTGCTGATCGGGCCGGGGAGTGAACCAAAAACAAGCCCGATATTTAGAGGCATTCTTGTAACGCTGATTTTAGGCGTTACAATATATATATATATATATATATATATATATATATATCTGCAGTGGGCCTAATGGAATGAGAAAGACGAAATGCAAGAGAGCAAGGTGCTAATTGAAGATAACGGTGGTGCGAGAGAGCCTGGTAAACATACATACAATGTAAGCGAAAGGCGTGACTGGATTGTCGCGAACGAGGCGCAAACGGCGAAAAAATTCTCCTAACCAAAGCCGTCATCCACAAGCGCGCGAGCTATATCAAATATCGATCGACTACGTCGGTAATTTGCTGGTTGGATTATCCACGCTGACGGTGTGCGCGCGAGCGCAATACAAAAAGCGCCCAAGATTGCTTGGTTGACAAGCATCAGCACTCTTGTTGATCTCCAACTTTCCAATTTCGCCGCACCACGGCTGTGGCGCTTATCCACGCCCACTGCGTGCGCGCGAGCGCAATCTGACGAGCGCCCGAGATTGCTTGGTTGAGCAGCATCAGCACTGTTGTTGATCTCCAACTTTCGGATTTCGCCACCAGGTTCGCACTGTCTTCCATCGCAACCACTAAAAAGGCCTCCTCCAGACATCTCCCAACGGGATGGTTGAAACCCAACAGATTCCAGACCCATCATCGACCAAACCCAACAGATTCCACAGCCATCAGAAACGCCGCGATGACGTCACAAGGCCCCGCCTACTTCCGAGCGAGCCCGAAGGCGCGTTGGATCAGTGGGTCTCAATCTTCGTTTCCCCGGCACGTAAATGCAGAGCGCGTAGTTGGCGCGGTTTTCAAAGCACCGCGCCCGGACATATCATTGAAATGGAATATCTATTGAACATTCACCAAAAACATTATGCGCGACCGTTCATATTAGACTTTCATACTTTGTTTATGTCAAAAAAGAATATTTCTTGAATATAGATGAATATTTGTAAATAGGTACTGACAAAAATATATATTTTTTTACGTGTATGTAATGACAGCGTTCTAATTTTTTCACGACAAAAATCAATGTAATACAGCAGTCCTTATTATAAGCGTACAATCTTCATGTAACGTTATGAATGTATTTATCAAGGAACGTTCGATTCTTTTGTGAGTCGCAATCGAATGGAATATTAAATACGTACTTGAGTGGTGAACTCATAAGCTTTCGATAATTCATTGTGATGAGCGTTATGTGTTCGTTCAAATAATGTCATCGTATTCCTATATTTTTTGGTTTTCGTAACTGAAAATAAGAGGAAAAAGAACGGGAAAAACCGAATAATAGTAGAAGTAGAGAAAACAAATCTGAAAATAATTAATTTCTAATTCTATATATGTACCGTACGGAACCCTTGACGGGCGCGAGTCGTACTGGTACTTTTTTTTTCCGACGATACAAAGTGCATCGAATTGAGGGGTAAGTAGAAAGAAAACACATATAATGATAGATTTTCATGTTATTATTCGTAATTTATTTTCCATGTATACGGATATTTATAGCGCTACAATCATTTTGTTTTTTTTGTCGATGATCGATAATTATGATATTTTCCTAATCTGTTTTCTCATTCATTCGAGTTTCCGTTTTATTTGTCATTCCTATCATCAACGTTTTTGCTATTATTTCATATTCGCGATGTAAAAATCACCTCGAACGACGTCGCGAATAATTTCTGTCGGCAAAATAATTAAACAAGGATATAATTACATACATTTTTTGTTATCTCTCAGACGTAGAATATGGTATATTGCAAAAAGATTGTTGAGAACAGAACATATATGAGCCTGAACGTCAACTATCGAACAACATTGGGCTTCACTATCTGGAATATTTACGGCATCTGCGCTGCTTGAAGCGAATGTTAAAAAACGAGATCCTAATTTTCTTCAGATTTTAGTTAGATTTTCGCAGATGGGCTACAACGAAAAGTAGCCCATCGTCGTCACCTACACGGAAGGGTTTCGTCCCCCGATAGCGACGCCGCTGGCTAGCTTGAACGCAATCGGAAGACGTTGATGGACGAATTTGTCGTCTCGCGCCCCCCCCCCCCCCTCCGCCCCCCAAAATGGTAGACCAAAAAACTTGAAAAAATTTAGCATGTAAAATCTGGTTTTCAGCCGTTGACCAAATTTTAAGAATTGCGTCAATACTTTTCTTTAACAGCTGCGAAAATCTAACTTATAAAATATATTTTTCGAGTCAGGATCTGTGTAAGTTTTCTTTGAATTAATGTAATGAAACAAAAAAATCGATCATGCAGATTAATAAAAAAAAAAAATTCATTTTTTTTTAACTTTGCAACTATACAATCGACAAATTGATGATAAAATGATTGAAAAAACAATAAAAATAATTACATAAAATCTAAAATAATTACAGATTGCAATACATTTTTGAGAGCCTGAATGAGATACTGATATTTTTTTTCCGAAAAGATGAGACGATTTCACGTCGAAAACGGATTTTACATACATTTCTTCATTTGCGTACGTGAATAGAACACTTGAAAAAAAAATTTTGAAACAACAAATAAAAGATACCTTAATTGAAACCTGCCAAAATAATAGACCGAAAAATCTGAAGAAAATTAGGATCTCGTTTTTTAACATTCGCTTCAAGCTGCGCAGATGCCGTAAATATTCCAGATAGTGAAGCCCAATGTTGTTCGATAGTTGACGTTCAGGCTCATATATGTTCTGTTCTCAACAATCTTTTTGCAATATACCATATTCTACGTCTGAGAGATAACAAAAAATGTATGTAATTATATCCTTGTTTAATTATTTTGCCGACCGAAATTATTCGCGACGTCGTTCGAGGTGATTTTTACATCGCGAATATGAAATAATAGCAAAAACGTTGATGATAGGAATGACAAATAAAACGGAAACTCGAATGAATGAGAAAACAGATTAGGAAAATGTCATAATTATCGATCATCGATAAAAAAAACAAAATGATTGTAGCGCTATAAATATCCGTATACATGGAAAATAAATTACGAATAATAACATGAAAATCTATCATTATATGTGTTTTCTTTCTACTTACCCCTCAATTCGATGCACTTTGTATCGTCGGAAAAAAAAAGTACCAGTACGACTCGCACCCGTCAAGGGTTCCGTACGGTACATATATAGAATTAGAAATTAATTATTTTCAGATTTGTTTTCTCTACTTCTACTATTATTCGGTTTTTCCCGTTCTTTTTCCTCTTATTTTTAGTTACGAAAACCAAAAATATAGGAATACGATGACATTATTTGAACGAACACATAACGCTCATCACAATGAATTATCGAAAGCTTATGAGTTCACCACTCAAGTACGTATTTAATATTCCATTCGATTGCGACTCACAAAAGAATCGAACGTTCCTTGATAAATACATTCATAACGTTACATGAAGATTGTACGCTTATAATAAGGACTGCTGTATTACATTGATTTTTGTCGTGAAAAAATTAGAACGCTGTCATTACATACACGTAAAAAAATATATATTTTTGTCAGTACCTATTTACAAATATTCATCTATATTCAAGAAATATTCTTTTTTGACATAAACAAAGTATGAAAGTCTAATATGAACGGTCGCGCATAATGTTTTTGGTGAATGTTCAATAGATATTCCATTTCAATGATATGTCCGGGCGCGGTGCTTTGAAAACCGCGCCAACTACGCGCTCTGCATTTACGTGACGGGGAAACGAAGATTGAGACCCACTGATCCAACGCGCCTTCGGGCTCGCTCGGAAGTAGGCGGGGCCTTGTGACGTCATCGCGGCGTTTCTGATGGCTGTGGAATCTGTTGGGTTTGGTCGATGATGGGTCTGGAATCTGTTGGGTTTCAACCATCCCCTTCCAACTCATCTCTGCCCGAGCCACGATGCACCACAGCGCCTATCGCGATAAGTACCCAGCTCGACCAGTAGATGGCGAGCGGCATCTCGAGCTGTAACGCTTTCGTCAGAAAAGCGCGGCGAATATGAATTTGAAATTTAAAGATTTTACGTAAAAAGGTAATTAAATGGGGTTCGTTGCGCTACGAAGAGCGAAGCTCACCTTGGGGAATGAAGTTCGTTTGAAATAATTAAAATGCGTAATCTAATATTTTGTAGTGTTAATTTATTATGAACTGAACAACGTCTTTAAAAAAATGAAAAGTTTTACAAATACAAATATTGTGAGATTGAAGATCTCTTCTGGTATTTTGAACTGTCGCGTAAGACTGTCGCAAAAGAAGTGATGATCGACTCTCTGACTTTTCTATCCGCGGACCCGCTGATGGCGGAGGTCACGCCCCTAAGTCCCCGAATAAGCCAATTAACCCCTAGCCCGCGCGTCGTGCCACCCCCGCGTGCACGCGGAGACCACCCGCTTGAAACGCGCCTGGTCTCGGCGCCAACGTGTCGGCCATGTGGGGTCCGGTTTCAGCAGTTACTTGCAATTCATGAAAATTCACGTCGAGTGTGCCTGGCGACAACGTGTCACCGGTCGACTTTCTCGAGAGTTTACTTAAATAGATTCTTCCCTTAAGGGGTTCTCTTTGTTTAGTAGAGCGTCTGGAAGAGAGCTCTGGTTTGTTTCGAGTTTCATTGTATGGTCTTTTGAATTTAAGCTAAACTATACGTAACAATGAAATAATAAACCAGTCGAGAGTACGATCATAAATTCTAAGACGAAATGTGTTTTCTTGGAACAAACTGCACGTACACAGCATCGTGGTAATTTATATACATGTGTAACTATTTAACTTCACATGTCTGGAAAAATACGTAACTTACATAGACACATTATTCTAGCATTTATTTATTCAAATCTACATTCTTTATAAAAAGATTAAAGTATAGTCAGCACGCCTTTATGATAAATTGATCTCTAGGTATTAAATGAATTGAATTTACGCGCGCTCAGCTACAGCCGGCGCTGTTCCCGCGGCGCGTCCACGAACCGCGTATCGAGATCCGTTACACTTCCCCCCTTATTCAAAAAGGCGCTTCATACAAAGCGGCTTTTTTGCACGCGCGGTGTAGTTCGTACGTTGGGTTTTACGTATCTTCGAATCTAATACATGCATGTTTGAGTTTATTAACGTGAACAATTTTAGTGCCGCTTGGCCCAATTTGCAGCTCGACGTTAAGATCATTGAATATTTTATTTATCGTGTACGGCCCGGTGTAATGGTCTTCGAATTTATTGTTTCGCGGTTCTTTCAAAAGATATACGCTTTGGCCTACTTTGAAATTTCGCTCATTTAGTTTTCCATCATAGAATTTCTTGCAGCGCCGTTTTGCCGCTTCTAGACGCGCTACTACCATCGATTCGGTTTCGATCAACCGATTCAGGGTTTTATAAATAATTTGTATGAATGTTCGCGGGACCTTTTCTTGAGCGAATTCGGAGGGTAAGCGGGCCTTTCGTCCGAAAATGACCTCGTGCGGCGTTACCCCTGTTGATTCGTGAACTGAGGTATTAAATGAAAATATACTATAAGACAACCAAAGATCCCAGTTCGTTTTTTCGCAATAGTGGCGGAGATATTCGATAAAAGTGTGATGGCTTCGTTCAAGTGCTCCGAGTGACTGAGGGCGGAAAGCAGTTGACTTGTATTGTCGGATTTTAAATATTTTTGCAAAATTTGTCATGATGTTGCTAAGGAATTGACTTTCTTGATCCGTTTGTATCGATTCAGGACAACCGTAGTAGCAAATGAAGTTATCCGCGATGGCGAGTGCTATGGTGGGAGCTTCGATGTTGGTCAGGGGAATCGCGCCTGAATATTTGCTAAGACAGTCTTGCCAGGTGAGTATGTATCGATTTCCGACGTCAGTCACAGGTAGCGGGCCTACGATATCTATTTGAATTTTTTCAAAAACCCTGGTCGGTGTATCTGTAATTAGCATTGGCTGTTTCGTTTTTTCGCGGACTAATTTCTTTTTCTGGCATGAGTCACAGGATCCAATGTAATTACGAATATCGTCTCTCATTCGAGGCCAGAAAAATCTCTCGCGGATTCTTCATTTCATCTTCAACTACGGCCTCGTGAGTGGTAGTGAGCCCTTGCACGCGTTTATGGCCCGGCGACGCGGGGACGGCAGGATTGCACTCCCGCCCCACGTCGACTGCTAATTCAACAATATCTCTCTCTCCGGCCTCGTGAGTGGTAGTGAGCCCCTGCACGCGTTTAGGGCCCGGCGACGCGGGGACGGCAGGATTGCACTCCCGCCCCACGTCGACCGCTAATTCAACAATATCTCTCTCTCTCTCCGGCCTCGTGAGTGGTAGTGAGCCCCTGCACGCGTTTATGGCCCGGCGACGCGGGGACGGCAGGATTGCACTCCCGCCCCACGTCGACCGCTAATTCAACAATATCTCTATTACTTTCGTCTTGTAACAATTCGGTACTCATCTCGTTTTTTCCGTCAAGTTCATGGATGGACCCGCAGTCGTCCGTCTCGTAGCCTGTATCAGTTTCATCTAGTCTGCTGAGGAAAACTCTCTCTATGGGATATTCGTGGTCAAGGTAAACTCTTTCCGCGAGATTATCGTCGTCAGGTAGACGAGTATGCACACTCGGAACCTGGCGGCCACAATTTGCATCAGGAGGGGAGGTTAGTTGGGGTACTGGATTTCGAGAGAGGGCGTCTGCATTCGCGTTTACTTTACCAGGTTTAAATTGAATTTCATGTTCATACTCTTGTAATTGTATTTTCCATCGTGCGAGTCTAGAGCTTATGGTAGGATCCTTCAGCTGGTGCAGCCAGGTCAGGGAGCGATGGTCGGTCACGAGAGTGAATTTTCGGCCATATAAATAAGGTCTAAAATGCGTAACGGCGAATACTATTGCTAATAGCTCTTTTTCGGTTGTCGTGTAATTAATCTCGGCGTCTCTCAATGTACGCGACGCGTAAGCGATCGGCAAGTCTTTACCGATAGGGCCCTGGCTAAGGACGGCTCCCACCGCAAAGTCGGATGCGTCGGTCGTAACTACGAATGGGCGCGTGAAATCGGGGTATTGTAAAAGAGGCTCTGCACAAAGGATATCTTTTAATTTCTGAAAAGCGTTATGTGCTGCTGCGTCCCATGCAAAAGGAATATCCTTCTTTAAAAGTTTTGTCAAAGGCTTGGCAATAGTGGCAAAACCCGGTATAAATCGTCGATAGTACCCGGCTAAGCCCAAAAATTGTTTTATATTCTTTCGACCCTTCGGTTGAGGAAACAGACGGACTGCTTCGACTTTCTTGGGGTCGGGCTTTACGCCGTTCTTAGTGATTGTGTGTCCAAGGTAACCTATCTCTTTGCGCAAGAATTTACACTTATCGGGCTGTAGGACAAGCCCTGCTGTTTTAAGTCTGCCCAATAATTTTTCCAGTTTTATTTTGTGTTCATGAAGGGAACGAGCATACACAACGATATCATCCATGTAAACGAGAAGTTCTATTCCTTGCAAACCCGAAAGAACCTTATCCATGAGTCCCTGGAAGGTAGCTGGAGCGTTTTTTAATCCGAATGGCATGCGATTGAATTCAAAGTGTCCGTAAGGGGTGGAGAACGCGGTTTTATGTCGGTCTACGGGGTCGACTTCTATCTGATGAAACCCGGATGCAAGATCTAACACCGAAAAATATTTCGCGCCACCCAACTCATCGAGAATGTCCGTAATGTTGGGGAGTGGGTACGCGTCCCCGATCGTTTTTTCATTTAGCGCGCGATAATCTATGACCATGCGCCAACGTTTGTTACCTTTAGAATCGGCTTTCTTGGGCATGACCCATGGCGGTGAGTTGTACGCGGAGTCGGAAGGTGAAATAGCACCGTTTTTCAAAAGGTCCGCTGTCTGCTCTAAGATGACATCCCTGTGTACAGGTGGGTACCGATACGCTTTTATATTGACTGGCCTATCGTCTGTGGTAACTATTTTGTGCTTTAAAACCGGGGTGTTTCCTAATCGGTCGCCGTCTAAATGAAATTGGAAAGGGAATTTTGATAATGAAGCTATAACTTCGGTTCTTTCCTCTTTGTTTAAATCTGCGATATCCAGGACGGACAGCAAACGTTCGAGTCGTTCTTTGTTCGCGCGCGAAGGTTCTTCGGTCGGGGCTACCGATTTTATGGTTCGTGGAGAAGGTTCTACGACGCTGCATTCTTCTAGCTCGACAGGAAGTAGCACGATTTCGACATCTCGTGTCGTAGTATTGATGCAAAAAACTTTTACTATACCGTCCGTTTGTCTCACCAGTGATTCGCCGAGGTAAACGCCGGGCGCCGTAGAAACACGTGGCAAGAGCCCTTCTTTTACGTCGGGATTTGCTACGACTAACGTCACGAGTTGTCTAGTTCGCGGGGCCAATTTTAACGTGACGCACCGGAGCGTCGAATCGAAGGGAAATTCGCCGAGATCGTGAATTGATTTCCCTTTTTTCAGGTCTATGATACCGTCTTTCAGAAAAGGCATTCCGAGCATACCACCCTCTTTGATTGGAAAATTGCTCGAAACAATTTGGAAATGACAATCTCGATTTTTTATTTTCAATATCACCTCTCCCAAAGTTTGTATCTCTTGCTTACTTATACCAAAAATGTGATACTTGATCTGATGATTAATGATAGCATTCGGATGGACTCCGTTACTTTTAATTAAATTCAGTTCTGCCCCCGTATCTACAATGAATTTCCGTGAGTTATTCTTCAAGTTTTCACTTTGAATTGTCACGACTGGCGAATTTTCCTTACCCCGAGTTTTTAATTTTAGTATTACCCTTCGCATTGGTGCATTGCTGCTATCGAGCTCGACGTCGCACCATTCCGTCGAACTGCTTACTCGTTTAAATTACTCGTTTGTTCCTGACGCCTGATTTCGACGGTCGCGAGACGTTGGCGGCAGTCTTCATATGCATGGCCGAATTTCTTGCAATATCTACAAGGTTGGGTGGTAGATACCTTTTTGGGGTTACCCGGACAATTTTTTCGCAAGTGCCCGCTAACACCGCAGTCAAAGCAGATTATCGAGGCGGTTTGACATTGGGGGTTCGTGCAATCACGAGCATAGTGCCCTACCTGCTGGCAGGTATAGCAGGTCACGGGTCGGACCTTTGCAGGCCGGAGACATCCACGCTCGTGGTGGCCGAACTCCCCACAATTGTCGCACGCGCTCGATGCCCCGGCGGGCCGAAACCCTTCTCCCCGGCTGTCTCGCTCGCTCCTGTGGAAGTGCACCCTTCCACGACCTCGACCGCGAGCGGTTTCACTTCCTTGGTTAGCCCACTGGGCCCGACCCGTTACGACTACCCGTGCGCGTGCATTGCCGCGGTATGGCACAAAACGATCGTAGGAGGGATTCCTCGAAAACCCTCCTTTTCTCACGTATTCCGTATAATTACCGCTATCGTTCTCGTTATTTCGCGAATTACGATCATTTCCACGGTTGAGCCCGTTCTCGCGCTCCAACTCCCATTCAGCCGTACGAGCTGCGTTCATCGCGTCCTGCAAAGGTTTGGGTCTTTCGACGCGTACCCGGAGGGCCAATTCCCGCTTTAATCCCATTACATAATTCTCACATGCTGTGTCGCGAGCAGAGACGATCATGCCAAACGCTACGGAGGGGGAATTCTTGTCCTCTATTGCTTCGATAATTTTCTTTAAAATTTCGTTTACGCGAACGCCGTAATCCATTGCAGATTCATTGGTTCGTTGGGCAACAGTAGCAAGCATTGAATTTAAATGGCTTATATTTCGGTGTTCGGTAAAAGTTCTTTTAAGATCCTGCGAAAGGTCTTCTAAAGTGGTAATATCGCGATCCTGCAACGAATTTTCAGCGGTTTTGACTATACGGGTTCTTATCATCCAAAAAAGATGGTCCCGTTCGCGTGGATCTATTGAGTCGTGGGCAAACAAACAGCCACGGATAAATTTAGAAACGGGTATATTATACCCATCAAATGTTTTGGGGACAAATTCGAGAGCGGCTTTAAACGAGACATAGGATGTGAGTTCTCGCGTGCGAGAAAGGAGCGTAGCACCGGTACGAAGACCGTTCAATTCCCCGTCTGAAGCGTTTGGACGAGTTATTACCGATCGCGATGCAGTTTCCGAGACCCGAGCATAATTATGCATTTCGCTTAATATTCGATTACTTGAAGCTTCGACAGGTGAAATATCGGATGTTTGCCCTACATCGTTCAAACGGTCTCTAGATAATTCGCCGGTTGCGTTGGTCGAATCGTTTCGGTCCAAGTTTTGCTCCATCGTAGGAGTTTCCGTAACGATAATTTCCCGATCGACGCCAATGGATTCAGGCCCGGTGCCTATTTTTTCCATGACTACGTTACCGCGTTTTATTCCGTTAGTATACCCCTTTTACTAAAAATTTATCTCGATATTCGATCGGCAAATTAGAGATCAATTTTCCTTACAAGGTCAAGGCGGCTGACTTACCAATTTGAAGATCTGGGAGTAAGGCTGATTGTATGTAATTAAAGATCTTTTTTTTATTCACTGACAGTCCATAGAGTCCTTTCACGCGTATTTTTTCACAGCAATTTAGCACTCAAATTTTATTGAGCCTCTTCGGTATCGTTGTCGTCCTCCGATGGTAAACCCTCTGCTTCCCGCTGGTATGGTCCTTGGTCGTATCGGTATTCGTCGTCCTCGAAAGCGGATGGATGTCCTCGTCAGGTGTCGTCCACGTTCCTCGTTGCGCCTACGGTGAGCAAGGGGTGCCTTTTAAGAATTCCCGTGGCCCCTGCACCGTTTTAGCCTCGGTAGATTTAATTCCTACCCTCCGTCCTTTTGGGTAAACCACGGGGGAAACCCCGCAAGGAAAGGCTATGGCGATGATGAAAATCCAACGCTCCACTGAGTAGAACACACGTGTTTCTCTCTCGGCCGCAGAACCACTGTATAGAGCTACTCAGTCCACCCAAACAGGTAGTAACGCGAGCCTCGAAATACCGCACTATGTGTTCAAATTGATTTAGTAGAGTCCGAATTTTATTGGGTTGAAAGTCCTTTCACGCGCACAGTTTAACGAATTTAAATTCAACGCGTTCGAATGTTACTTTTAAATAATGACTTTATCAAAATTCAAACAAACTTCACTCGCGACAAGTTAGCGCTTTCCCACCGCTGTTACCAAAATTTATTATGTAACGCTTTCGTCAGAAAAGCGCGGCGAATTTGAATTTGAAATTTAAAGATTTTACATAAAAAGGTAATTAAATGGGGTTCGTTGCGCTACGAAGAGCGAAGCTTACCTTGGGGAATGAAGTTCGTTTGAAATAATTAAAATGCGTAATCTAATATTTTGTAGTGTTAATTTATTATGAACTGAACAACGTCTTTAAAAAAATGAAAAGTTTTACAAATACAAATATTGTGAGATTGGAGATCTCTTCTGGTATTTTGAACTGTCGCGAAAGACTGTCGCAAAAGAAGTGATGATCGACTCTCTGACTTTTCTATCCGCGGACCCGCTGATGGCGGAGGTCACGCCCCTAAGTCCCCGAATAAGCCAATTAACCCCTAGCCCGCGCGTCGTGCCACCCCCGCGTGCACGCGGAGACCACCCGCTTGAAACGCGCCTGGTCTCGGCGCCAACGTGTCGGCCATGTGGGGTCCGGTTTCAGCAGTTACTTGCAATTCATGAAAATTCACGTCGAGTGTGCCTGGCGACAACGTGTCACCGGTCGACTTTCTCGAGAGTTTACTTGAATAGATTCTTCCCTTAAGGGGTTCTCTTTGTTTAGTGGAGCGTCTGGAAGAGAGCTCTGGTTTGTTTCGAGTTTCATTGTATGGTCTTTTGAATTTAAGCTAAACTATACGTAACAATGAAATAATAAACCAGTCGAGAGTACGATCATAAATTCTAAGACGAAATGTGTTTTCTTGGAACAAACTACACGTGTACAGCATCGTGGTAATTTATATACTGTAACGATTTTCTTTTTACCTCGTTGTTTATCTACGATACGATGGGATTTTGGGAGACGAGATTTGCACGAAATATCGTGTTGTTCGATGGATTCAATATTCCATATGATCATTTATTTTTCAACGAATGGAATTATCGATGAAACGGTGTACATTATGATTGACAAGCGGTTGTCGTCTCAACGCTCCAATGCGGAATGTCGTCTCAACGACTGAATGCACGGAAACTTATATTACCAATGGTTAGTTTCGGCAGAACAAATGAATCGCCTCCGGCGGATTTATGAATACATTTTACCTATCAGCCTCGTATAGCTAATAGCAATCATACAAAAACAAAATAACAAATGGAATTGAGGTAATGTCATCCCTTCCGGATCTCGTTGCCGATGACCAGTATCGAATCAAACAAAAATACCAAATAGCGATTATTGACTGAAGATCTACCGCTTTTATAATAACGATCGAACAAAGTCAATTAGACGAAAATTTATAACGAGGAAGTGTGGTCAACGTCACCGCTTTCGGTACACGTCGCGTGTGACGAACACCGTGGTATCAATAATATTTATGACAAATGTGACTCAGCGGTCAGGTCTGACGGAGTAGACGGATCGAAGGACCGTCTCGGGCTGAAGCAACTGCGTTAGCGGCGCGTTGCACGTGGTGATCAACGACCGGTCGCGACCAGTCTCGTCCCCACGGAGGAATATGCGGTTCCTCAGATTAACACGATTATTTTTCAGTTCACGTTTGATCACGATTTTAACGTAATAGATTTGAATGTCCAAGTTCGAATACGATTTTATGTAAACACCATATTTGAATGTCCAAATTCGACCACGCGATTCATGAAATTACGAGGATGTTTTAAAGTTCACTTTCGACCACTCATTTTACGTACTATTTTTGAATGTCCAAAATCGACGATGCGTTTCACTAACGTACGATTACGTATAAAAGTCAAAGTTCCATCACACGTCCACGAAAGCACGATTGATCGAGATGGTGTGATTGTGAGAGCGCTCGCGATTTAAGCGTAGCGACGAGGCGCCTCACCACGTGGCACTTTAGAGGTTAGGTCGATATAAGAAACACCTCCGGCACGGCGGCCTTTGGTGTAATACCTGTTACCGATGATATGCAGATTCGGCTTGCGTCCACCTTTCTCGTGGTGCTCGGGCTTTTATGGATCCTGATTTATCCGTTTGCAACTGGCTGATCTATCGGGCGAAACGGGTCAATCGACCGTGGCTGCGATGAATCCTTGTGAGAGTAGTATGTTTTCGTTAGACGTCGAGATTCCCGGGGCGGGATTGCTTCTCGTTCCGGCTATCTTCGTTTGATCCTGATCGTTTTCTATTTTCGTAGATTTTATTTTTCGATCTGGAATTATATAGAGAATGTGTTAATCGTATGAGGGGTGACCGCCAAGTGGTCTCAACCACGTTCTTTCTTTTCTTGTCTCCTCTTCCGTTTCCATTTCGCTCGTTTCGCTCCTTTTTCCGACGTTCTGCCGCTCCATTCCGACGTTTCGCCGTTCCATTCCGACGGCGCGCGCATCGAGATGTGACCGTCAGGTGGCCCGCGTAATTTGAAGTTTGGACAGCGGTCCCGATGCCTACAATACATGTGTAACTATTTCACTCTACATGCCTGGAAAAATACGTAACTGACATAGACACATTATTCTAGCATTTATTTATTCAAATCTACATGCTTTATAAAAAGATTAAAGTATAGTCAGCACGCCTTTATGATACATTGATCTCTAGGTATTAAATGAATTGAATTTACGCGTGCTCAGCCACAGCCGGCGCTGTTCCCGCGGCGCGTCCGCGAACCGCGTATCGAGATCCGTTACAGAGCGCTCGCGGTCGGTCGACTGCCCGGGCGGAAGTAAATAGCGAACCGTGAGACGCATTTGTCAATTCGAATTCCATGCTGTTCCTAGTGAATGAAAAGAGCATTTGAAAAGAATTCATTTTCTCGAACGAGACCATTTATTTAGTCCGCTACTTCGGTCCTCTCCGGACTAAACGACTGGACGCAGCCCCGGCCTGAGTGCTCGCCCCAATGGTTTCCTCTCCTCACCCCCCTACGTCCCCCCTATTCAATCCTATAATTATTTCATTTCAAGTAAATTCTCTTTTCAAAAATAATTTTTTTGTAAAATTTAAAATATATTCAATATTAATTCCATAAATTATGAATATAAATCATATTAAAAAAAATGATAATAAAAATTAACATAATATACAAAATAATAATTTATTATTAATTTAGGTATTAATATTCCTAAAATTATTCCTGAATATATATATATAAATTATTAATTTAAAAAATATTCTTAAATAAATTATATTTTTAATTGAAAATAAAATTCATCTTAATCTTAATCCTACTATGTATGTATGTACGTATCGTTTATTGCCTCCCCTTAGGGTTACAACGCCTCCCTTTTCTCCTCTTACAATTTTTCTTACATCTATTCTTTGCATATTTCTCACGTCTATCTTATACTATCACCTTATTTCTACTCTTATCCTACGCCGCTCGCCCGCCCGTCTCGCTCGCTTGCCGTTCGCCTGTTTTCTCTACGCCCCTCCGCTCGCTTTTCCTTTGTTTATTTTCTCGTTTTCTTTATTTATTTCCGTCGTTCGCCATTTACATGTTCCATTATTTCTTAATCCATTCTCCCTTTCCCTTCTCTCTTATCCTTTATTGTTCGCCCTCCGTTTCCGTCTAGTTCACTCCATTCTTTCACTTATTCTGATTTTATCCATTTTCTCTCGCACTCACTCTTCCAGGCTTTCTTTTCTCTCTCTCTCTCACGTTCTAGTTCCTTTATCCATTTTTCCCCTCCTCCTTTTTCGTCTAGAATTTCGATCACTCTTTATCCTATCGCCCTCTCTCTTTCTCCTCCTGATCTGCACCTGTCCAGCACATGTTCCCACGTCTCTCTTTCCGCCCCGCATAACCTACATGCCCTTTCCTCTTCCCCTTTCCAGTACCTCCCTTCCCTCATTCCGTTTCCCAGTCTGAACCTTGCTACCCTTCTCACTCTCTTCCCTTTCCACCCCTCTTGCAGGTACTGCGGAATCCTCTCCGTTCTTATCTCTCGGTACCATCTGTTGTATCTCGACTCCCTTATTAGCTCCTCTCTTTCTCTTTCTTGCTCTCTTCTGTCCGCTTCTTCCACTCTCTCAAAACCCCCTTATCCTTCCCCTCCTTCTGCCCCTCTTTTCTCCATTCTCCCCCTTTCCCATCCCGATATGTTCCCCTCTCCATTTCTTATCCGCCCCTCCATCTCCCTCAAGCATTCCCTTGCTATTTCACTTCCTTCCCCCCTCCTCAGTTTGTCCTCGTATTTCCAAGCCCTTCTGGCCGCCCTTATCCTTAGCTTATCCCTCTTTGCCTCTTCCCTTACCATATATCCTGGCGTTTGCCAGTCCACTTTCAGCGTCCATCTTATGTATCTCTCTTGTACCCGCTCTACTTCCTTTCTTTCCTCCCACCCCCAGATTTCCGCCCCGTACCCCGTCACCGCCCACACCAGCGTATCGAATAGCCATATTCTCCTATGCCAGCTTCTTTCGAATTTTCTCTTCCCTATGCCCCACACCTGCTTCATTACCACTCCTGCCTTTCTCACTCTATGTTTTACGTGCGCTCCCTGTCCTCCGTTTCTGTTAAATGTGTATCCGAGATATTTGAATTCTTTGACCTCTTCTATCCTCTTTCCTTTCCATTTCCACGATACCTCTCGGCTTCTTCCTCCTCCTTTTCTGAACCTCATCACCTTTGTCTTCCCGACATTCACCTCAAGCCTCTTCTTTTCGAAGTATCTCTCCAGCCTTCTTATCATACTCATCATTTCTTCCTCATTTTTTGCTATCACCACCACGTCGTCCGCGTACGCTAGTGAACATATTCTCCTTTCTCCCACCATTACCCCTCCCCTTCTTCCCTTCTTCAGTTCTTCCTCCATATCGGCCGTTAACAGATTGAACAGCGCCGGGCTTAGCGGGCACCCTTGCCTTACCCCTTTTCCGGTCCAAAAGCTGTCTCCCATCTCTCCTCCTGCTTTCACCTTGCTTTTCGATTCGCTCAGCATCTCCTCTATTCTTCCCCTCAGTCCTTTTCTCACTCCTCTTTTTTCCATCGCCTCCATCAGTGTTCGCCTGTCCACTGAGTCAAACGCTGCTTTCAGGTCTACGAATAAAGCGACCACCTTTCCTTTTACCTCCTCCAGCTGCCGGTTTACTACATAATTCAGGACGTATATATTGTCTATCGTCCCGACCCCTCTTCTGAAGCCCGTTTGATTGGGTGGCACCAACCCTTTTTCTTCTGTCTCTTCGTCTAGCCTTCTCACCAGCACCGCCGTATATATTTTGTATAGCGAGGGCATTAGCGTCACACCTCTGTATTCTTCTACCCTTGTTCCTCCCCCTTTCTTTAGAATTGGCGCTATCACTCCTTCCTTCCATTCCTCCGGCCATCCCTCTCCTCTCCATACCTTCCTGCATATCTCCCATGCCATCTCCATCGTGTTTTCTCCCCCACATTTCCATGCTTCGTTTGGAATCTCGTCCACGCCCATTGCTTTTCCCTCTTTGAGTTCTTCCACTACTTTTCGTATTTCTTCTTTGCTGATTTCCGCTTCTTCCCCTTCTCTTCTTGGTTCTCCATCCCCCATCCTTACTCTTCCCTCCACTCCACCTATTAGGTTCATGAAGTACCTCTTCCATTCTTCTTTTTCTATCCCCTCCTCTATCTTCTTCCTCATCCTTCTTCCTCTGTTTACTATTTCGCATACTTTATTTTCCGTTCTTGCCTCTGCTATCTTCTTCACCATCCTCTTTTGTTCTTCCCTTTTCTTCTTCTCACTCAGCCCTTGGTATTCTTTTTTTTTCCTTCCTGTATGCCTCCTTTGATCCTTGTCCTTCTCTCCATTTTCTTAGTTTCTCCCTTACTTCCGCTTTTTTCCTCACGCACTCCTCATCCCACCATCCTTCCTTTCTTTGTTTCCTTTCCCTCCCTCCTACCTCCTCGCTTCTTTCAATTTCTCTCTTTATCTTTACTCCCACTTCCTTTACTGCCTCCTCTACTCTTCCTTCCACTTTCACTTCTTGTATCCTCCTCGCGTACTCTTCTTTCATTTTTTCGGACCATTTGCCTCCCCTCCTCTTTTGCCTCTTGCTTTTGTCTCATCTCTCCTCCCTACCCTCCCTTTACCGTCACCACTATTGGGTGGTGGTCTGATTCCGTTCGGTATTTTATCTCCATCCGAACTATTCTTTGCCTGGCATTCTCATCGCCCATCACATAATCGATTACCGTCTCTCCCCTTCCTCCTGTGTATGTGAACTCTCCCTCCTCATCTCCCTCGATATTGCCATTGAAAATTTCCCCCCCTTCCTCCCGTACGAACTCCGTCAGTTTTTTCCCTTCCTTATTCATCTTCTTGTCCTTCGATTTTCTTCCTTCTTCCTCCTCTTCCTCTCCTCCTCTCGTTCTCCCTCTTTCTGTTCTTGTTCCCGCATTAAAGTCCCCCCCCCCTATTATCGTCGTTTCTTCTTCGCTCTGCTCTTCCATCCATCCTTTTAACTCTTCTATTTTGCTCTCCATGGCCCCATTCACATATATCGCCACCACGTTCTACCTCCCCATTTCCGTCTTTACCCTTACACTCATTAATCCTTCCTTTTGCTCTTGTATCGCTTCCATCTCTATTGCCATCTCCTCTCTTACTCCAATCATCATCCCCCTCCCCATCGCTCTTTCCTTTCTACTCTTCTTTTTTGCTCCTTGCCTTGCCCACACATATCCTTTCGGTAGCTTTTCTTTCATTCTCCCCCATGCTTTTTCTTCCACCCACGTCTCCATCATCGCTATTACCTCCCATTTCTCTATTTCTCTCCAAAAGTCCTCGTCCTTATTTGTCAGCCCCGCCACGTTCCAGAATCCGATCGTCCAGGTCTCTTTCTTTTCCCCCTTATCCGTCCTTCCTCTCTTTCTTCCTTCTTCGCTTATCCGTTTTTTGTCCACGTTTGGTTTTCTCTATTCTCGGCCACGGCTCCATCCGTCCCCCTGCTCCCCCTTTCTTCCCTTCTTCCACCTGTCCGTCCTCCGCTCTTTCCATCTTCCAGATCTTCTTTCCTTTCGTTCCAGTGCCACGTTTCTCCATTTACTATTAGTTTTCCCAGTCTTATTCTAACAATCTTTCCCTTTCTTCTTTCTTCTTCTGCTCTCTCTTTTATTTTCCACTGCATCTTTCTTTCTTCCCATGTAAGATCCTCCTCTATTCTCTCCCTTCTTCCCTTCAAGTTCGCCTTCCTTTTCATCACTTTGGTTTTCCCTTCAATGCTCTCCATTCTCACCTGTATCATGCCTTCCCTCCCGTCTGCACGCATTCTCCCTATCTCCTCCGCTGTCTCTATCTTTTCCGGTACCCCACTCCTTTCCATTATTTTTCCTGCTACCTTCCTCGCCGACCCTTGCATCTGCACATTCTTAATAATTATGCTCCTTCTTCTTTTTTCTTTCTCCTCCTTTTCCACCTCCCTTTCCACTTCGTTCAGTCTGTTTTCCGACTTTCCGTTCTCGTTTACCCCCTCTCCTCTCCTTGGGCCTCGTTCCATTATGTCCCGCAATTCTCTTTCTATCTTCCTTATTCTGTCCTCCATCTCCTTCGTCCGCTCTCCCTCTTCCATTTTTTAAATTCTTTTTTCCAATCCTTTGACCTCCGCCGTCATCTCTTCTCTCTCTTTCCTCCCTCTTTCTTCTCCTTTTCTCATGTCCTCCCTTATTTTTCCGATCTCTTCTCTCACTTCCTTTGCCATTATTTTCGTCTCCCGCTTGTCTTCTTTCATTTCTCTCATCCCTTGTCTTAGTTCTTCCCTCATTTCCATCACAACCCGCATCAGTTCCGCCGTGTCTTTTCTCTCCTCCTCCCTCTTCGGTGACCATTGTATTTTTTTGCTCCTCTGGTATATCGCACCTTCTTCTTCCTTTTTTTGCCCCTTTCCTTCCTCCTGTTCTCTTTTTCTTTTCAGCATCTCGCTGATGTCCTCCCTCGAGCACGAGCCCCCTCTAGTCTCCCTTCTCAGCTTTTCTACGTTCGTCGGTCGTCCTCTTCTCTTTACCTCTTCATCCTTGTCCTCCCTTTTTGCTTCCTCCGAACTCCCCGTTCCTCGTGCTTCGTCGCCCATTCCTTTGTTTTTACTATCTTAGCTATCTGATACTTGTGAGAGTGACCGGAGGACTAGGTACGTAAATGCTTAAAAGGCTGCGTTAATATTTGCGTGCACTGGATATAACGACAATGGGACTACACTAAATAAAAAAAATAAAGTGAACAGAACACATGCAATAAATAAATAAATAAAATAGATAAAATGAATAAAATAAATAATATTTTTGAATTTGAATTTCGGTTTTTACCGGGCACTCAGTCAGCATGGACCATTGTACCCGAGCCCCGATATGAGCGGGGCAAACCTTCTAACCTGTGGGACCCATAGGCAAGCCGGCCTCCTGCGCGAAGCGTATGAGTCTGCTCGCCCGTGTGTCCCCCAGGTTGAATTCGTGAATGATAGGGGCCTCGAGAACTGCATTTCTGATGCTCTCTAGTCCCCTACACTGCAAGATCAGATGGAGGGGAGTGTCCTCTCCATCCTTGCATCTTTGGCAGATCGGTTCTTCCGCTAGGCCCAGTCTTGCCAGATGCTTCCCGGTGTGCCAGGGTCCCGTGACCAGTCCCACGACCAGTCTCAGTTGAGCCCGGTCGAGGTTCACCAGCGTGGCTCCTAGCTTTTCCGAGGGTCCTGAAAACAGTGCCCTCGTATGCATCATCCTTGGGCCCCGTGACCAGAGGGCTGCGAATCTGTTCGCAGCCCACCTTTCCGTTACGGATTTCACTAGTCCCATGGTGACGCCTGTGACGCCCCAAGCTGCCATACTGTGCCTCGAAGCACCGAGTGTGGCGAGCTTGTGCGCCCTCTCGTTTCCCTGGATGCCGCTATGACCCGGCACCCACAATAATCTGACTGTGTTATCAACAGCTAGCTGCGATAATCAGTCGATGCAGTCGTTAGGCAGCTCGGACTTGACCACTACCGTATGTAGCCGTCTAAGTGCGGCTTGACTGTCGCTGCATATGTGGATGTGCTTGCCGTAGTAACCTGTGTCCCGGATGCACCGAGCGCAGGCCAGTATGGCAAACATTTCCGCTTGCAGAACCGTAGTGGTGTGGCCCAGGGCATAGGACAGCTCCGTCCTGGGCCCCTCGCTCCAAACTCCGGCTCCTGATCCTGTTGCCGTTTTTGACCCGTCCGTGTACCAGACCAGGCCACCGGGTGGCAGAATTCTGTCCAGTTCCTCAATCCACGACCGTCTGTCGGGAATGAGTACCTGGTATTTGTATTTGAAGTGGTGTTCCACCGGACAGCAGTCTCCTCCGAGCCGGATGATATCCTCGAGATCTACCGCCATCGGGAGGATCGATGCGTGCCCGTAGTTGGCCCTTTTCCACTTATTGCTGAAAAGCAGCCTGATGGCCGCGTTTCTCGCCCCCGCCTCAGCTGTGATGTGCGGGGGCCGGATGTTGAGAAGGGCTCCTAGAGCCAGGGTTGGGGTTGTGCTCATCGCTCCTGTTATCCCCAGCCCTGCTAGTCTGTAGACCCTATCTAGAGCCTTCCTGTTGATTGCCCGCCCAAGCTCGGGCCACCATACTAGAGAGGCGTATGTTCGGTAACTCAGGGTAGTTTGCGTTCGGGCCATTGTGATCTCGCTAACAGCCGCGTTCGACCAACTCGGGTCAACAGGGATGCCAAATTTCTTGTCGATCAGTTGGACGAGCGTGCGCATGTCAACCAGTCGGTCGCGGTCGTCCCACGAGAGACGATCGTCAGTAGCACGCTGGGACTGGGCCCTGGACCCTTTCTCTAGGACTCTTCGGAGTGACAGTGCGAGTCGGTCGCGGTCGTCTCACGAGAGACGATCGTCAGTAGCACGCTGGGACTGGGCCCTGGACCCTTTCTCTAGGACTCTTCGGAGTGACAGTGCGAGTCGGTCGCGGTCGTCCCACGAGAGACGATCGTCAGTAATACGCTCAACGCTGGGACTGGGCCCTAGACCCTTTCTCTAGACTCTTCGGAGTAACAATACGAGCAACTCTTCGGAGTATCAATACAACCGACTCTTTGGAGTATAAAAAAGGCAACTCTTCGGAGTATCAATACATAGAACTCTTCGGAGTATCAACAAAAAGCAACTCTTCGGAGTATAAAAAAGCGACTCTTCGGAGTATCATCATACAGCTCTTCGGAGTATCATCAAACGACTCTTCGGAGTATAAAAAATCGAACATACAGCTCTTCGGAGTATCATCATACAAACTCAGACCAAAACGCGCGAGATCGCAATGGCACGAGCCAAACGGGCCTAATACGCGACAATACATAATATTTAAATCATCGTGGGTTTTTATGCCGCAAGGCTTTTCCCACAAGAGCCAATAAACATACAAAATTATACGGCTCAAAAACGCGAGTTTTTCATTTCGTAAAAAAAACCTAAATCTCCATCCTTCGTAAAAAATATATATCCAAAACTACGAGGTAACTTCGCATTTGAAGGAGCTTCGACAATACAAATTGGTGTCAGAAGTGGGATTCGAGCCCACACCCACAAAAGGGGACTGTGAAAAAGTGCATCTTTATAACAAAAGGACGACTCTACGACCAGCCGACCATCGCCTCCGGACTCGCCACCCCCAGTTCGCTGCCTGTGGAAAAGAATCATCATCTACAAAAATATAAGTACACTGTTCATTTTCAAATATATTTTCCTTTCTTGTATCGCATTTCTAGCAACATCTTTTTCTCAGTGACTCATAACGTTCGACATAGTCGAATACAGATTTCTGTTCAACGTACACTTTGTGCGAAGAACAAAGCATGCATTTTTCTATATTCTACAATCACGCGTATAAGAAACATACATAGGCTGCGTTTGACCTGAGTGTCTCGGTTTACGAGCGTTGAAGGGTACCCGCTATAGGGGGGGTCCTTGTTTATTTGACACGAGCCAGACTCAGTCTCTTAATCTTTCGTCCGTGGACGCACGAGTGCAGGCACGTCTACGAAAAACACGTGCAAGGCGTATAGCTGGCTCTTGGGATTTTTAGTCAAAATATCTGTGAAATATTTATCCGGGTAAAATTTGGTCGAAATGGCTAGCCGGGTAAAATTTATTCTGCAAAAACGCGGGACTTTGAGAGCGCAAATAACTAAACTCGAAAAAATTGCGGGGGACGCCGAGTTAGATCCCGCGAATATTAAAATGCGTTTAGATCGCGTAAAAGAGCAATTTCGTGCATACGAAGAATTGCACGACGAGCTGACGTTATTGGTCGAAGCGGAGAGTGACCAAACCGACGATTTCGACGAACTGCAAGATCGGTTTTACGCGGTCGCGACAAGGATCGAGGCAGACCAGGCATCGTCAACGCCGCACCCTTCAGGTGTGTTAAACGTGACCTCTCTGCCGATCGACGGCACGCGTCGACTTAAATTACCGGTCGCCGACCTCCCCAAGTTCGACGGTAACATTGAAAAGTGGTTATCATTTAAAAACACGTTTCTCACAATGATAGATTCTCGCGAAGATATAACAAAGTTGCAAAAATTCTTATATCTAAAAAATTGCCTCGAGGGTGACGCGTTAAATAAAATTCTCATTTATAACGTGAGCGAAGAAAATTACGAAACGGCGTGGAAATTGCTCTTAGATTCGTATGATAAGGTCCGAATTCTAATCGTGAAACATCTCGACGCGATTCTCGAATTACCGGTGTTGACAAAAGCGACGCATAAAGGTTTGGCGCGACTCATCGACGACATGCGTCAACACGTGAATATGCTTGCGTCAATGAACGTGACACCGGACGAACATTTATTAGTCCGAATAATCGAACGCGCGTTGCCTAACAATATTCGGGTTAAATGGGAAGAAACGCTTAATCTCGACACCTCGCCGACACTCGAGCAAATTTACAAATTTGTCTCCGAGACCGCGTTTCGTTTGTGCACGCTCGATCAAGATGCATCGCGTTCGCGACAAGAAAACAATGGGAAACGACCATTCTCGAATCATAAAGATCAAGGCGGATTCAAATCACGACGGGGAGAAAACGGCGTGCGTACATTCGCGACCGGCGCGTACCTGAAGTGCGTGGTGTGCAAGAAGGAGAGTCATCCCGTGTATTTCTGTCAAGAATTAAAAAAAATGACGATCCAACAGCGGTGGAATTTTGTTAAAAATTCATCCCTGTGTAAGAAATGTCTTCGCTCGCACCGCGGCATATGCTCTGCGACGCCTTGCAAAATCTGCTCAAGATATCATCACACTCTTTTGTACGGCGAGTCTCCTGCTGCATCCACCAACGCGACTCAGGAAGCGGAAAAATCGAGCGCTACGACCGATTCGATAACAAAGGTAAATTCACCATGTCACGAAATAATTGCACACAGTTTTACATCGCGAGCTTTGCAGTCGCAATTAATGCTGAGCGCTCAAATACGCGTCAGGGATTCGCGTGGTCAATTCGTGAAATGTCATGCTCTATTAGATACGTGTGCAACGGCACATTTCATCACGGAGGATTTCGTGAGAAAACTGAAATTACCGATACGCGCATGCTCCATCTCGGTGGGAATGATTGACGACGCGAATACAATTTCTAAGGGCACGGCCGAGTGCACATTTTATTCGATACATAATAACTTCAATAAAACTTTAACGTTTCTGATCATCCCGAAAATCGCTGATAATATACCAAATGAAATTTTTCCTCACGAATCAATTGATATACCGCGGAATGTAAAATTGGCCGATCCGCAATTTCATTTGCCTGAAAAAATCGACGTCCTTATCGGGTCAGGGACGACATTATCATTATTATCGATCGGACAATGTGATCTATCTCGCGACGGGTGCGATCTCTTCTTACAAAAAAACTCAGCTCGGTTGGGTCGTTGCCGGCGGGAAAACGAACACCGCAGTCGGACAAAGAGTATCGTGTCAATTAATTGAACTAAAAAATCAAATCGAAAAATTCTGGTTGCTCGACGATGCAAGGGCAAGTCAAATAAAATTGTCAGAAAATACGGATTGCGAAACCCATTTCAATCAAAACGTTAGCCGCGATTCTTCGGGACGATACATCGTTCGTCTGCCGTTTCGCAGCACCGATCGAGACCTCGGTGATTCGCGATCAATAGCCTTACGACGATTCGCTAGCTTGCAAAAAAGACTCAACGCGGATCCGATCCTCAGACTAGAATATCATCGCGTTATGAACGAATACATCGAACTAGGCCACATGTCGATCGTTGTCGACGAATCGGAACCCGGGTATTATCTCCCACACCACGCAGTTATAAAATCGACAAGCGCTACCACAAAAACTCGAGTTGTCTTCGATGCGTCCGCTAAGACAAGCAAGGGAATATCGCTTAACGATACGTTGATGGTCGGCCCGACTATTCAATTAAAATTATTCGAACATCTTTTACGGTTTCGCGGCCATAAATACGTAATCACCGCGGATATCGCGAAAATGTATCGACAAGTCTGGATCCATCCCAGCGACCGTCGTTATCAACGAATTTTCTGGCTACAAAATGAAAGGGTACGCGTATTCGAATTAAACACGGTAACGTTCGGCGTGTCGTCAGCTCCGTTTCTCGCGATACGAACCATACAGAGACTCGCGAATGATGAGGGCGCGAATTTTCCAAAAGGAGCCGAGGCTTTGACACGTGATTTATACGTCGACGATTTATTATCGGGAGCGGACACTTTCGATGAAATCGTACAAATTCGAGACGAAGTCATCGAAATACTGAAACGCGGCGGATTCGATATCCGACAATGGGCTTCACCCGCGAGCTCTGAATAATTTGAACGAACAAACTGCAAATATCGAATTTCTTACAGACGAAAATCCTGTGCACAAGACACTCGGTGTCTCGTGGAACGCGAAAAATGACGAATTATTATACACGGTAAAACGGATCGAGCCCTCCGAAAGAGTTACGAAACGATATATTTTATCAGAAATCGCTAAAATTTTCGACCCCCTCGGTCTACTCGGTCCAGTCATTCTCGTTTCGAAAGTGCTTATGCAGCAATGCTGGAAGGCAAAAACTACCTGGGACGAATCTGTGCCCAGCGCGTTAGATTCGGCGTGGCTATCGTTCGCGGAGCAATTGTCATTAATCGACAATCGAAAAATTGATCGATATGTTTCGATAAATAACCCAATCGATATTCAAATTCACGGATTTTGCGACGCGAGTAAGGCAGGTTACGGGGCTTGTATATACGTGCGGTCTTGCAACGAAAAGGGCGAAATTCGCGTGAAACTTTTGTGTTCAAAGGGGCGTGTCGCTCCACTAAAAGAGCAAACGATCCCTCGACTCGAACTCTGCGGCGCATTAATACTCGCTCGTCTGTATCACGAAGTCCGTAAAGTAATAACCTTTCGCGTTTGCAAGACAATTTTCTGGTCAGACTCGACAATAGTTTTACAATGGCTAAATAAACATCCGAGCGTTTTAAAAGTATTTGAAGCAAATCGCGTTGCAGAGATACAAGAGGTCAGTAAAAATGCAGAATGGCGACACATTCGAACCGATCAAAACCCGGCGGACGCGTTATCGAGAGGTCAGCTCCCTCGAGAATTTTTAAATAACGATTCGTGGTTTCGGGGCCCTGCGTGGCTGGCCCAGCCCGAATCCGTTTAGCCGCAAGTTGCCGTAACGCCTCAAAACGATTTACCAGGAATTAAAAAACTCTTTTGCATGGTCTCGCAATCACAAACGGAAGAAATTTTCGAAATATTCTCGTCGTACACACGATTGATTCGCGTTGTCGCGTATTGCTTACGTTTCTTGCGCGATAATAAAGTCAAAGGCGCTTTGACGATCAAGGAAATTAACGAGGCCGAGTACCGCGTTATTCGATTAATACAACAGGCGTACTTTCAAGACGAGATCGATCGTCTTTTATCCGAAAAAAAGATGAAATGCGCGAAACTCGGATCTCTGAATCCGCTGGTCGACGAAAGAGGCTTGATTCGCGTCGGGGGTCGCATAAATAAGGCTGATATCTCGCTAGATCAAAGGAATCCAATGCTTCTTCCATCGCGACATTACGTAACCGATCTTTTAATTCGACATATGCACGAAAAATTTTATCATACCGGGATTCAATCGACATTATACAATATCCGGCAAAGATTCTGGATATTGGACGGTAGAAATCAAATCCGTAAAATCGTTCAACGTTGCATGAGATGCATCCGGTTTCGAGCCGTACCGGGGGCGTATAAAATGGCTGACTTGCCTAAATCAAGAGTAGATAACGCGCCGGCGTTTTATCACACGGGAGTCGATTATTTCGGTCCTATACTCATCAAAGAGAAAAAACATCGGAATCGCGGTAGCATCAAGGCATACGGCTGCGTATTTATTTGCATGTCAACTAAGGCTATTCATCTCGAGATCGCGAGCGATCTATCGACAGACGCGTTTCTAGCAGCTTTACGACGATTCATAAGTCGGCGGGGTATTCCGGGCCACATCTATTCTGATAACGGGACAATTTTTGTCGCGAATTTTACGCATTGAGAGAATCCGAAGAATTTCGTTCACAGCTTTACGAATTTACTTCAACTAGAAAAATCGAATGGCATTTTAATCCACCCCTCTCACCTCATTTCGGAGGGATCTGGGAGGCGGCTGTAAAATCGTGCAAACACCATCTCAAGCGTGTCATGCGCGATCTTTTATTCACGTACGAGGAATTAACCACTTTGGCAATCGAGATCGAAGCCATTCTCAACTCGCGCCCATTGTGCCCTATTTCTACCGATCCAAACGATCCAATCGCTCTAACACCTGCACACTTTCTTGTTGGTCGACCTCTCACTATGCTGCCGGAAAATAATTTTTCACCTGTTCCAGACAACCGATTGTCGTCGTGGCAATTAATAACCAAGACCCGGCAAGAATTTTGGCGCAGATGGCAACTCGAATATCTGAGCGAGTTGCAAAAACGACAAAAATGGATAAATCCAATTGACAACATCGAGCAGGACAGAGTGGTCCTATTAATCGACAAAAATCAACCATGCATGCAGTGGCGACTGGGTCGAGTGGTCGAGTTACATCCTGGAGGCGATGGCGTGGTCAGAGTCGTCACCGTCAAAACAACACACGGATTATACAAACGCAACATGAAATCGATTTGCCCCTTGCCCATTAACGTTTGAATTTATTTTCAACCATCAAGCGATATACGATCACTTGATATATTCTCATTTCTAATTTTTCAATTTCCCATATAATTTCTCAATTATCAGTTCTCAATCCATAATCGTATAAAATTCAATTTAGTTTGAAACTGTAATATGTAAGTTGACAACATTTCTCTGTATACCTTTCCAATTATGTATTTCAATAAGTTTATGATTGTTATAATGATCAATTGTAATGATATGTATTACTATTTTGAATAATTTTGCTCGTTACCACTCCCAACGGGGGGGGGAGGATGTTCGGTAACTCAGGGTAGTTTGCGTTCGGGCCATTGTGATCTCGCTAACAGCCGCGTTCGACCAACTCGGGTCAACAGGGATGCCAAATTTCTTGTCGATCAGTTGGACGAGCGTGCGCATGTCAACCAGTCGGTCGCGGTCTTCCCACGAGAGACGATCGTCAGTAGCACGCTGGGACTGGGCCCTGGACCCTTTCTCTAGGACTCTTCGGAGTGACAGTACGAGTCGGTCGCGGTCGTCTCACGAGAGACGATCGTCAGTAGCACGCTGCGACTGGGCCCTGGACCCTTTCTCTAGGACTCTTCGGAGTGACAGTGCGAGTCGGTCGCGGTCGTCCCACGAGAGACGATCGTCAGTAATACGCTCAACGCTGGGACTGGGCCCTAGACCCTTTTTCTAGACTCTTCGGAGTAAAAATACGAGCAACTCTTCGGAGTATCAATACAACCGACTCTTTGGAGTATAAAAAAGGCAACTCTTCGGAGTATCAATACATAGAACTCTTCGGAGTATCAACAAAAAGCAACTCTTCGGAATATTAACACAAACGACTCTTCGGAGTATAAAAAAGCGACTCTTCGGAGTATCATCATACAGCTCTTCGGAGTATCATCATACAGCTCTTCGGAGTATCATCAAACGACTCTTCGGAGTATAAAAAATCGAACATACAGCTCTTCGGAGTATCATCATACAAACTCAGACCAAAACGCGCGAGATCGCAATGGCACGAGCCAAACGGGCCTTATACGCAACAATACATAATATTTAAATCATCGTGGGTTTTTATGCCGCAAGGCTTTTCCCACAAGAGCCAATAAACATACAAAATTATACGGCTCAAAAACGCGAGTTTTTCATTTCGTAAAAAAAACCTAAATCTCCATCCTTCGTAAAAAATATATATCCAAAACTACGAGGTAACTTCGCATTTGAAGGAGCTTCGACAATACAGCGTAAGTGATCTGGGGGACCACGATGGCTGTGTAAATCCACTTGACCATCTTGGGTTGGAGCCCCCACGTTTGGCCGAACATTCTCCGACAGGCCCAGAACTTCGCAATCGCTTTCTGAGCCTGTTCGGCGATGTGGCTTTTCCAGTTGAGCTTTCGGTCCAGCGTCACTCCTAGGTAGCGAACCTCCGAGGAGAACGCGAACTCCGCTCCAAAAATGGAAGGGGGCCTCATGTTGAAGCGCCTCTTCCTGGTGAATAGTACCATCTCTGTCTTGTTTGGGTTAACCCTTAAGGACTTTGATGTGCACCACTCCTGGACGACATCAAGTGCTTTTTGCATCTTGCTCGTCATGGCCATAGAATGATCGCCGCTTACTGCAATGCAAACATCGTCGGCAAAGCCTTCCACCTTAACTCCCAGTCCCCCGAGCCTGCTCAAGAGCCCGTCGACGACGAGGAGCCACATCAGGGGGGATGTTACCCCCCCCCCCTGAGGGCACCCCCTGCAGGCGCGTGCCCTTACGTTGGTCCCGTTGAGGCTGGCAGTGATGGTTCTAGTCCTGAGCATGAAGTGCAACCATTCGATGATTGTTTCATCGATGTGAAATTCCCTCGCTGCGTCCTCGCGTTCCGTCCCTGATGTACCTATCAATCAGCCTTTCCATTGCTTTTAACAGAAAGGACGTCAGGCTAATAGGTCTGAACGACTTGGCTGTGTCGTGGCTGGTCTTGCCCGGTTTCGGGATAAAGACAATGATGACTTCCCTCCAGTTTCGGGGCACGTATCTCAGCGCCAAACACAATCTGAAGGTGCAGTTTTATTGTCTGAATAGGTCCTCTCCCCCCTCTTGTAGGAGAGCAGGAAAGATCCCGTCGGCGCCGGGGCTCTTGTACCCGTCAAACGAGCCCAAGGCCCACCGAATCCTATCTATTGTGACCACCCGAGCAGCGGTTGCCCAATCCCCCGGTCTGACCGCGCGTGGTTCCCCCTCGTCGGCGTTACCTCGCGCAATCATAGTAGATCCGGGGAAGTGTACCTCCATCAGGTGGGCCAGAATATCCTGTGTTTCTCGACTGAAACTCCGTTTAGGAGTACGAGTCCACCTAGTTTCATTTGAGGGCCTGCCGTGAAAACTCTGCGGAGCCTGGCCACTGTTGGCAGGGCCGAGACCTCTCTGCAGAACTTACCCCAGGCTTTATTTTTTGAATGCTTTATGAGCCTCTTGTAGGTCCTTTGTAAGTCCCTGTAGGCTGCCCAGTTCGCTTCCGTCTTCGTCTTCATGGCTTTGTTGAGTAGTCGGCGTGAACTGCGGCGCAACTCGCTCAGCTCCTTGTTCCACCATGCTACTCTTTTTCCGCTCTTCCTTTCTTTTGCGGGGCACGAGGCTTCATAGGCCTGGATGATGCACTCAGTCAGCAAGCTGACTCTCTCCTCGATCCAACCCCCGGTCCTCTGCCAGCCCCTCACCCCCCTGAGCCTCCTGCTTAGTTCCTCTCTGTAGAGGTCCCAATCGGTGGCCCTGGGGTTGCGGTAGGCCAGCACGGCCCGCTGGGCCCCTGCTTCCTTCAGACTGAAGAGGATACGCCGGTGATCCGATAAGGTATCCTCATCGTCGACCCGCCAGCCTGTCACCCATTGTGCAACCTTTGGGGTTCCTAGGGTAAGATCAATGACCTCCTGTCTCCTTGAGTTGACAAAGGTAGGCTTGGACCCTGTGTTTAGGATCTCAAGGTTTGTATTAGAGAGGTACTCTAGCAGAGCTGAGCCCCTCTCATTTGTGTCCGAACTGCCCCATACGAGATGGTGCGAATTTGCGTCGCATCCTATCACTAGGTTCAGTCCCGACCGACGGCAATGCTCTACCAGGGTTTTTAGCTCCCTAGTAGGTGAAGGTGTGTCTGAGTCGAAGGGGAGGTACGCAGAGCAGATGATTAGGTCCGTCGTCCCCTCTCCCGACTTTAGCTTTATCGAGGCTGTGGCCAAATCCCTGCTGCAGAACCTGTTCAGCTTCAGTGAATTTAGCCGGATGTGCACAAAGACACAAGCCCTAGGGCCTGGCTCTGTAGGGTCGTAAATTAACGTCCCATTGTTCTGATGTATCCCTTTTACAAGTCCCTTGTAAATCCAAGGTTCTTGGATGAGGGATATATCTGTTTGCCCCATTGATAGGTCCCGGTTTAGTAAAGCCGTTGCCGCTATACAATGTTGCAGGTTACTTTAGGAGCAATTGACAGTGACCTCCGTCATGTTGGCGGTATCAGCTGTCACACTCCCATTTGGGGAGGGGGGGGGAGAGGGGGCCCTCTTATGAGCCCTTATCCTCTCCCTACTCAGCCACTGGGACCGGCGATTTACTGCCGGTCCTTTGTGGCGTAGTAGGGGAGCGTGTAAGGGTCTCGGTGAGGGTTTTTTGAACCCCCAGCCGCGCCCCATCCACGCCCTCCCTCAGCACCGCTCGAATCAGGGGAGGTCGTCCCCTGGTCCGCCCGGTGCCTCTAGGTTTCGAGGGTCTCTTGGGGATGGACAGTTCCCCAAAAGTCACGGACCCGACGGGGCAAACCGACGGTCCCGCGACAGTGGCGTCGCTCTCCCTCACCACGGATTCCCTCTCTACCAACGCAGTGCCCTGCACCTTCGTTGCAGTGCCCTGCTCCGACGTCACAGTCTCCTGTCTCGTCGTCGCTGTGCCCTGCTTCGTCGTCGCTGTGCCCTGCTTCGTCAGCGCAGTGCCCTGCCCCTCCATCGCCGCCCATGCCGACACCGTCATCTCGGGTGGAAGCCTGTTCCAGGCCACCGCAGCTGCCACCATCGGCTTTTTCGCCTTTGGCTTTGACGCCTTCGGCTTTTTCGCCTCCGGCGGCCCCTGCTTCGTGACCTGTTCCGGTGCTTTGTCTTTTGCCTTTGGGACGGCGGCCCGCTGCCCCTCCCCGGCTCTGTGATGGGCCTCGAAAAATCGAGCCCTTCCCATGCCGAAGTGGGGAGCAAGACCTCCTTCCCGCAGCTCACCCAGTGATGCCGGGTCAACACCGACAACGAGGTGGGTGAAATTGTCCACCGTCTTCCTGTCCCACACTCTCCACAAGTGGGTCTGTAGGCCAGGATTCTGGCGAGACAATCTCTTGAGCATAACGTCGGTCCCCTCGGCAGGGCCGGGGAGAACCGCCGTCATCCTCTTTAATTTTGGGAGGCGCTCTTTCTCCAGAACCTGAAGTGACGCACCCTCCCATGGTCTCAGGTTGGGGACCGCTTCCCTCAGCCACACCTTCGGCCGCTCATTGGAGCATGTTACCCAAAGGACTCCCTGGGCGCATCGGGTCCCCTCGAAGCACGGGACCTCCTGTTCTAGAGGAACAGAGTCCAGCGCTCCGAGGAGCCCCTGCACCACCAGTTTGTCCTCCTCCGGGCCGAGAACGGTTTCCGGGAACGAGGACGGCGCAATCGCCACCCTCTTGTCCCCAGCCGCCGCGTCTGCATACCTAGCGGGTTTGGGCAACAGCTCCCCCTTCTTAACAGTTTTTGACTGGTCCGGCCGAGTGCTATCCGAGGGTCGGGGCCTTTTGGTGCCCTTTCCCCCGTCTCCTTCGGTTAGTGCGCTTTCGTGGTTTGTCGCGTCGGCGGAGCCCTGCGAAGCCAGTCTGGCCTTGGCTGAGAAGGGTTGGTGGGCCCGGCTTGCGCTGATCCCTCCTCCCCCTCCCTTGACGATGAGTCACCGACAACCAGGCTCTGGGCCATTGTCGCTAATGCGGCAACGTCCCCAGCGACCGGGCTGCCAGCCCTCTTCGTCGATTCTGGAACTGGCTGTGCCTCAGTTGAAGCCCGGCCGTCATTTGTATCGTTAGTTCCCTGAATGTTCATTTGGTTCCCACGAGAAACAGGAAATAAAGGTCACCCCCACCAGAGCCTGTTACTGGGGGAAGGCGGCTAAAATACAATGGGGTTGCGCCTGGTGCCCCAAGGGCATCGTTTGAGACACTATTACCCCAGTGCCTCCCAGCCATCAGCACGATGGCTTACACTTTAGCTTGGGGGAGTTGGTCCGCGACGAGCCTTTAGGTCCCCTAAGCCGGTTTTTAGGCCGGCCGGGTTCCGTATCAGCCCGTAGACCGGGGTGATCCCTCACCCTTCCGCCGTTCACGGTCGGGGTCGTCAGGACGACGCCCCCCTCCCCTGAGCAGGGTCCGGTGGCTTTGCCCCCCGGCCCCCTTCTATGCGCCACCCGAAGACGCGCTCGGCCGGGTCTCAACCGCCTCCCCGCACCCCTTTACGGGATTTGGGGAAACCGAGAAATAAATAAAATAAATAAAATAAATAAAATAAATAAAATAAATAAAATAAATAAAATAAATAAAATAAATAAAATAAATAAAATAAATAAAATAAATAAAATAAATAAAATAAATAAAATAAATAAAATAAATAAAATAAATAAAATAATATCACTTAAATATCTATCCCGAACCCATACGTCCACTAAATGAAATAAAATAAATAACGTAGATTCAATAACTAGAATCAGTAAAGAGGATAAAATGTGTCAAATGACTAGAATGTATAAAATGCATTAAATGAATAAGTTACGTCAAATGAGTAAAATAAATAAGATAACTAAAATAAATAATGTAAATACAATAAATAAAATAACTGAACTATCTACCCTACACCCAATACGTCAAATAAATAAAATAAATGAAATAGGTTCAATGAATGAAATCCGTAAAACGAATGAAATCAGTAAAAGAGTAAGATAGGCAAAAAAGACTAGACTGCATGAGATAGATAAAATGATTAAAATGCATAAAATGAAATAAGTAAGATGAGTAAGCTGGGTAAATTGTGTAGGATGAGTAAAATGAATATCACTAAAATGAGTGAAACGCGTAAGATGAATACCAAAGTTAGAATGTGTAAAATGACTGAACAAATAACCGAGTAAAGTGAGTCAAATGATTCAAACGGGTGATATGTGTAAAATGATCAAAGTTCTTATGCTGGGAAAATGAGTAAAATGAGTAAACTTAATCGGATGCATAAAATGAATCACATGAATAAAATGTATAAAATGCATAGAATGACTAGAATGGATAGCATGAATAACACAGATAAATAAAAATATACAGACAAACTATAAGATCGGTGAGATATAATAAATACAGTAACTACGTCAAATTAGTAATTTTCCTACACCTACATGCACATAAATTAATTCATCGGTTCTCTATCAACATATATCCCGCTAATTCCGGCAGGAGAATGTGGCTATCCAGTGCCCCGTGCTGCTCGGTTTTCTCGCGCTCTTGCTTGCGACTGTTTCCCCGCTTTACACCCCGTCACTCTTGTTTCGCTCCGCGTCTATCTCCGCGAATCTCTGTATACGCTCTCTCTCCCACTGCGCTCCAGCGTTTCTCCAGTAGCTGTTGCCACCTCCCTGCTTTCACTGTTTCTCGCTCTCCTCTCGCGCTCTCTCTTTCTTGCCTCTCCGCTTTCTCCTTTCTCCGCCAGCTGTCACCTCCTATCTACCGTCTCGTCCCGCCGGACCGCTGACTCATGTACTAGTTCGTGTGTGTGTGTATCTTCGTGTGCGTGTCGCTTTCGTGTTCGTGTGTGTGTCTTGTTTGATTGCTTGTGTGAGTTCGTGTTTGTGCGTGTGTCGTGTTCGTGTATGTGTTCTTGTGTGCGCAGTGTGCTCCTATTAATGTGCGTGTTCGTGATCGAATGCGTGTTTGTGTGTGTCTCTTCTAACCTCACTTTCGGACTCACCCTTCTGCCGCTTTTTCTGCCTTTCTTCCCGTCCTTTCACCTCTTCCACACTCCACTCTTCTCTCTCCCTTCCTCTCTCGTTTCCACTCTCATACAACTTTTTCTTTCTCTCCAATTTTTCGACTTGCCCTTTTTCTCTGCAGCCCTTCTCCACGCGTCTATCCCATTCAACACCGGAAACTGAAGTCCTTAATCCTACTATAATAGATATAAAAAATAATAAATTTAATGAAAAAATTATTTTATTTCTTATTCTTTTATAATTATAATATTGAATTCATTGCATAATTGAATAAAAGAATAATATAATGTGGAGTATTTTCTTAGTCTGTCGTTAAAAAGAGACGTTGTTTCAATTTGGGGATTCTCGAGGGATGTTATGGAGGCCAGGGACCAAAACGGAAAGCTGACAATGAAAGAACTTCACATGAAATATCGTCTATAATTATTCTATATTGAATATCGTGATAAATCGGGGCGAAGGCGATGCGTTATAACAATTGATTTATAATAACCATTGGAGCGATTAAGGATGTATTACTCACTTCGAATCATCGATTTCAAGACAATTTTCAATACCCTGCGAGATACCTTCTCCGATATCGATGGAATTCGTTTACAAAATTGATACGTGTGGCGATCCTCGATACCGCACAACGATTTCGAACGAATGGATTGATTCATGCGGATCGGGTGATCCCTTCCTTTACCAATTATTCGAGGAGGCACTAGTCGATGCTTGCATTCGCCTATCGTTTATGTTGACGTCGGGATTCACCGGATCACACGCCGGAGGCGATAACGGAAGACTTGTTTGATCCTGTTTAGACTCTTAATATAGGCACAAACAATTTAATAACAATCATGAGTTCAATTCGAGGTGAATGAGTGAACGGGTAATATAATCGCATCCAATAAACGAAACAGTATTCTAACCAAGTGGATCTCGACCACCGATTAATTAATAGGATAACAATCGATATTTTCTTTAACTCGCCAACGGTTTATCATTTCGATAAGTACTAATATTAGATTAATATTTGTGAAGAAAAGTATTTTTAATCGACTCTGGTCGATAGTTCAAAGTTACGAATATAGGTTATGTCACTTTTCTCACGTGCACGGAACGGAGTTCTTTCTTCGTGTATAAATCGGAGATCGATGTTGTTCTTCTGGGTTGATCGTGATTGAAGACTCTTGTCGTCGCGGGTCCTCGGTTGACTTGTGTTTATCGTTTTAAACAGTGGCTCTTTCCCTGGTCTCGTTCGAGTAATCGAAACCGTCTTAGCACGGGTGATGAGACGAAAATTTTTCATCCACGTACTATCCGTGCATCGTGGGCAAGTATACAACTCGGCTGACTTGTATCTCGTATCGAACGTGTGTATTATTCGTTGATTAGATTATCTTTGATGAGGGTCGGACCGTGCCGAACAAATATCACAAAGAAATAATGAAAAACAATTATGGCCATGCGGCTTTACAATATTCGCTTTATGTCGCCATAGCAATTCATATTGTGACCGTAGCCGTTGACTCTCCTCGGAAAAAGTAAAAGTAGCGTTCCCCGGCACGCTTGCGCTCACGCCGCTAACCACTGCTACCGCACCCTGAGTGCTAGAATTCCCGTTGGGACTGATGCGCCCTCTGGATGTACCTAGTGGTAGTCCGCCGCCAAGGAAGGCGCGACGCTTGAACGAGATCGCGTCGATCGCCGGTTACAACATCCCCCTTCATGTGGGGTAGCGAGCGAAACAAAATTTTCGCCGTTAACACGCATAACATTCATAGCCCATGCTTTCGTATATTATCTGTTGTGAAGAAGCGCATTAGTCATACAAGCATGTCGGACGAGCCCATGTCCTTCCCGCAAATGCTGGGTAGCAAAACTCTCTCTGGGATACAGGACTGGGAGACACGGAGGTCTTCTTGGCCAGAAAAACGTAAAGAACCGTTCCAGACAAGTATGATGGGATTATGAGACCAGTGGGGGACGGCGTCACGTTGACGGGGAATTGGATGACCGGATCAGTCTACGGAGTTCAAGGAACCCTCTCGTAATATTTGCGTATGCTCACCCGGTTATAAATTCCCTTGATAATATTAGGATTATCTTTGTCGACTAGTCGAAACGCGTTATCCCCATAAATTGCAGCGATTCGATACGGACCGTAATAAAGATGAAAGAACTTGGACGTGACCTTTTCAGCTGCGTTTGACGGGTAAGGAATTCGTAACAAGACGAGGTCACCTTGATTGAAAGCTATGGTGGAGATGTTCTTTTGAGCCCTGCCTCTTTTTTCGAAATTCGCGTGTATTCTTCCGTTTGCGATAATGATTTTTTGTTCGTGAGTAGCGTCACATTTCGCGGGGAATGAAATTAGGGCTTCGATTTCGTTCTGTGGCGTGCTACCCCATTGTAACTCATGAGGAGTGAAGCCTGAAGAGAGGTGGCCGGTGACGTTTAATAGTGATTCGATTCGGGGCACATATCGGGCCCACGCGATGTGCGTGTCAGCGCACAACGTGCGAAATAGCCGACCGAGCTCCTTCATTACGCGTTCCGCCGGATTACTCTGCGGGTGGCGGACTGAACAGAATCGGGCGCGAATATCATTGCTCTCGAGACCGATTTTCCATTTATGGGATGTAAACTGGGTACCGTTATCCGCCAGTATTGCCTTCGGTTTTCCCAACTCAGGAATATATTTATCGAATATGGTTTTGAGCACGACATTGGTGGTAGCCCTCTTCACGGGATATAATTTGACATACTTCGAAAACGCGTCCAGCACTACGACGATGTACGTGACCCCCCTCACTGATCGAAGGAGCGGCCCGTAAAAATCAACCGTGATTAGTTCTTTTGGTCGTTCTGCTTGGACGAGTTGATACGCCCCCTGGACTGGGAAACTGACTGTTTTGACCCGTTGGCATGTATCGCAGGTGCGGATGAATGATTGCACTTGTTTGCTCATACGGTTCCAGCAGAAGTATTGTCGTAGGTATAATAGGGTTTTCGAGGTTCCGGGGTGTCCCAGTTTGGAGTGAACGTAATCCATAATACGAACGCATAAAATCGTGGGCACGACGAGCAACCATCGGGCGTTCGGGGGATACCAGCGGAATAGCACCTCATCGTGGAGAGCGTAACTTCTGATAGTCCTAATCGACCGATTGTTATCGGATTATTCCCGGTGTGATCACGATAATCAAGGCGATAACAGAGACTGGAAACGATTAGGGCGCTGGGCTTTTCATTTTCGAATCGACCAGAGGGGTGGCGACTGAAAAAATCCGCCACGACGTTGCCCTTGCCGGTGCAATATGTTACGACGAAGTCATAGCGTGATAAGATGAAGCACCACCGTCGCAATCGCGCCGTGTGGTATTCTGTTGAGTTTAGAAAGCTCAGACCCTTGTGGTCCGTAATGATTTCAAATGATCTTCCCAGCAGGTACATTTTTACCGAATAGACGATGGCGAGTAGCTCTTTTTCAGTGGTGCTGTAATTGGCTTTGACGGGGTTTAAACATCCACTAGACATAGTGATAATACATTTATTACCCTCGTCGGTGGTCTGGAATAAGACACCGCTAATCCCCCTATCCGATGCGTCGGTTTGGAGTTGGAATTTTTTATCGGGAATCACGTGACTGAGTCGGACTGATTCCGCGAAGTTTCGTTTTAATTCTTGGAAAGCAACACCGTGTTCCGCTGTCCAGTGCCAGCAACCCTTGCCTTTCCACAACGGACGGAACGGATGGACGTAATTTGCGTAGCGGATAGTAAACTGTCGGTAGTAGTTGCAGACGCCGAGGAAGGATTGTAATTGTTTCTGTGAGGTGGGTTCGGCAAAATCTCGGATAACGTCTAGCTTGTCTTGAAGTGGGCGAATCCCTTCCGTTGATAACTCATATCCTCAGAAGGACACGGATTTGCGGCAAAAATATGATTTATCGAGTCTGAGAGTGAAATTCTGTTCCTGTGATCGACCGAAGACAGCATTGAGGTGAGTCAGATGTTCTTCGAATGACCGGGAGGTTATAAGGAGGTCGTCTATATAGACGGTCAGAAAAGACTCGAAAGAACGATCAAAAATTTGGCTGATGGCCCTGATGAATCCGCTTCCAGCTGTTTTAAGTCCGAAAGGGATCCGACAAAATTGATAAAGCGTTGAGCCATACAAAAATGCCGTGTATTGGCGCGATTCTGGTGACAACGCAATCTGCCAATACCCGTTAGCCAAGTCTGAGGTAGACATGAAGTGAGTTCCGTGACATTTCTGTATGAGCTCGCAGATGAGCGGGGGCAGTTCATTGTCAGCATCGATTACCTGATTAATGAAGCGGGCATCTAAACAAACGCGCAAACGTCCGCCTTTGCGTTTGACAATTCGTAATAGGTTGCAATAAGGACTATTCGAACGTTCGATTATGCCATTCCGCCACATGTCCTCTATTTCCTCTCCCACGGCGTCACGCAGCACCAGTGGAACCGGGTACGAACGGCGAACGACGGTTTTCGGATTAGTTAGGGTGATCCGGTGCTGATAATGTCCGGCCGCGGTATTTTTGGCCGAGAAGAGAACTTTACATTTTTTCAGAAGGGATTGCATTGCTCGTTGTTGCTGAGACGTGAGTTCTTTCATAGAATTAACCACGGCGTCGACGTCCTGGAGGAAATGATGATCGCCTCCGATCGAATCTATTCGACAGGGGAGCGAATCCTCGGTGGATTTGCCTGAATGATCATTATTGACGAAATGAGGATCCTGTTCGCGCGCGGATGGCCGATTAAGGCGAGTACCATTAGGGTTGAAATCGAACAATTTATCGTCATCTTTAACGAGACGCTGGCAATGTGAATCGGGTACTTCGAGGTTTCCCAACGGCTTGTGACCAGTTTCGTATTTTTGCACGGAATTAGGGCGATCTGGAACTGACCTGTCGATCGTGCCATTCAAATCCCCCTGCGAAGTGGAATGCAAGCTAGACGAAACTTTCCCGGGTCCGCGGGTGCCATCTATGAAATGCTTGTTTCCCGATGAACTTCCGAGACCAAGTTTACTCGGAAGGTTACGATCGGGATGGTGAAATTCTGGGATCGACAGTACTTGAATATACGTGACGTCGTCGTCTTCTGTCGTGATCAATCTTTCGGAACACTTGCGTCCAAATGACACGTGATCGGCCGGAACAAGGGAACCATTGATGCTGAACGTTAATTGGTCGTAATCAAGAACGGCACGATTCTTATGGAGCCAATCGTTTCCGAAAATGATGTTGGATGTTAAATATAGTATGACTAAAAACGTGGTTGTTATACGCTGGGTGGCACAAGCAAGGTCAAGGATGACCTGTCTTTTTACCCTGGTATCCTTCTTGCCTATGGCCGTTGTTATGTCCCCGAAATTAACACGCGTCTCAGAAAGGATGCGGGTTGGAGGGGATATATGTTTTTGTAGGGATCGTTCACCGAATTAAGAGTTTAACTCAATAAATTAACAATGGGTTTTGAATTTATTTTACGATGGTGAGAATGAACTGTTCTTTTGATTGTACAAGCTCGTGATATCGCTTTACAGGTGTAGCGATGTCACGTTAATAATAATCTTTATCTTAGGGAATCGTATTCGCCCGTCGCGTGGTGCGAGTTATCTACTTGTCGGCGCGCGTCGGGTTATCTCCTCACGTCGTGTCGCGAGCCGTGATACATGTAAGAAATACAAGTCCAGCGGATCGCGTCGCGAGAGTCTTTTGAAGGAGATCTTTTCGATTTGGTGTTTCAGTTCAAACTGACAATCGATGCTTCGGATCGATCGTCGCGATCGTCGTTCAACGATGGCGTGATTCTATGTCAGCAATTTTGACGGTCACTCGCGGCGCGTGTGCACTTCGAAAATGCAATTTTGATGGTCACTCGCGGCCCGTGTGCACTCGAAATTGCGTGGTTAGATTGGTGCAATGACCTTCGTGTCATTGCGCGATTTAACGTCAGCTTTCTGTCGAAAGAAAGTGTCGAAATGATTTTGCGCGGAATTCCGAAGTGTTGAAATAAGTTCGCGAGGAATTCCGTTCGAAATAATATTTCAAAATAATATTTCCCAATAATATTTCCCAATAATATTTCCCAATAATATTTCCCAAGTAAAGTATGATTAATTATGACGATAGGTTATAATTAATTTAGTTTAACAATTTTGAATTTTTCGGGGCACAACATCCCTCCCCCCTGAAAAGTAAAAATTTACACAGTGAATTTTTACTACATGATTACATTGAAATTATTTCAAAATTGTAGGCCTTGGTTTCTTTGGCCGGACGCATCGGAAGTACTGGCCCAGCTGACGCGCGGTTTCGAGTTCTTTCTCGTCATCTACATGCGCGCTTCGGCCTTCGCTCGGGGCGATGGCCTCCAGATTGATAGCAACCGTAGCGGAAGGCGACGGCTGCGCGTTCGTTGACGCGAGACGCTTACGTTTTATTTTATACGCAACGTAACTGACCAGTACTGCCGTTGCGGTAAATATGGTCACGTACGTCCCGATCGCGAGGGAATATCGTACGTGGTGATCGAACTTTTCGTCGATTTTTCTTTTAATATCTCGGATTTTTTCTCCGAGATTTCGTAGTTCGGAAGGGTTGCGGAATACATTTTTTTCTTTCACTGGCTGCAGGCACGGTCCTTTCGATGTCTGTCAGGGAGAGATTTCCAGGCGGTAGGTAGTCCTTGTTGACCGCCTGCGTGATTCGTCTTCCTGTCCGGACGCTGAAACCTTGGGCAGTTACTATGCATACCCCTACCAAAGCCAATATCCCTATACCCGATAGTGATTCGTGGTGATTGATTTCGTTGTCGCATTTAATGTCAATTGGTTCGATTTCGGGTGCTATATATAACCATTTACTGGGCTTTTCCATAGTTATTATCACTGTTTGCGTTAAACTAATCGCCCGTTTTTCGCATTTTAACCCGCTATCGGTGTCGAGTTTCGCGTACGTACGCACTTCGCACGGTGCGTCGTCGGTTACCGGCAATGTCGGTTGTGAGCTGGGACAAACGTACAATGCATCTGTAATTTTACATTTCGCGATATCTGTCTTTGTCATGTGTATATAATTTCTATTTGCTTTGTCCACGACTACGAAATCTTCGGTTGTGTCGATGTACACGAACGTATTCTCGGTTGACCGAAATGGGGGGGGATAGGTTTTACTAACGTTGTATCGGCGTTGATTGAGGAGCGGGATGTCGATAACTACTACTACCGTGCCGTTGCGGTAGTAAGCCATGATGTCCGCATGGTACAAAAGATCGCTCATTTTTCCTCTTTCCAGTTGTGCGGGAAACGAGCAACCTACCGGTAGGTGGGGGAGCGCGTCGGTAAGATACCGTACGAGCTTCCTCGGTGGTAAAATCGCGACGTCGATTTTACCTTGCTCGATTCCTGTAATTAATCGGTTGAGCTCTTTGACGTCATCGAGCAGGGATTCCACGAGCACGCTCAAGGTCATAAGATTTTCGTCGAGCCGCTGTCGTCTCGTAGCCCGACTCCATTCGTTGGAGATCCTCTTACTCATGAGAGAAACGAGATCTCTTAACTTGAATTCGTTTTGCTCGATGGTTCGTGCAGTGGAGTTAAATATATCCATTGCACTTTCCACCACCTGTAATTGTTCATTAATCGCGACCTTGAGGGCTTGTTGATCGGTTCTGACCGCGATGATCTGATTATTTATTACCGCAGCATCATTGGCATCCATGTTGCCAGTGATGACCTTGACCACGGTCCCAAGTCCATTGATCAACCCCCTGCGGTTTCGGACGGGGTGAGGTCCCAATAAATCACGGTATGTTTCTATACCGTCCGTGATTTTTTGCATTATCGGCGTTAACGCGTCTTTTACCGTGGTGCAAAACTCATCAGTTTTTATCTCGTCTCGGCACGAGCCAAGCAAGGTGTCCACGTATCGCTGCATCGACTCGGCGCGGTGCGCGAGGGGGGCCACATTCAGGGAGACGACTAGTCTCCACGTGGTTTCGGTTACGGTGAGGCTTCCGATTTCCTCGTAGAAGATGCCAGGGTTGCCGGTAAACTTGGTTTTCACGTAATTTGGCATCGCTGCTTCGCTGTGTCTCCGAGCGAGAGACAGCGCGATTAGCCTGCAACGGAAAAAACCAAGTTACCGTGGGACTGCTGACCAAGGGTTTTTGAGTGAGTTCTCCCACTTTTGAGAAATTCTTGCGCTTTGCGACGGTGGATCGAGAGCTCGCAGCTCATTAAACAGACGACTCTTGAATCGTTCGTTTCGTACGAGTTTTTTTCAAAAAAAAAATAATAATAATAACAATGGCGCGTTCATTTCGCATCCCGACGTCGCGTTTCGTCGTTTTTCCGGCGTCGATGGACGTCCCATGGGTGTACGAGGTAAGTACGCGGCTGTTTAATGATATCCATTGTAAAAATTTAAAAATTAAAAAATAAATTTTTTTTTTTTTTTTTTTTTTTTTCAGCCCTTCGACCTGAGGTCGCCCTCCTCGTTAACCCCGGAGGACTGGGAATTGGTGTTCGACTGGGAGGACCACCTTCCCTCCTGGCCCGTCGGCGCGCTTCGGTGGGAGGTGCGTCGGCGGCGCAGCATTCGGGAGCGCCGTCGCGAGGCACGCGAGGCTGCCGATGCCTTTTGGGACAGCGACCTCGACGTCGTTCGTCTTTTCCCGGGCGAGGAGAAAAAATTATAAAATTTTTTTGTAAAAATTGAGAAAAAAAATTTTTCTTCGGTTTTTAAGCGATCTGGCCCCAGTGGGGTCAGGTCGAATAAACGTAAAATTTCCCTTACATTTGAGTTGAAAAATTTTTTTTTTCCTTTCTCCTCTTTTCCCCCCTCCTTTTTTTTGTTTTATGTTTTTTCAGCAGATTTTTATGTTTTCTTTTTTTTTTCAGTAAATTTTTATGTTTTTCAGGGTTTTTATGTATTTCAGGTTTTTTATGTATTTCAGGTTTTTTATGTATTTCAGGTTTTTTATGTATTTCAGGTTTTTTTTTTTTTTGTATCCTTCTTCTTCTTCTTCTTCTTCTTCTTCTTCTTCTTCTTCTTCTTCTTTCTTCTTCTTCTTCTTCGCCTTTCTTCTTCTTCTTCGCTCGCGGCGGGTGGCCTGGGGCCGACGCGCGAGCGACATTTTTTAATCTTTATCGCGTGGCTCGTGTTCGACTTGGCGTCGGTGCAAGAGAGCGTTTTTTTTTTTTTTTTCTTTTGCTTGACGCTCGACTAGAGTGTCGGTGCGCGAGGTGATGCCTGTGTGTGGGTGTGTGGGTCTCCCACATGTATATATATATACACACACACGTATACACATATATATACGTCTATTCATATAGAATTCATATAAAATTTTTTTTTTCTTTTTTTTTCTCTTCAACCGCAATATATATATATGTGTGTTTCTACGCAAATATATGCATCCTCATACAGATGCACATATACCCGCGCATGTGTGTGTGTTTTCTTTTTTTTTTAGTGATCCACGACCAGTTTGAGTCGGTTTGCGTGGACCACGAGGTCTTTCCGCCCCCGTTTTATCACGTAGGTGACCGGGGTTCGTTTCTCTATTATTTCGTATGGGCCTACCCATTTGGGGGTGAGTTTGGCAGACCGGCCGCGGCGCACGGTTTCGTCGTCTAGCAACACGGAGTCGCCGACGCGGTACTCGGTCTCTCTCGCTCCTTTATCATATGTGTGCTTTGCTGTCTCTTTCGCACTTATTAGGTTGCTGCGGGCGATGCTCCACGACGCTCTCAGTCGCTCTCGCAGCTCATCGGCGTAATCGTCGAATGAGTAGCTGGTTCGCGGCTCTTGTTTGACCGCAGTCGGTAGTGCCGCTGCCTGTCCGAACACGAGTTCGTGAGGCGACAATTTAGTTGCCGTGTGCGGAGTCGTGTTGTACGTGAACATCGCGTATGGGAGCCACTCGTCCCAATCGCATTGTTCATCGTCTATGAAATGTCGCAAATATTCGGCGAGAGTGCGGTGCGATCGTTCTAACGCGCCGTTACTCTCGGGATGATATGCTGTGGTTTGTATTTTCTTTATTTTCAGCAATTTGCACATTTCTTTGAACGTTTTGCTCAAGAAATTCGTTCCTTGGTCGGACAGGATGATTTCCGGCATTCCGAAACGGCAAATCACTTCCGTAACAAGCGCTCTAGCGACTGTATTGGCTTCTTGATTTTCTATTGCCATAGCAGCGCTATACTTTGTCAGAGCGTCTTGAAAGGTGAGTATATATTTGTTTCCCCTTGGGGATTCGGGTAGCGGACCGACTATGTCTACGGCCGCTTTCTCGGATGCCCGGGAGGGGGTGTCAGTAATGACCATTGGAGCACGCTCTTTCTTATGGAGTTTGTTCTTTTGGCAGTTTAGGCATCTCGTTACGTGCTCACGCACGTCACCACGGATGCCGGGCCAATCATATTTGGTTCGGATCCGAGATAACGTTCGCTTGAGGCCCTGATGGCCGCCGAGGGGCGTGTCGTGATATTCATGCAATATCTGGGCCCGCTCCTCGGGGCGTGGACACGTTATCTCCGGACGGAGGCCATTTTTCTTTTCAGCATGGCCGTCTTCGTCGTCTCCGGATAGCGAGCTATGCTCGTTATCGCTGTTCCTGTCGCTCTCGCTCACCGCCTCCTCTCCGTCGCTCGCACTCGGTCGAGCGGTAGGGAGGGCGCGAGGGCCCCGTGTGGCGAGATCACCTGCCCCGCTTGCTTCTCTCTCGCACGGCGGGACAGTTGCGCTCTCGCTCTTATCGCCTCTCCTCTTTGTGCCGTGGTTCGTAACACGCGCACGGTTGCTACGAGGAGGTTCTTTCTCTGTTTCGCGCGTGGGGGAGATGTCGTTTCTCTCTCTCTTGCTTTTTACTACGCGATCGCACGTGGAGGCCGTAGTATTTTCAGCTGGACGCTGGCATGCCTCTCCGTCCTTTTCTTTTGACGTTTCGCGGCGTTTCTCACTCGTCTCGGCGGTATTCTTTCCGCGGCCATTCGTGTCGTTCTCGGCGAGACGGAGACGCCCCCTGTTTTGTTGTCGCTCTTTCTCTCTCGCTCTCGTGACGGCGCATATGCGACTGAGCGCGTCAGCGTTCGTGTTTCTTTTTCCCGCTTTGTATTCGATGTCGAACTCATGCTCGGATAATTTTATTTTCCACCGCATGAGTCGAGATCCGGGGTCTTTAACACCGAACAACCACGTGAGAGGTTGATGATCTGTTACGACGGTGAATCGGGTGCCATAAACATATGGTCGGAATTGCGTTATTGCCCACACAATCGCGAGCAATTCTTTCTCGGTTGTGGTGTAATTCTGTTCCGCCTTGTTTAAGGTACGACTGGCGTAACAGATAGGCAAATCTTCACCGATTTTTCCCTGCGACAAGATAGCGCCGATGGCTTTATCGGACGCATCCGTGGTCACAACGAATGGTTTACCGAAATCCGGATATTGTAATATCGGTGCCGTCGTCATGACCGTTTTCAGCTGCTCGAAAGCCGCGTCTCGGGCTGCAGTCCATTCGAACTTTGCGTCTTTTCGCACGAGTTCGGTTAGAGGCGTCCGATTTTAGAAAAATCTCGTATGAATTTGCGGTAGTAGCCGGCCAACCCGAGGAAAGACTGAACACCTTTCACGTTGACCGGCACCGGGAAATTTTTTACGGCTGCAACCTTTTCTGGGTCGGCTTGCACTCCGTCTTCGGAAATTATGTGGCCGAGATAATGCGTCTCTTTTCGGAGAAGTCGGCATTTGCTCGGCTGGAGGACCAATTGAGCCTCCCTGAGACGATGAAAAACTTCTTTCAATCGTCCATTGTGCTCCTGCAAAGTCTTACCGTGGATGACAATATCGTCCAGGTAGACGTAGCATTTTATTCCGTCCAGTCCCGCTAATACTGCGTTCATTAGCCTTTGGAATGTCGGAGGAGCATTTTTTAACCCAAAGGGCATTCGATTGTATTCGAAGTGTCCTTGGGGGGTTGAGAAAGCCGTTTTTTCGCTGTCAGCCGTCGCCATTGGTATTTGGTGAAAACCAGAGGCGAGGTCGAGAGTGGAAAAATATCGAGCTTTCCCCAACTGACCCAAAATTTCCGTGATATTGGGCAACGGATACGAGTCACCGATCGTGGCTTCATTTAATTTCCGAAAATCCACTGCGACTCGCATGCGTCGCACACCGTTTGCGTCCGGTTTTTTTGCTACGACGAGCAGCGGAGCATTCCACTGGCTTTTACTCGGTCGTATGATTCCCTCGGACAACATTTCTTCCGTCTGCTTTTCAACCTCCTTTTTGTGGGCTTCCGGCAGACGGTAAGGGTGCACCTTCGTGGGTAACGTACCCTCCTTAAGGAGGATATGGTGTTCGACCATGTTAGTGCAGAGCAATGTGTCCCCGGGGAGGTGAAATATGTCTTCGAATTCGGAAATAATTCCGTCGAGAGACAATACTTCTTCGGCGTTGAGGTGTGAGAGATCGAGTTCGCCTCGTAATCTCTCAAGGCGCTCGGCCCCGCGCCCCGCGCGCACCGCATTTACGCTCAAGGCCGCGGCCGCGTTATCTCTCAGCGGCTCGAGTACTACGGTTGGTCGTAGTAGCGAGCACGTGCGTTCGCTGATGTTTACCAAGCTGACCGCGCACGTGCTACCTCTCGGCGGGGTGACGCATGCTCCCATAAAAACATCTTTGTTGATTTCTATTTTTTCGACGAGACCGATTGTTTTACTTTTTGTCTTTCCACGAACGATTGTTTCGCTTCGTGGAGGCAAAGTAATTTTTTCGGTTCCGTCGATGAGGGGCATCTCGTGACCGTATATTTTTATTTTCTCGCCGCCGAGGATATCGGCTTTATGCTTTTTTATGAAGTCCATGCCGAGTAATCCATTTACTTCGAGCGGTACTTCGTCTTCCACCACGTAAAACCAATGTTTTACGGTGACGGCTGGAACGTCGATCAGCACTTCCGCTTTGCAGATCGGTCGAAACGTCATTCCCGATATGCCCTTAAGTGTCACATCCGTGTCCTCGATGATTGTTTCCAACTGCAAACAGCCGCGTTTAATCACGCAACATTGAGCTCCGGTGTCCGCTTTCAGGGTTATTATCCCGTCGGTGGAGCTCGGTGATTCGATATCAAAATCGCTGGCCACTGACGCAGAAGGAAGCGAAACATTTAGTATTCGCAGCGTGCACTCATCAGCCAGCGCCGGTGCACTTTGCAATTGTTCATTGCCAGCACGCGGTAATCTTGTATCGTTTTCGCCGACCAACGACGCATGTGGCGATCCATTGAGGAATCGCAACATGCGTCGGTTGCCCGGCGGCGGCGCCTGTTGGATTTCTCGATCGATTTCCATTTGATTCTCCTCCGATTTTCCAGGCCGTCATCTAGGTTTGCTTCCGTCACGAACGACAAGTTCAACAACCGTAACGTACGTTGGTTTCCGGTCGACGTCGCGTTTTCGTTCGGTTTGTTTGAGACGGCCGACAGAGCGCTAATGGTTATGGCTCCCAAAATTTTTTTCTGGGGGCCATCCTGTTCCGATCTGTGCGACTGGCCGGTTTTTTTATTCGGCTTATTCGTCCGCTCGTTTCTCGCGGGACGTGGTGAGGGTTTGCGGGAGGATTGATTCTTCGAATCTCGTTCTTTTGCGAGTCTCGACCTGCAATCCTTCCACAAGTGTCCTTTCATATGGCAATAACTGCACACGATTTCCACATTGTGGACCGTCCGATTGTGATCGGGAGCGGGGAGACTTGCCCGTCCCGATCGTCGTGGACAATTTCTGGAAACGTGTGAGGAGTTGCCGCAGTGAAAACAGCCTCGACCGTCGTGACTCGGTCACGAGCCACCGCTCCTCCGTTGGGGGACCGTCGAGGTTCCCCCGGAGCCCTTCTGGTGAATCATATTGCTGATTTCGAGGGCTCCATTCACGCACTCGTGCAGCGTTGCATAATTTCGAGCTCGCACGAGTAGCTGCACGTCTCCACGCAACCCGTTTTCGAAATTCGCCTGAGCACTGCTTCTAGTCGAATCTTCGATGGTTCGTGCCTCGCCCGGCGTGGAAACACGTTCGCACAATTTTCCTATCAGTTCGACCGTAATTTTTTCGGCTCGAGCTGCATAGGAAGCTGCGCTTTCTCCGTTATTTTGTCGGAGGGAACTAAATTCCATCTGTAAGGCCGCCAGAGATTTTCTCATCCCGTACAGGGCCTCCAGCTCGGCCTTGAGCACGCCGAGCGTTTGGATGTTTTTATGCTTTAGTTCCTGGGCCGGTCGACCAGTGATATTGCTAGATATAATTAGTTCTAGCAATACCTCGTGGTCATCGTACGCGACCCGGCGGAACACGGTTTCGCACGAGCGTAGAAACTCGTCCAATTGGTCGGGACCACCTCCGGAAAATGATCGAACATGCTTGAGTGCTGTGTTCAGATCGATTGTCCGGCGTCTGGTGTTTTCCCGAGGATCCTGGTTCGCTCGTTGTAATTCGAGCTGGTCCATTCGTTCTCGTAATTCGCGATTTTGGGCTTGCAAAATCCGAATTAATTCGTACGGGTCGCTTATTACATCACGGAGCGTTTCGGCCATGTCTCGACGCACCGTCGTGTCATGAGTGGTCGATTGCATGCGCGAACGATCGTCTCCGCGACGGTCGGGACCGGTACTATCTAGCACGTGCCATCGTGGCGAGTTATCTCGTCTCCGAGTGACGTTGCGATTTGAATCGCGTTGGCGCGGATCATCTATATCATCGTATCGACGTGAAGCGTCATTATCTACGTCACGCCGGCGTGATTCGTTATTTTCTAACCTGCGTCGCCGCGATTCATTGTACTGAAAATCCCGGCGACGTGCGTCGTCGTCGGGCGAATCGCGGTGGATGGTGTCTTGATCGTCCGAATCACGTTGAGGTATTTCGACGTCCTCTAGATCGTATCGTACCGTGGGGTTCGCGTTGCGATTATTTCTCGATATCTCCCGCGGGATTGCTCCGAGATTTCGCGGCTGACTGGGTCGAGCTAGTGCATAGCTTGTCCGACTATAATTTGCTCCGTTTCGGAGACTACGAATTTCTTCGTCGATCATGTCCTTCGTTACTGATCGACGCGAATTCCGACTTAATCGAGGGAGATCGAAATCGGATTCGATCGTGTCCGCGCGCGACGTTCCGGGCTCAGTTGTGCCACCGAGTTGTCGTAGGTTATTCGACAACGCGGCCCGTTGGCCGGGGAGCATCGCTCCGTCCGGTGACACCTGATTCAAGGCCTCGTTCGTACGGAATGCGATGTCGCCGATGGCGGCATCAAGCATGGCCAGGGCGTTAACCTCCTCCCCCGGCAAGGGGGATTCGGTTGAGTGCGCCCTGCGCGTGCTTCGACGGGGGTCGTTCGACATTTTTCGTACAAATTTTTTTTTTTATTTATCGCGGACGCGGGTTAATTATTGTTAAAAATTTTTCCGCGACGGTCCGCGACCTCTCGGGTTCGATCTATTTAATTATCTTTGGTTGCGCAATATTTTGTTCACCCCCGGCGCAAACTACTCAATAATATAAATTTTTTCTCGACTCGATTTTTGGCTTTGGTAGTAAGGTACAATATAACTGCCACTTACAGGTAGATGATCCTTGTTGGCGTGATGTCCTTCCGAGCAGGTCCTTCCCTCAGTCCTCGTCCTTGTCCTTGACCCTCTGGAGTGGCTGATGGGCTGCTCGTCGCCTCCTCGCGATGTCCTTTTGGTCGTGGGAGGACCAGGCTGGATTTCGACGACTGCGTGTCGAATCGAGCTCTGGGTTTGCTTTCACACAGGCACTGTTTTTTCACTTAAAACGGCACTGTGTACCCAGGTTAATTCCGTGACGTCTGCGTGTCAGGAATTCTCGTAACTCTGGGGTTTTTTTCGCGCGCGTGCTGACGTTGCTACTTGTGCAGCACCGCGTAGCCAGGCCAAAGTAATCGCGACGACTGCGTGTCGGGATTTTTTGTTACTTTTGGCTCTGGGTGTTTAAATTCGTCCGCACTGAATTTATTTCGGCAGATCCCACCGCTGCCACCAATGTTATGTCCCCGAAATTAACACGCGTCTCAGAAAGGATGCGGGTTGGAGGGGATATATGTTTTTGTAGGGATCGTTTACCGAATTAAGAGTTTAACTCAATAAATTAACAATGGGTTTTGAATTTATTTTACGATGGTGAGAATGAACTGTTCTTTTGATTGTACAAGCTCGTGATATCGCTTTACAGGTGTAGCGATGTCACGTTAATAATAATCTTTATCTTAGGGAATCGTATTCGCTCGTCCCGTGGTGCGAGTTATCTACTTGTCGGCGCGCGTCGGGTTATCTCCTCACGTCGTGTCGCGAGCCGTGATACATGTAAGAAATACAAGTCCAGCGGATCGCGTCGCGAGAGTCTTTTGGAGGAGATCTTTTCGATTTGGTGTTTCAGTTCAGACTGACAATCGATGCTTCGGATCGATCGTCGCGATCGTCGTTCAACGATGGCGTGATTCTATGTCAGCAATTTTGACGGTCACTCGCGGCGCGTGTGCACTTCGAAAATGCAATTTTGATGGTCACTCGCGGCCCGTGTGCACTCGAAATTGCGTGGTTAGATTGGTGCAATGACCTTCGGGTCATTGCGCGATTTAACGTCAGCTTTCTGTCGAAAGAAAGTGTCGAAATGATTTTGCGCGGAATTCCGAAGTGTTGAAATAAGTTCGCGAGGAATTCCGTTCGAAATAATATTTCAAAATAATATTTCCCAATAATATTTCCCAATAATATTTCCCAATAATATTTCCCAAGTAAAGTATGATTAATTATGACGATAGGTTATAATTAATTTAGTTTAACAATTTTGAATTTTTCGGGGCACAACACCGTATTGATAATGATGTTCGATACCGGCAGAGCGGGAACGCGGAACCTGCTGTCTAGATATACGTAATATGCCTCTGATACACAGGTGACTTGGCTACCCGAATCAAGGAGCGATCCCACTGGGATTTGGTAAATTCGAACGATTAATTGGGGATAGGTGCGAAAATTCTCGACTTTACGACTGTTTTTTAGCTCTATTTCTTCGTCCTGCATCAAGTCTTCGAACGCATCGAATGGGTAAGGGCGCATTGGCGGACGTTTCTCCAGGGCACCCATCAATAGTTTAAATCATCTGACTGATGGTCATCGCCATTTATACCGAGAGGGGGTGGTGGCTCCGACAATATTGGATCGATTCGCCGGGCTCCATCCTGCGGTGCATGTTGGCGTTGGCGAAGGCGGTCGTGTCCCCTCGACTGCTTCCCATTGCGGAGTGAAATCTAACTGAGCGACTCGCGCCCCTTGGGGTTGGTGGGGATTGGAAGAGTTCGGTGAGGGTAGCGGATTATTCGATTTTCGATTATTGCCGGAATATCTAGAATCTATATGACCGCGGTTGTATGCCGTCTGGTTTCCCCTTTGGGGTCCGTTCGACGCCCCCCCATTACTCGGGTTATTTGGCGTCGAGTAATTTTTTCGCGCTCGTTCACGTTCTTCGTTAGCAATATCTAATTGGGATAACGCGTTCGATAGGATGCTGGTTTTATTATAATCGAATGCTAGAAGCGTTTCTCGAACGCGTGCTGGTAATTGTTGAATCACGGTGTAATTTCTCTCATAAATCTCTACCGGCGGATCGAAGTACTCCGCCTCGGTTATCTGCTAAAGAAAATACGTACGCAATGATCCCATGGACGGATTATAACGACGGGAAACCCATACATTTTTTATTCGCACCCGGACGGCGATAGAATAATATTCTTCGAGAAAGGCGACGCGAAATTCCTGATACGTGGCGCACGAGCGTCGGATGGACTTCAACCATATAGTGGCGCGGCCCTCAAACGCATGCTCGAGGATCAGAAATTTGCAACTGTCCGACTGTGCATTCTTTGCTTGAAAAAATCGTTCGATTTGCTCGAGAAACTCGTTGGGATTTGTAGAGTCCTCGTTTTCAAATTCAGGAGTAGGGACGTCAAATTTGAGAGTTTGCATATTGTCCACGAGCCCATCAAACATACCTGCATAAACCTCGGTGGGTGGATGCTGGCGAGGAGGAGGGTGGACTCCGTGCATCCCATTCGGAGTTGCCTGAATATTGGATGGAGGTCGCATCGAATTGTTGTGCCCCGAAATTTTCAAAATATTATTAATTATAATTATCATACTAGGGCACAATAATTATAATTAAATCAATTCAAATCAATTCAATTCATTAATTTCATATTGAATATTCTATATTAAATATAAAATTCAGCATGCTTAACGCTATAACAGACATCGGATATTTCTACATAAAAACCGAATCGTTGCATTTTCAACTAATCGAGCGAGCGTCCAAAAAAGCTGATGTAGAATCACGCGACCGTCCGAAGGACAATCACGTGAACAAATCAATGAACTTTCGAGTGCACACGCGCCGCGAGTGACCATAAAAAGTGCTGACCAAAAAACACGCGATCATCGAACGACGCCGCGACGACCAAAAGCAACGATCGGACAATTAGTCTTCGATCAAACTCAAAACTGGAAGGTCCTCTTCCCAATAGACTCTCGTATCGCGATAATTAACAGCAACTACGACTTAACCGAATTATACACGATACGATAAGAACATTCTTTCTGTAACGAATAATAAGTCTAAATTTCAATACTGATTTCAATAAACTTAACCTGTACTGAATTTCTATGTGAATTCCAATTCTTTATTGGCGAACGATCCCCAACAAAAATTAAATTATATTCCTTTGACCCGGTCTGACGAGACTCGTGTCAATCCGGAACATAACATTGGTGGCAGCGGTGGGATTCTGCCAAAGTAGAATCAGTGCAGATTAAAATAAACAATCACGAAATAAGATTTAAAAAAGAAAAACCCAGAGCTGAACCCGACACGCAGTCGTCGGGACCGATAGCCTGGTACAGTGCAGCGTGGCACCGAGAAAAAGTGCAACTGCAATCAACGGGTTGAAGACTCGAAGGGCCTCCCGTCAACACATCGCCAGAGGGTCAACGGCGCGTTCACGGAAGGACGAGGAAGGGCCAAGGACGATCACTGAAGGACGAGGACGGGCCAAGGACGAACACAGAAGGACGAGCATCACGACTACGCCCAGCTGTTCAGACGAGATGACATCAGGGATCATCTACCTGTAAGTGACGGTTATTACATACAAACCCAATAAAAACTACCAAAGCCAAAAAAAATAGTAGCTCGGAAAAAACCCAAACGCGTAAAATATAAAAAAGAAATCTTTCGCGCTACCGGTTTGAAATACCCCGCGTCACACAAACCATAGACACCGACCGCGATAGAATCAGTGCCCGCGAACCAAAAAAAAAAAAAAAAAAAATTTCTATCTAAATTTTGAGAATGTCTGACAATGAAAGGTCAGACCGATTACGCCGCGGACAATCGGTTGATTCAGCCATCCCTTCGGAAGAGGTAGGCGTCGCGGCCGGTTTAGATGCAGCGATCGGCGATATAACTTTTCGCACTAATAACGCGCTGCAACAACTGTCGCCGACAGGCACTCTGCCCGCCGGCCATCAATCTCGACTAGCGGCGAGTTTGCGCGATCAGTTCGGGGTTAATACGAGACGCGGTACCGGGTTCATCGATACAAGCGATTCCGAGATGGATCGCCCCAGCAGAGGGCGGAGCAGCATCCGACCGATCACTCCGGATATGATCGACGACGAAATTAGACGGCTCGCGAACGACGCTAGGAAAACGCTCCCAAGGTCGAACTCACCGTCAAAAAATGTAAACAAAAATCTAGGCGCGATTCCAAAGGCCCCGAACCGAAATACCCGATTCGCGACCGATAGATTATCCGACCACACGCACCTAGACGAGCAAGAGGCGATAACCGCCGAACTACGCGAAATCGAGCAACGACATCGGAGATTGACGAGTCGGTTGACGTCGACGCGTAGAAGCCTCGCTGACACTCTTCACGAAGTAGATAGCGACCCGTACGAATTGATTAGGGCCCTAGAAAGTCGCCTAGCCGATCTCGAAGGGAAAGCGGAAAGGGAAGATAGATCTCCCTCGCGTAGGCAAACCGGAAACAGCGAGCGATCGGATTGGCTCGCGCTGAACACCTCGTTGCATAATATTAAAAAATTCAACGGAGGAAATGCCATCGAGCTAGAGAGCTTTCTTCGCTCGTGCGAGACGGTGTTTCGGAAAACCCCTTACCAGGATAGAGAAACCCTGTTGGAACTCGTAATTACAGGCCACATAGGGGGCCGAGCCGAGCAAGAATTAAAACACAAAACGATTACGACTCTAAACGGGCTCCGTACGGAACTCGAAGCTTTGTACGGCCACCGTACATCACTGTCGGCCATACAAAGCGAATTCAGCTCCTTGCGCCAAAGGCAAGGAGAAAGCGTAGCGGCTTACGCCACCCGAACCGAAACATTAACAGTGGAGCTGGTCGGAAAGCTCACCGAAAACGCAGGTTCGGAACGGGACGCTAGGGCGATCGGAGATGCCCTACGTCTATCGGTCCAGGCCAGTTTTGTCAATGGACTGCTGGGCCAAGTTCAGATACTCGTGCGCGCTCGTAACTACACGACGTTGCACGAGACCATGAGCGGAGCGGTTGAGATCAGTAAAACGATCAACCCAAGGGGCGTCAGCGAAAACGCGGGATCAGCGCCGCGTAGATCCTCCGTAGCGCCAAGTAACAACACGAGAAATTGTTACTCGTGCGGTAAATCGGGACATGTGTCACGAAATTGCACGCGACCATCTGGTAGGGTCAGCTTGCCCGCACCAGACCACAATCGATCAATTCATCAGGTCGAGGTCACGTGCACTTTCTGCAAACGAAGCGGTCATGCGTGGAAGGAATGTAGAAAACGCCTTTCACAGGCGCGAGGAAATGGTACTAACGGTTACCATTCCTCTCAGGGTAGGAGAAATTTCGACGAAAAGAAAGATAAAAATTATCGAAGTAATAGCGATAGGGACAAACGAGAACCAAAGGATGTCAACACAAAAAAAACGAGACACGAGAGGAGAGCGTGAAACCGCTGAGCGCGTACGTAGTAAATACGTGCAACGTCGCGTCAAATCCCGTAGAACACCCACGGAAAAATCTCGTGACTAAACCCTTGAGCTCGTACGACACGAATGCGAGCATCCTCGTCCCGGCTCCCGAGCCAAACGTATCTCCATCGACCCCTGGGGAAATCGAAACCTCGTCACCAACCGAACCGATACCAACCTGCGACATCGCAACGGCCTCCGAACCGTGCACGATTGTGCCGGACCTCGGATTGGAAAACCCGAGCATGCCACAGGTATTGAAGGTGACGATCCCATCCAAATCCATCGCAAACGACTTCAACATCGAGTCGCCAAGCACCGCTGATGGGATTCTAACCCTAAAAGCAGACACCGGTGCTCAGTGCTGCCTCGTCAAGAGAAGTGCCCTGCTTCCCGATACGGCAAGCAGAGACACCGAAGCCACGCTCGAGGGCGTGTCGGGGACCAAAATCCGTCCCATATGCCAGGCAGAAATTGTCCTAAAAGTCCCCGAAACCGCGGTCCGCTATTGGGTTTACGTGGTACAAGACGACGTACCCTTAAGTGTACATGGGTTGCTCGGAATGGATTTTATCCACGAGCACTACGTCGACATCATCGGAAGAAGATTTTTGAGAATGTACGATCATTCTATGGTCCTCCATGACGGAAGATTAAAAGTAAATCTTCCCCCCCGAAGCGAGACAATAATACGTGCGCGAACAAAAAGCAAGCACGTCGGACTCGTCGAAAGAATCGAAGTTAGCCGCGACGTGACTGTAGGAGCTTGCGTCATAACACCGCAAGGCAACTGCTGTACTATCAGCGTAGTAAATACCAGCGACCACGTGGACGTAGTACTACGACCGATAGTGACACTCGAGCCGCTGGAAGATAACGCGGCCGAGTCCTTGAGCGTAAGCGCGGTGCGAACGGTGCGAGGGGCCGAGCGTCTCGCGCGATTGAAACATGAGATCGACCGTTCGCACCTCAACGCGGAAGAAAACAAATCACTCGAACACATAATTACTGAGTTCGAGGATATTTTTCATCTCCCCGGAGACAAACTCCCGTGCACCCACATGGTGGAGCACCGAATCGATCTCAAAGAGGCTACTCTACCCACGAAAATCCACCCTTACCGTCTGCCCGAGGCTCATAAAAAAGAAGTCGAAAAGCAGACGGAAGAAATGTTGGCCGACGGCATAATCCAGCCGAGCAAAAGTCAATGGAACGCTCCGCTGCTCGTCGTTGCCAAAAAACCCGATGCAAACGGTATACGGAAAATGCGAGTCGTGGTGGACTTCAGGAAACTCAATGAAGCAACCGTCGGTGACTCATATCCGTTACCAAATATCACCGAAATTTTAGACCAGCTGGGCAGAGCATGTTATTTTTCCACCCTCGATCTCGCGTCCGGTTTTCATCAAATACCGATGGCCGAGAACGATAAGGAAAAAACTGCTTTTTCCACACCCCAGGGCTATTTCGAATACAACCGAATGCCTTTTGGCCTAAAAAATGCACCACCGACTTTCCAAAGGCTGATGAATTCAGTCTTAGCCGGGTTAGACGGAATAAAGTGTTACGTATACCTGGACGACATCGTTATCCACGGTCAAACCCTCGCTCAACACAATGGTCGACTGAAAGAAGTTTTCCATCGGTTGAGAGAGGCGAAATTGGTGTTGCAACCAAGTAAGTGTCAACTCTTGAGGAAAGAAACACACTACTTGGGGCACATAATTTCGGAAAACGGCGTGCGAGCCGATCCAGAAAAAATCGACGCCGTCAAAAATTTTCCCATCCCGACCAATGTGAAAGGGATACAATCTTTCCTCGGATTGGCCGGTTATTATCGGAAATTTATTAAAGATTTCTCGAAAATCGCTAAACCACTAACCGAACTTGTGCGTAAAGACGCAAAGTTCGAGTGGACCGCGGTTCGAGACGCTGCATTTGAACAACTGAAAACAGTAATGACAACGGCACCGATCCTCCAATATCCGGATTTCGGTAAACCGTTCGTCCTGACAACCGATGCGTCAGACAAAGCAATCGGCGCCATCTTGTCACAGGGCAAGGTCGGTGAAGACTTGCCCATATGTTATGCGAGCCGGACATTAAATAAGGCGGAACAAAATTACACCACGACCGAGAAAGAATTGCTCGCAATCGTATGGGCTGTAACGCAATTCCGGCCTTACGTGTACGGTACTCGATTCACCGTCGTGACAGATCACCAGCCTCTCACGTGGCTGTTCGGAGTAAAAGACCCCGGATCTCGACTCATGCGATGGAAAATTAAACTTTCCGAGCACGAGTTCGACATCGAGTATAAAGCGGGTAAGAAAAACACGAACGCCGACGCTCTCAGTCGCATATGCGCAGTAACGAGAGCGAGTGAGAGGGCACGAAAACAAAACGATTCGCTTCTCCGTCTAGCTGCGAACGACGCGGCCATTAAGAATAAGCGCGTAAAGAGTAACAGCAAGACACGAGAGAGCAAGTCGAAAGAAAAGGATGGAGAAAACTGTCACCGTCCAGCTGACAATACTACGGGCCCCACGCGCGAGGCTGTAGTAAAAGGAAAGACGGAGACAGACCAGCCGTCTCCTGCAAGCGAGACAGAGAAGCAACCTCTCGAGTGTACGGGTGGTACGAACCACGGCACAAAGGAGAGGCCCGAGAAGAGCGAGAAGGATACTGCCCCGCCGTGCGAGCGAGAAACGAACGGGGCAGACGACAGCGCGCCATGCGTCCCGCTAGACCGCTCCCCCTCTCCCCCTCGCGATAAGGCGAGCGAAGGAGAAGAAAGCGAGAGCGACAGCGAGACTGGCTCGCTACACAGCAAAGACGGAGACAGCCATACAAGCGACAATAATGGCCACCGCTCCGCGATAACATGCCCCCGTCCCGAGGAACGGGCCCAGATACTGCATGAGTATCACGACACGCCCCTCGGCGGCCATCAGGGCGTGAAAAGAACCTTATCACGGATCCGTACCAAGTATAATTGGTCCGGCATCCGACGAGACGTGCGAGAGCACGTATCAAAATGCCTCAATTGCCAGAAGAACAAGCTCAGTAGTAGAGAGCGAGTCCCAATGGTAATTACCGACACCCCTGAAAGGGCGTTCGAAAAAACGGCAGTGGACATCGTCGGTCCCCTCCCCGAATCGTCCCGCGGAAATAAATACATATTGACGTTCCAAGACGCCCTAACGAAATACAGCGCTGCAATGGCCATCGAAAATCGGGAGGCCAATACAGTCGCTAGGGCCCTCGTACAGGAAGTCATTTGTAAATATGGACTTCCGGAGACCATTCTGTCCGACCAAGGGACCAATTTTCTCAGCAAAACTTTCAAGGAAATGTGCAAGTTGCTGAAGATAAAAAAGATTCAGACAACCGCGTACCATCCCGAGAGTAACGGCGCGTTAGAAAGATCGCACCGTACTCTCGCCGAATACCTAAGACACTTCATTGACGATGAACAATGCGATTGGGACGAGTGGCTCCCATACGCGATGTTCACGTACAACACGACTCCACACACAGCGACGGGACTATCCCCCCACGAACTCGTGTTTGGACGTGCAGCCGTGCTACCGACAGCGGTGAAACAGGAACCTCGGAACCCATATTCATTCGAAGATTATGCCGACGAGCTGTGAGAGCGGCTGAGAGCGTCATGGAGCATCGCACGCAGCAATCTAATAGGTGCGAAAGAGACAGCCAAGATCGCTTACGACAAGGGTGCGAGAGAGATAGAATACCGCGTGGGCGACACCGTTCTGCTACACGACGAGACGGTGCGCCGCGGACGATCGGCCAAACTCACCCCCAAGTGGATCGGCCCCTACCAAATAACCGAACGTCGCACCCCGGTCACGTACGTGATACGCAAGGGGCGCAAAGATCTAGTGGTTCACGCTAACCGGTTGAAACCGGCCGTGACCCACTAGCAAAAAAAAAAAGGAGAAAGAGAGAGAGAGAGAGCTCTGGCACATAATAATCATAACCCTAGTCTGTGCCGCTCCCTCTCTCCAACACAGCGGTCGAGAACAAAAAAAAAAAAAAAAAAAAAAACACCAACCTCGCTTGTCGACACACTCGCAACGTAACGCGAGACCGTGATAATCATAATAATTCGGCTCCGGCCCCAGCCGAGCGCCGCGAAGAAGAAGAATAAGAAGAAAAGATGAAAATGATAATAATGTCTTCGCGCCGACCCCAGCCGAACGCCGCGAAGAACGAGAAGAAGAAGAGATAGAGAAGAAGGAAAAGACAAAAAAAAACAAAGACCTGAAAAAATAAAACCCTGAAAAACATAAAATCCTGAAAACATAAAAGTTTGAAAACATTCCTGAAAAAAAAAAAGGGAAAGGAAAAAAAAACCCAAATAAATAAATAAAAACACAAAAATTAAAAGAAAAAAATTGAACATTTATTCGACCCGACCCCACTGGGGCCGGATCGCTAAAAGAAAAAACAATACAATTTTTGTTACAAAAAATATTTAAAAAGAAAAGAAGAAAAAAAAAAGAGAGGTTATTTTTATATAATTTTCTCTCTCTCTCCTCGCTAGTCGTCGCCGAAAAGACTGGCGAGGGCTAGGTCGCCGCCCCAAAAGCGATCGGCAGCCGCGTGCCCCTCGCGACGGCGCTTACGGACGTCGCGTCGCCGCCGCACCTCCCACCTCAGAGCGCCTACGGGCCAGGGCGGGAGGTTCACCTCCCAATCGAAGATGAGCTCCCACTCCTCCGGGGTCAGCTCGGAGGGCGACCTCAGGTCGAAGGGCTGAAACAAAAAAAAAATAATTTTATTATTTTTCAATTTTTAAATTTTTACAACGGATACCATAACCAGCTGCGTACTTACCTCGTATACCCATGGGACGTCCATTGACGCCGAAAACACCACGATCCGCGATTTCGACACCCGAAACGAACGCATTCTGCAAAGATTTTTGTAGCGGCGAAGTGATCGTCACCGTGGTTGCTCGAGTAATGAGGTCCACCGTCTCGAAGCGCAATGAAATCGCATCCCAAAAAGGGTGGGGGAATTCAAAAACCCTTAATCAGCAAACCCCGGGTAACTCGGTTTTTCCGTTGCAGGCTGCTCGCTCTGTCACTCAGACAAGGATGCTGCGACGTCGCGACGCCTGCATACGAGAAGATCGAATTCGCAGACAACCCAGGGATATATTACGAAGAAACCGGCAGTCTGGCTGTCATCGAAACCACGTGGAGATTAGCCATCTCTCTTAACGTGGCTACCCTTGCACAGCGCTGCGAAATGATGAAACAAAATATAGCCAGGCTACTCCACTCATGCAGAGATGGAATAAAAACAGATCAACTCAGCCTGAGCGAACTTTGCGCCGTGTTAAAAGACGCGTTGACGCCAACCATGCAAAAAATCGCTGACGGTATAGAAACATACCACGACTTATTGGGACCTCACCCCATCCGACAACGTAGGGGACTGATCAACGCTATGGGAACCGTGATCAAGGTCATAACCGGGAATATGGACGCCAACGACGCTGCGGTGATCAATAACCAAATCATCGCACTCCGAGCCGATCAACAAACCCTCAAAGACGCAGTCAACGAACAATTGCAAATAATCGAAAGTGCTATGGAAATGTTCAATTCCACCGCACAAACAATTCATGATAACGAAGTGAAGATACGCGATGCCATCACCCGTTGGAGTAAGAGTCTCACTGACCAGTGGGATCAGATTACGAGACGACAACAACTCGACGAGAGCCTCACCACCGTGAGCGTGTTTGCGGAGTCGCTCCTCGACGATGTAACCGAGCTTACTCGGCTAATCGCAGGCATCGAACAAGGCAAATTAGATGTCGCAATCTTGCCACCGAGACGGCTCGTGCGATATCTTACCGATGCCCTGCCCTATCTTCCTGCTGGATGCTCATTTCCCACAAAATTAAAACGCGATGAAATGACCACCCTCCTACACTACTCCGACCTTATGGCATATTATCATAACGGCACGGTAGTAATTATCATCGACATTCCTCTCCTCGACCAACGCCGATACCACGTCAGCAAAACCTATCCCCTCCCGGTCAAATCATCAGACGACACCTTCGTGTACATCGACACGACCGAAGATTTCGTGGTCGTAGATAAAGAAAATCGTAATTACATCCGCATGACCGATCCCGAAATCGCGAAATGCAAACTTTCGGGCAATCTGTACGTTTGTCCGCCCTCGCAACCGATCATGCCGATAACCAACGACGCGCCGTGCGAGGTGCAAACATACGCGAAACTCGACACCGATAACCGATGAGGACTACTTGCCACCGGGAAATCTCTCCTTGTCGGACGCCGAAAAACAAGTGCCGGCGGTCAAAGACACTGAAAATCCTGCGGAAATAAAAAGTGTGTTTCGCAATCCCGCAGAATTGCGAAACCTCGGTAAAAAAATCCGAGAAATAAAAAAGAACATCGACGAACAATTCAAACACAGAGTGCGAGACTCCTTCGCGATGGGAACATATGCTACAATATTTATCGGAGCGATAGTACTGGTCGGCTACGTTGTGTAGAAAACAAAACGTAAACATCACATGGCGAACGCACAACCGTCGCCTTCAGCCACGGTTGCTATCAACTTGGAGGCCGCACCGCTTCGCGAAGGCCACAGCTCAGATGACGCGAGAAAAAATCGCGAAACCACGCGTCAGCTGGACCAGTACTACCGATGCATCAGGTCGAAAAAATCAGACAGACCGACCGTACTCGATTAAAATGATCCATAATAATATTGTATAAAAAATTTCGAGATTACGCATGAAAAAATGTATGTAATTATGTATGTAGTAAAAATTCACTACGCAAATTTTTACTTTTCAGGGGGGAGGGATGTTGTGCCCCGAAATTTTCAAAATATTATTAATTATAATTATCATACTAGGGCACAATAATTATAATTAAATCAATTCAAATCAATTCAATTCATTAATTTCATATTGAATATTCTATATTAAATATAAAATTCAGCATGCTTAACGCTATAACAGACATCGGATATTTCTACATAAAAACCGAATCGTTGCATTTTCAACTAATCGAGCGAGCGTCCAAAAAAGCTGATGTAGAATCACGCGACCGTCCGAAGGACAATCACGTGAACAAATCAATGAACTTTCGAGTGCACACGCGCCGCGAGTGACCATGAAAAGTGCTGACCAAAAAACACGCGATCATCGAACGACGCCGCGATGACCAAAAGCAACGATCGGACAATTAGTCTTCGATCAAACTCAAAACTGGAAGGTCCTCTTCCCAATAGACTCTCGTATCGCGATAATTAACAGCAACTACGACTTAACCGAATTATACACGATACGATAAGAACATTCTTTCTGCAACGAATAATAAGTCTAAATTTCAATACTGATTTCAATAAACTTAACCTGTACTGAATTTCTATGTGAATTCCAATTCTTTATTGGCGAACGATCCCCAACAAAAATTAAATTATATTCCTTTGACCCGGTCTGACGGGACTCGTGTCAATCCGGAACATAACAGAATCCATTTCTTTTTGATGATTATCTACTATCGTTCGGAGTCGTTGCAACTCCTCCACGACAGCCTCTCCGCTTGACTGCGCTACTTCACTGCGCATCCGTTCCAAATCTCGCCGCTCTCGCGCCATGCATTCAAGTTCTGCTCGCATACTCGCACGAAGTTCGTCCAATCTATCTCGATTGGCGGAATCTATATAATCAATTGTATTAAGTGGCGTACCGATTGTCTGCTTTTTGTCACCCTTCTTGCGAGGGGCTTTCTTGACAGTATTGGGCTCAATAAAAATGAGGTCGGATGGGGAAGCGATACGATCCTCCACATTGGACAAGGATTGTGATCGCGTACCCATCGGACTACGTGATACGGACATTTTGATAATTTCGATTGAGTTCGAAGCAAGTCGCTTTTAATTATTATTTTAAGATTAAGTCAATTGCTTTTATTATTCTTATTATTATTATTATATATACACTACCGTCCAAATGTATGGAAACACTTCACGAAATTCCGAGCCGCACGAAAAGTTTGATAACTTAGTGAAAAATGAAGATGAACGAATTTCCGAAGCGGCATTTTCAAAAGGACATATCAGGCTTGATTTTGCTTCCTTGTAAATTTTTTTACGATTTTTTCTTAACACGGTACACCGGTTGGAAAATGGCCATTTTTTTACTGTTTTTCGGCTGTGTTCAACCGGTTCTAGGGCTTCTAGAAATTTTTTTCTTCAATTTTGGTTAGGATATCCTTGAAATGGTAACCAATAGCTTCAATTTCATTTTTTAGAAAACTTCGTGCGATTTTTTTTAAGGGAGTTATGATTGTTTTTACCTAATAACGACCATTTTCAAAAAAGGCAGCGCAACTAAAAAACTTTGAGGTTGAAATAAAATTGTCAAGAGGGAAAAAAGTTACGGACACTCATGTTGAATCGACTGGAATTTTTTCAAAATTTTCCTTCGACATTTTTGTTTTTCACCATTTTGGGTCGAGCCTCTAATAAGTTAAGCGGCTCAAACTCGTAGAATATTGGGTTCGGACTCAATGATCACGGGAAAAAATCTTCTCAGTTGGACATTTTAAGCTTTTTATGATGTTTTCAACATTTTTTTGAGAAATTTTTTTTTGGTCAAAAAAATTTCGACCACAAAAAAATGTCTTAAAAAAATATTGAAAACATCATAAAAAGCTTAAAATGTCCAACTGAGAAGATTTTTTCCCGTGATCATTGAGTCCGAACCCAATATTCTACGAGTTTGAGCCGCTTAACTTATTAGAGGCTCGAACCAAAATGGAGAAAAACAAAAATGTCGGAGAAAAATTTTGAAAAAATTCCAGTCGATTCAACATGAGGGTCCGTAACTTTTTTCCCTCTTGACAATTTTATTTCAACCTCAAAGTTTTTTAATTGCACTGCCTTTTTTGAAAATGGTCGTTATTAGGTAAAAACAATCATAACTCCCTTAAAAAAAATCGCACGAAGTTTTCTAAAAAATGAAATTGAAGCTATTGGTTACCATTTCAAGGATATCATAACCAAAATTGAAGAAAAAAATTTCTAGAAGCCCTAGAACCGGTTGAACACAGCCGAAAAAAAGTAAAAAAATGGCCATTTTCAAACCGGTGTACCGTGTTAAGAAAAAATCGCAAAAAAATTTCCAAGGAAGCAAAATCAAGCATGATATGTCCTTTTTAAAATTCCGCTTTGGAAATTCGTTCATCTTCATTTTTCACTAAGTTATCAAACTTTTCGTGCGGCTCGGAATTTCGTGAAGTGTCCATACTTTTGGACGGTAGTGTATATCTTTTTTTTTTTTTTTTTTTTAATGTTGTCTAAACCTGGCCATCCACCTAACGATCATTTAAACCTCGTGTCCCTGTGCGGGCGCCAATTTGTGGAGTATTTTCTTAGTTTGTCGTTAAAAAGGAACGATGTTTCAATTTGGGGATTTTCGAGGGATGTTATGGAGGCCAGGGACCAAAACGGAAAGCTGACAATGAAAGAACTTCACATGAAATATCGTCTAAAATTATTATGTATTGAATATCGTGATAAATCCGGGCGAAGGCGATGCGTTATAACAATTGATTTATAATAATCATTGGAGCGATTAAGAAAGTATTACTCACTTCGAATCATTGATTTCAAGACAATTTTCAATACCCTGCGAGAAACCTCCTCCGATGTCGATGGAATTCGTTTACAAAATTGATACGTGTGGCGATCCTCGATACCGCACAACGATTTCGAACAAATGGATTGATTCATGCGGATCGGGTAATCCCTTCCTTTACCAATTATTCGAGGAGGCACTAGTCGATGCTTGCATTCGCCTATCGTTTATGTCGACGTCGGGATTCACCGGATCACACGCCGGAGGCGATAACGGAAGACTTGTTTGATCCTGTTTAGACTCTTAATATAGGCACAAACAATTTAATAACAATCATGAGTTCAATTCGAGGTGAATGAGTGGACGGGTAAAATAATCGCATCCAATAAACGAAACAGTATTCCAACCAAGTGGATCTCGACCACCAATTAATTAATAGGATAACAATCGATATTTTCTTTAACTCGTCAACAGTTTATTATTTCGATAAGTACTAATATTAGATTAATATTTGTGAAGAAAAGTATTTTTAATCGACTCTGGTCGATAGTTTAAAGTTACGAATATAGGTTATGTCACTTTTCTCACGTGCACGGAACAGAGTTCTTTATTCGTGTATAAATCGGAGATCGATGTTGTTCTTCTGGGTTGATCGTGATTGAAGACTCTTGTCGTCGCGGGTCCTCGGTTGACTTGTGTTTATCGTTTTAAACAGTGGCTCTTTCCCTGGTCTCGTTCGAGTAATCGAAACCGTCGCAGCACGTGTGATGAGACGAACATCTTTCATCCACGTACTATCCGTGCATCGTGGGCAAGTATACAACTCGGCTGACTTGTATCTCGTATCGAACGTGTGTATTATTCGTTGATTAGATTATCTTTGATGAGGGTCGGACCGTGCCGAACAAATATCACAAAGTAATAATGAAAAACAATTATGGCCATGAGGCTTTACAATATTCGCTTTATGTCGCGATAGAAATTTATAATGTGACCGTAGTCGTTGACTCTCCTCGGAAAAAGTAAAAGTAGCGTTCCCCGGCACGCTTGCGCTCACGCCGCTAACCACTGCTACCGCACCCTGAGTGCTAGAATTCCCTAGTTGGGACTGACGCGCCCTCTGGATGTACCTAGTGGTAGTCCGCCGCCAAGGAAGGCGCGACGCTCGAACGGGATCGCGTCGATCGCCGGTTACAATAATAATCGTATTGAATATATTATAGTTAATCCTATAGAAATAAATAAAATTATCATTATTATTCTATTTAACCCATCTATTGAATAAATTTCTAAAATTAAATCTTTAGAAAAAAACCTGATATAAAAGGAATACCGCATAAAGAAAAAGTTGAACAACTAAAAAATAAACTTACTATCGGTATATTGAATAAAACTATTCTAATGTAACGAATATCTTGATTCAATATTATATTATGAAGAATAATTCCTCTACATATAAATAATATTGATTTAAATATAGCATGAGTTAATAAATGAAAAAACAAATTTATATAAATCCTAATGACAAACAAAAAATTATAACTCCTAATTGTCTTAATGTTGAAAAAGCAATAATTGTTTTTAAATTATATTCAGAATTAGCTCTAATACCCGCAATAAATCTAGTTAAAATTGATACAAATATTGAACATTTTATTAAATTAATTCTATTAATCATTAAATAATTAAATCAAATAATTAAATAAACTCCGGCTGTAACAGGTGTTGAAGAATGAACTAATAAAGATACTGGAGTTGGAGCTGCTATTGCTATAGGTAACCAGGAAGAAAATGGAATTTGAGCACTTTTAGTTATAGCTCTTACTATTATTGAAAATAGAATAAAATCATTTAAAAAATTAAAAAATATAAAATTTAATGATCCTATTATAATTATTAATCCAATTATTATTAAAATCATAATATCTCCAATTCGATTAATTAGAATAGTTACTATACCTGAATTATATCTTCTTTCAGATTGATAATAAATTACTAAACAATAATATACCAAACCTAATCCATCCCACCCAATTTAAATTCTTATTATATTTGGTCTTAAAATTATAAATATTATTGATAACATAAATATAATTATTAAAATTATAAAACGATTTATATTTATATTATCATTTATATATTCTAGACTATAAATAATCACTATAATTGAAATTATCAATACTACTCTTATAAATAATAAAGAAATTCAATAAAAAAAAATAAAATTTCTAATTTCATTGAACGAAATTTAATTAATTCAATTTCAATAAATAATATTATTTTTGAGACAGGCGATTTTTTTACGTTTCGTTATTTTGACAAATATTTCGACTTCGCCTTTCACCTAGCGCGGCCCGGGTCGGTGGCTGCCAGGGCTCAAGAGTCAAATAGCTTTTATAAATTTCAATTTAATAATTTTTGTTGGGCGCCAGCTAGTGATTGCCCTAGCGAAAATACTTAAAAAATGATAATCACTTATCCAATTACTCAGGGGGAATTCGGTCGGGATGACCCTATTACAATCCCTACAAGTGAAAATGTATGACAACGAAAGCATCTCGATTGCAATAAAAGTCCAAAGGTACTTACAGTTTGTCGAATATTTATTCAATTTTCCCCATAGGGATTCCACAATCAGTACAACGATATTTCCTTGACAATATAATCCCTTCGACAATGTAATCTCCTTCCCTTCGATTACTTGACTTCCCGTGGGAGGTAGTGGTTTGAAAATCAATTTCGATAAGACGAAATTTCCAATACGCCGCTCGAGATGTGAATTATAATATAAATACGACCAATAACAAGGTTAGTCGGACTAGAAGTGTCGGCTCTCGGCGGTCCGCGGGCCCATCGCGTTACCAAGTTGGTGGGGTGGTCAAAATATCGACGCATGCGCACGCAAAAGAAAATTCGCCGACCTAGTCGATAAGACGAATCGACTGAGGGTACAGTCAAAATGATAATGCAAATATGTCCTGTTACACCCTCCCCTTCCGAATTTTGACATGTGAAGAAGATTCGACCAAGGTTAGGGTTAGCGGTAGATTATCTGATTAACAATAATTGTGTCCTTACCCGGTATCCTTGAACTCGTAGTGCAGCTCGAGGTGCCTTGATCCTGAATGGAAGAAACAGGTTAGTCATGACATTTTCACCTGCCGGGATTGCTGTGACTAGGCTAACCCTGGAGAATTAATTTTACGCAACGCACGCAATTACAAGAGTCGTTGACAGAACTTTTGTCAACTTGAATTACGGAACGACGGTGATTAACTAAATAATAAATGACGGTGATGATATTCAGGAGACCTTGTTTCGGCATCTTTGGCTGATGCTGGGTTCGGACGGTTGGCGTCGAGTCAGTTGCTTGACTTTTTTTTTTCTTTGTAATCCTGTCGGGATGAGGACGGTGATCTCTTCGCCATTCTGGATTTCCGGACGCTCTTCCATGATCTTGTGAAGTGATTTTTTTTTCTTACGAGCGGGACATATAAAGCGCGAACTGTCCGCTCGTGGTTCTCCTGACAGATTCTGCACAGATTTTGCTTTCGGATTAGCTGGCGAATTATTTGCTAATGGGTTTTCCCTTATCCAGAATTGTCGGCATTTGCTAGGGGCGTCGGATGGCGAGTCAAATTTTGGGTCTCGGTCCCCTTGTTGACAAAGTAACGATGGTCGTTTGGGATCGTCCAAGTTGGCCAGGTTGCGTAATTTAGTCTGAGCCAGTCGCGGATACTCTCACATCAACTGTCGCAACCGGGGCGTTCAGGACGGAAGAGAGACAAATTCCTTCCGCATCCTAAACAACGTTCTAGCATCCGTTCGTGTCCGGCGCCGCGTGGGTAGATGCAATCCACGGTGTCGAACCAGTCCGCTCCACAGATTTTGCAGAAGCCAGGTCGGTAGGGCACCATGCAGTCTTTGGAAGCGTGCTCTGCGGAACGACAATTGACACAGCCGGCAATATGAAGTTTGCCTGCGTGGGCCACGTACGTCTGCGTTCCTCGGTCGACTTCAGTTGATTCCTGTCAGTTGACCAGGATTTTGCTCCTCGTCATAATGAGCGTTCGCAGCGTTGGTTGATTTATCACGCGACGAACGGTCAAATATGTCGATGGTCCCGTAACGTTTTTTTTTTTTTTTTTTTTTTGACGATGCCCACCTCCTTCAGTACTTGGTCGAACGTCGGTTGATGGAATAGCAGTGCTTCCACCTTGACGGATGGTGCGACCACTGCGGTTGGGTAGTCAAGCATTTTCAGTGGCCTTTCTAAGACGGTCGAAGTTCTCATCGGGTGGTTCGGTCTCGGAATTCATTTCAGGAGGACGTTTTCTCGACGGATATCGGCCTCCTTGAGGACTTGAGTTGCCATTTTGGCGGTTCCCGGTTCCAGATGTCTTCAATCCATCGTACGGCCTCCGATAGTATTGGATTGTCGTCACGTGTCTCGTGAAGATTGGTCGATTAGGGAACAGACCAAAGATCATCAGCTCAAGTTAGTTTGACATGTCAGCCATTGTCCAAGTTTCTATGGCCTGTTCCGATAATTCCTCGTCTGATAGATCGGTCGTGTCGTTGTTGACGACCGATGCCTCGCGGCTGCGTATTTCTTCCAGTGCGGTAGTCAAACAAACCACTCCGGCCTCATCCTCTTCTCGAGCCGGATTGGCAAGCTGCAGTAGCTCGGCTAGTTTTCCGGATTGCTTTCGTCGAAAGATTTCTTGTTGTCGCTCATGATGATGACGTTGACGGGCGATCACCTCTTGCAGTCTCGTCCTCTTGATCGAGGAGTTGATTACGCAAACTACGCCTGGGAATTTTTAAATCCGTTACATAATATACACCGAGAGTTTTATTTGAATCGTCTGCTAATTCGGCTATCATTGAATTATGAACTTTTTTGACGAAAGCCGGTCCAAGGAAACGGTGACCAAGTTTGGCGGCATAGCCTTGTGCTTTATTACTTAACTCTTTATTGGGGTAGTAAACCTCGGTTCCCTCCTTTATTTCCACGTTCAGACTTTTGCCTGCGTTCAGCTTTGCCAGACGTTGTTGTGCCCCAAAAATTCAAAATTGTTCAACTAAATTAATTATAACCTATTGTCATAATTAATCATACTTTACTCGGGAAATATTATTGGGAAATATTATTGGGAAATATTATTGGGATAAAAATTAATTTCGAACGGAATTCCTCGCGAACTTATTTCAACACTTCGGAATTCCGCCGCAAAATCATTTCGACACTTTCTTTCGACAGAAAGCTGACGTTAAATCGTGCAATGACCCGAAGGTCATTGCGCCGATCTAATCACGCAATTTCGAGTGCACACGGGCCGCGAGTGACCGTCAAAAATGCATTTTCTAGTGCACACGCGCCGCGAGTGACCGTCAAAATTGCTGACATAGAATCACGCGACCGTTCAACGACGATCGCGACGATCGATCCGACGCATCGATTGTCAGTCTGAACTGAAACATCAAATCGAAAAGATCTCCTCCAAAAGACTCTCGCGTCACGACCCGCTGGACTTGTATTTCTTACATGTATCACGGCTCGCGACACGACGTGAGGAGATCACCCGACGCGCGCCGACAAGTAGATAACTCGTACCACGCGACGGGCGAATACGAAACCCATAAGATCAAGTTTGTTATCAACGCGACATCGCTACACATGTAAAGCGATATCGCGAGCCTGTACAATCAAAGATCAGTTCATTCTCTCCATAGTAAAATAAATTCAAAACCCATTGTTAATTTATTGAGTTACACTCTTCATTCGGTAAACGATCCCTACAAAAACATATATCCCCTCCAACCCGCATCTTTTCTGAGACGCGTGTTAATTTCGGGGACATAACATTAGTGGCAGTGGTGGGATCTGCCGAAATAAATTCAGTGTGGTCACGAATTTGAACACGAGAAAACACGCCGAGCCAAAAGTAACAAAAATCCCGACACGCAGTCGTCGCGATTACTTTGGCCTGGCTACGCGGTGCTGCATAAGTAGCAACGTCAGCACGCGCGCGAAAAAACCCCAGAGTTACGAAAATTTCTGACACGTAGACGTCACGAAATTAACCTGGGTACACAGTGCCGTTTAAAGTGAAAAAAAAACAGTGCCTGTGTGAAAGCAAACCCAGAGCTCGATTCGACACGCAGTCGTCGAAATCCAGCCTGGTCCTCCCACGACCACAAGGACATCGCGAGGAGGCGACGAGCAGCCCATCAGCAACTCCAGAGGGTCAAGGACAAGAACGAGGACTGAGGGAAGGACCTGCTCGGAAGGACATCATGCCAACGAGGATCATCTACCTGAAAGTGGCAGTTATATTGTACCTTACTGCCAAAGCCAGAATCGAGTCGAGAAAAAATTTATATTATTGCGTAGTTCGCGCCGGGGGTAAACAAAATTTTTGCGCGACCGAAGATAATTTAATAGATCGAACCTGAGAGGTCCCGGACCGTTGCGAAAAATTCTAACAATAATTAATCCGCGTCCGCGATAAATAGAAAAAAGAATTATAATAAATATTTCATATCGACCGACCAATTTTGGAATATAAAAAAAAAAAAAATTCTGTACGAAAAATGTCGAACGACCCCCGTCGAAGCACGCGCAGGGCGCATGCAACCGAATCCCCCTTGCCAGGGGAGGAGGTTAACGCCCTGGCCATGCTCGATGCCGCCATCGGCGACATCGCGTTCGGTACGAACGAGGCTTTGAATCAGGTGTCACCGGACGGAGCGATGCCCCCGGCCAACGGGCCGCGTTGTCGAATAACCTACGACAACTCGGTGGCACAACTGAGCCCGGAACGTCGCGCGCGGACACGATCGAATCCTATTTCGATCTCCCTCAATTAAGTCGGAATTCGCGTTGATCAGTAACGGAGGACATGATCGACGAAGAAATTCGTAGTCTCCGAAACGGAGCAAATTATTATCAGCCAAGCAGTGCCCTAGCTCGACCCAGTCTGCCGCGAAATCTCGGAGCAATACCGCGGAAGATATCGAGAAATAATCGCAACGCGAACCCCACGGTGCGATACGACCTAGAGGATGTCGAAATACCTCAACGTGATTCGGACGAACAAGGCACCATCCACCGCGATTCGCCCGACGACGACGCACGTCGTCGGGATTTTGAGTACAATGAATCGCGGCGACGCAGGTTAGAGAATAACGAATCACGCCGGCGTGATGTAGATAATGACGCTTGACGTCGATACGATAATATTGATGATTCGCGCCGACGCGATTTGAGTCGCAATGTTACTCGGAGACGAGATAACTCGCCACGATGGCACGTGCTGGATAGTACCAGACCCGACCGTCGCGGAGACGATCGTTCGCGCATGCAATCGACCACTCATGATACGACGGTGCGTCGAGACATGGCCGAAACGCTCCGTGATGTAAACAGCGACCCGTACGAGTTAATTCGGATTTTGGAAACCCAAAATCGCGAATTACGAGAACGGATGGATCAACTCGAATCACAACGAGCGAACCAGAATCCGCGGGAAAACACCGGACGCCGGACAATCGATCTAAACACAGCACTCAAGCATGTTCGATCATTTTCCGGAGGTGGTCCCGACCAATTGGACGAGTTTTTACGCTCGTGCGAAACCGTGTTCCGCCGGGTCGCGTACGACGACCACGAGGTATTGCTAGAATTAATTATATCTAGCAATATCACTGGTCGACCGACCCAGGAACTAAAACACAAAAACATCCAAACGCTCGGCGTGCTCAAGGCCGAGCTAGAGGCCCTGTACGGGATGAGAAAATCTCTAGCGGCCTTACAGATGGAATTTAGTTCCCTCCGACAAAATAACGGAGAAAGCGTAGCTTCCTATGCAGCTCAAGCCGAAAAAATTACGGTCGAACTGATAGGAAAATTGTGCGAACGCGTTTCCACGCCGGGCGAGGCACGAACCATCGAAGATTCGACTAGAAGCAGTGTTCAGGTGAATTTCGAAAACGGTTTGCGTGGAGATGTGCAGCTACTCGTGCGAGCTCGAAATTATGCAACGCTGCACGAGTGCGTGAATGGAGCCCTGGAAATCAGCAATATGATACACCAGCGGGGCTCCGGGGGAACCTCGACGGTCCCCCAACGGAGGAGCGGTGGCTCGCGACCGAGTCACGACGGTCGAGGCTGTTTCCACTGCGGTAACTCCTCACACATTTCCAGAAATTGTCCACGACGATCGGGATGGGCAAGTCTCCCCGCTCCCGATCACAATCGTACGGTCCACAATGTGGGAATCGTGTGCAGTTATTGCCATAAAAAGGGGCATTTCAGCTCGTTTCTCGCGGGACGTGGTGGGGGTTTGCGGGAGGATTGGTTCTTCGAATCTCGTTCTTTTGCGAGTCTCATCCTACAATCCTTCCACAAATGCCCCTTTTCATGGAAATAACTGCACACGATTTCCACATTGTGGACCGTACGATTGTGATCGGGAGCGGGGAGACTTGCCCATCCCGATCGTCGTGGACAATTTCTGGAAATGTGTGAGGAGTTGCCGCAGTGGAAACAGCCTCGACCGTCGTGACTCGGTCGCGAGCCACCGCTCCTCCGTTGGGGGACCGTCGAGGTTCCCCCGGAGCCCCGCTGGTGTATCATATTGCTGATTTCTAGGGCTCCATTCACGGACTCGTGCAGCGTTGCATAATTTCGAGCTCGCACGAGTAGCTGCACATCTCCACGCAAACCGTTTTCGAAATTCGCCTGAGCACTGCTTCTAGTCGAATCTTTGATGGTTCGTGCCTCGCCCGGCGTGGAAACGCGTTCGCATAATTTTCCTATCAGTTCGACCGTAATTTTTTCGGCTCGAGTTGCATAGGAAGCTACGCCTTCTCCGTTATTTTGTCGGAGGGAACTAAATTCCATCTGTAAGGCCGCTGGAGATTTTCTCATCCCGTACAGGGCCTCTAGCTCGGCCTTGAGCACGCCGAGGGTAAGAATGTTTTTGTGTTTTAGTCCCTGGGCCGGTCGACCAGTGATATTGCTAGATATAATTAATTCTAGCAATACTTCGTGGTCGTCGTACGCGACCCGGCGGAACACGGTTTCGCACGAGCGTAGAAACTCGTCCAATTGGTCGGGACCACCTCCGGAAAATGATCGAACATGCTTGAGTGCTGTGTTTAGATCGATTGTCCGGCGTCCGGTGTTTTCCCGCGGATTCTGGTTTGCTCGTTGTGATTCGAGTTGATCCATCCGTTCTCGTAATTCGCGATTTTGGGTTTCCAAAATCCGAATTAACTCGTACGGGTCGCTGTTTACGTCACGGAGCGTTTCGGCCATGTCTCGACGCACCGTCGTATCGTGAGTGGTCGATTGCATGCGCGAACGATCGTCTCCGCGGCGGTCGGGTCCCGTACTATCTCGCTGTTACTTACAGTATATTAGCCACAGAATCCCGGTACACCAATGATTTGGGCCGAAACTCAAGTAAAAACCCCTGAGTCGTGCCACCGAGTTGTCGTAGGTTATTCGACAACGCGGCCCGTTGGCCGGGGGGCATCGCTCCGTCCGGTGACACCTGATTCAACGCCTCGTTCGTACGGAACGCGATGTCGCCGATGGCGGCACACAATGGGGCCAATCGACCGAAAAGCGGAAAAAATTCAATATCTCGAGAACGGATTGACGTATCGACCTGAGGATGGTCTGATTCGACTCGGGACAAAAAATTACATTTAGTTACCCTGTTTCGTAGCGAAATAAAAAAAACGGGTAATTAAGGGAGAAAATAGAGTGGGGGGAAATGCTATTTGTAGGGAAAAAATCTGAAAACATCCATTTTCATAGAAAATTTCACGCTGATCGTGAATATAACCATGAAAAAGACGGCAAGCTGCTCTTTTTATGAGAAACTACCAAAAATCTCGTTTTAACATATCTATAAATGAAGGTTTGCTCTTTTTTCTCGACAACGAGAATTTTTACGAGAATCGGTTGTCCAAAATCCCTGATGAAATGCAAATTAAGAAACAACGATGGGGAAAAAATGATCAATAAACAATAAACCGGTATCAAGATAAAATTTTAATAAGTAGATAACATGCAGTAGATAGTAGATAATAGATTAGTCAGTAGATGATGATGAATAAATATTTAAAAAAACTCTTGTTTAAAGTTCCGACAATCAAAGAAATGTTGTCCTCATCGAGTTCATAATGTTGTCGAAGAAAAACTTCCCACTTTGAATTATTCCACCGACAGTCACACAGATCACGATATTTAACTGTTACCGAACTGGAACTCATAACTGAACGATATGAATGAAACTGAACGTGAAATAAACGAAGTTGGAAGTGAGACGATGTACACGTGATAGTTGGGTAAGCAAAGTGTGTTCATCTCGTCTGATCACCTCGTCAGTCATCTCGTCTGATCACGCTCTTCCACTCTTACGGAATTCTCGCTCTTCGGATTTTATAGTTCATAGCTGCGTTATGACCGGAGAGGCAAGTAGGGGCGGATAATTTTTGTCTTGTTGTGAACTTTGACGTGTCTACAGCATAGAAAAACCATCCTCATCCCGGAGGAAAGCGGAGCTTTTTTGTACAGGACTACCGAGTTCCGTTACTGTCGACTAATTCTTAGATTGTACTGCTGTAACGCGCTCAAAACTTTTTTGCAGGATTTAACCGCTGTAGTGGATTGTTAGGCATCCCAGAGAAGCAAAAAAAAATAGTTACATTTTTATTTACACCTCGCATTGATGTAACACTCTTGACAAGTTGACTCAAGTTCACGGACAATTTTCAGTATCTTGACATTGGGCGTCTATTCAGGGGTTTTTACTTGAGTTTCGGCCCAAATCATTGGTGTACCGGGATTCTGTGGCTAATATACTGTAAGAAACATGAATCAGCTAATCGAAATTAGCACTTTCGAAAATCGAATTTTTAACGCCCTTGTTAAGCCCTACGCTCTTTGAGGGAACGGCGTTTTATAAATAATTAAAAATCGGGATTACCATTTAAAGCGCTTGGCGCAACTGTTCAATTTATTCGATTTTTCTCCAATGGTTTTGAGTGTTTACAAATGTTTCTTAACTTACGTTTGTTGCGTTGTTTGTTCCCTGATTGATTTGTTGGTAGGTATTGGTTTCGATGATTGACGGTTTTTTCGAAGAACAGATGAAACACTTTTCACAAAGCGGTTTCACTGTTGTCAGAAACTTAGTCCTTAAATATAATTAACAATCGTAACGCTTTTCACAGAGCGGTTACGATGTTTACAAAAATTGAGTTCTTCTTATCTACTGATACGTCACGTAAGAATTATAGTCGCGCTCACCGCAATGACTTCCCTTTCCCTCGGGTGGGAAGGCTTGACTATATGAGTCGAAGACACGCGTCAACTTATCGCGAAGAAACCAAGTAGTCTTCCGAGCTCCTTGAAGAGGACGATCTCGAAAGAGAGTTATTCGAAGACTAATTTATCGATCTCGAACCATCCATCAAGTCAACTTGTTTGACCCGATTCGATGGTGCGAGGATCGGTAAATTTCGGTTTCCTTGCGATAATTGCTGACCGGTAGCTCAGCAACTTATATGATATGATTTCGAAAGTCGGGCAGTTGCGTAGTTCGATTGCATTCGCCAAAATTGGAATAAGTCAAAGAATTCGCTGAGCCTCGTACTGGCGCAACGAAGAGTTTGACCCATTCTTGCGAGTGGCGCAATCGAATGGCTCAACATATTTTGTATTAAAATTCTGATCGGTTTGCGTAATGGATTGAGATCGGGATGTAACACCCCCCTTGTTAGATTGAAGGTCGGGGATGCAATTCCCGAGGTTCAACTTGAACGTAGAAATTCTGATATCAACCATTGCTGAGCCGCCGGTGAGGCGCTCCCACGTTACAATAAACGTTCAATATGCGGTAACATTTCGCCGACACACTAAGTAAATTTGAATCCGGGTGTGTGTACACCTCTAACGATTCTCAATATGTCTGCATGATTGAAATTTGAAGAGAGAAAAAAAATGAATTAAACTGCTTTAATAAGTCATTGACAATGATCAATTCAGGACATTGAGCAGTGTCATAAAGTGAGTCCTGATAGAAATTCCCCAATGAGTCAACCAAAGTTTACATAATGTAAATAACATCACTACTACTCCTTACACAATCCTACACTAATCTACCACTAATTAGAGCTTACCATCAAAATTATTAAGATTGTTAGTCTAATGAATAAAACTACATAACAGAAACATCTGCCTATGCAGTGGTTTGTTCTTTATTTTTATGTTCCTATTTATATTAGTATGATTATTATTATTATGGGTTTTCTTACTGATTATGCAGAAATTAAAAATTCTATTAATACAATATCTGGGTGATTTTACGAATGATTTAATATAGCGAGACTTGTCTGTTCTCAAAATCCCTTTTTTTATATTTCCCAGGTGGAGTGACTATAAGTTCTATTGTGAATAACTTCGAACGGGCCTGTAAAAATAATAGAAAATATCACTTCGATAGGCATTTTTCATTTTTTTTTGAAGACGCAAGCGAGAATGCATACCGGGAAAGAAAATAAAATTAAAAGAAAAACTGTTAACATACATTTCCAGTTGCCTTGATAATACAGAAAATATGTGATCTATAAATTAACCAGAGGTTTCAGAAGAAGCTATATTCGCTAATTATAGTACCCAGAAGAATGATAATTTAAACATGGAAGCAAGGACAATACTCGAAAGAATTTATATTGCTTAATTCTGCCCTCGCATTTAATTCTTAACGTTATATTTTTGCTTGAATGAAAAAAAGGAACAACATTGATTAATATAGTGTTCGGAAAAAAAATATATATATTGTAACGTTATGCTTTTTGGAGCAGGGCAGAACCGTACTCCAAAAGATAACGACGCGCAGGTTCAGGCCCGTGCGTTGATTTTGGGGCAGGTGCTGACAAATAAAATTGCTCGTTTTAAGTTTATTTTCTTATCGGTTATCGATCATTTATTCATTGATTCAATATTCGATGTCTGTTACATATCGTTTTTATTTTAAATTTGTAAATTATGCATTGTTTTTCGGTGGCTGGGTGATTCGAGAGAAAAAAAAAGATCAGCGAGCCGAAGACGAGCTTTCGATCGCCCCTATTGAATTTACTCTCCAAAATTGCACGTTATATCGGGTAGGAGGGATGGTGCAAGCTTCGGGGCAGCAGTCGTCCCGTCTCCAGGGCAGTCGCTGCGAGTCCTTGGCTTTCCGCCAGGGGCGGGAACGTAGTCTGGGGGCAGCAGTCGTCCCGTCTCCAGGGCAGTCGCTGCGAGTCCCAGAGTTACGCAGGTTTTTGTTTCGGATGAGGGAGTGGGTATTTGATCCCTAAAAAAAATGGAGGAAAGTGGGAAACCTCGGGGCAGCAGTCGTCCCGTCTCCAGGACAGTCGCTGCGAGTCCTTGGCTTTCCACCAGGGGTGGAAACGTGGTCTGGGGGCAGCAGTCGTCCCGTCTCCAGGGCAGTCGCTGCGAGTCCCAGAGCCACGCAGGTATGTTAGTGGGAAGTGAGAAAATATCTAAACTATGTCGGCTGACTGACTGGCGATCGTATATTAATCCTCCTGCTCGCTGAAAAAATAAAATATTAAGTGGGGGGTTTTTTTTCGGGAGAGCGATGTGCGCAGTTCCGTTCTTGTCCAGCTCCGATGGTCGTCAATCCGTTCTCGGCTTCTCTTAGCGACGAGATTCTGTCGGGCGAGGACGTGCTTCGGTCGAAATGGAAAAATTATCTGCAGAGGATTTTGGCCATTGGTTCACCTTTAATCCTCCCTTTTTTTTATTCGGAGATTGCCTAGTTATATTTGGGCATAGGTTCCCCGTTGGTCTCTGATGGCTCGGACGGTGAGTCTGAGCTAGAGCAGCCGTTTCCACTGCTCGAAGAATACTGAATTCTAGCCCGTTATTTCGGCCTTTTATACCGTTTGGAGCGATCTCCCACTCGGCCGCTCCGTGACGTCAAACTTCTCTATCCTTTCTGCGCGAGGGACTCCGAGCTATCCATCACTCTCCCTCCCGTGCGGAGATGCGGAGCACGTGATTGATTCATGATCGATGCGTGCTCGATATTCCGACCGCCGAATACTTGGGTCATCGGTCAGGTGATGAGCGAGGTTTCGACGATTTTCCTTATTATCGACCATTTATCGCCGATGGGTCTCGAGCGGTATGGTCGATCTTCGCTTTTCCGACGCTCGATTCTTATCCTTTTACCATTTTGGAAATGTTGGAGATTATCGAACCTTTATCGCCGATGTGTCTCGGGCGGTATGGTCGATCCTCGTTTTTCCGACGTTCGATTCTTTTCAGATTCGGAAGTATTATTTATTTATTTTTTTTTGTGTGTGGTTTTGGGTGGGGCGAGATTTCTTACCGTCTCAATATATTATTAATAATAATAATAATTTGTTGTTTTTTTTATTTACTCATTATTGGGTTAAAAGAAAAAAAGGGTGCAAAGTAGAACCTTGCACATTGCTCCCTCATAGTTTTGTACCGTTTTTAAATTATTGAGATGTAAAGTAGAACCTTGCTTATGGCTTCCTTATCTTCTTACACATTTGCCAAAGCTTCCTCTATAAGGAACCATGTGTCGATCAATTTTGGCTTCCTCATAGAGGAAGCTTTGGCAAATGTGTAAGAAGATAAGGAAGCCATAAGCAAGGTTCTACTTTACATCTCAATAATTTAAAAACGGTACAAAACTATGAGGAAGCAATGTGCAAGGTTCTACTTTGCACCCTTGTTCACTTTTCTGACGTTGAGGGCTCCTTGTGAGTGTGATGTAAGTCGAAATCAATATACATGGGGCAATTCATGTGAAATTTGAAAAATTATAATTCGCATAAAATCTGAACTCCTTGTTAGATTTTATCCAAATTCAATAGGAAATCCCTTTGGATGATAGTGCAACTTCGTACTAAATTTCAGGCGGATATCTAGAAAATTATGGAAGCTAGAGCACTTACATTGAATTTTGGAAAAATTTTAAAACGCCATAAAATCTGAACGTCTTGTTAGATTTTGTCCAAATTCAATACGAAACCTCTTTCGATGGTAGTGCAACTTCGTACTAAATTCCAGCCAGATATCTCAAAAATTATGGAAGCTAGAGCAGTTACATTGATTTTTGGGAAAATTTCAAAACGCCCTAAAATATGAATGGCTCGATGGATTTCGCCCAAATTCAATCGGGTTCCTCTCTGGATAATTGCGCAACTTCGTACCAAATTTAAGTCCGATATATCAAAAATTGCTCCAGTTAGAGTGTAAAGATCGTTTTTTTCACATTAAAAAATGCTTTAAAAGTAAAGCAATGCGTGGATTTTTTCCAAATTCGGTATCGAGCATCTCCCTGTACTCGTACAACATTATACTGAATTTGAGCTCGATATCTCTAAAATTGTGGGAGCTAGAGACCAAAAATAATTTTTTGAATTTTGAAAAAATGCTGTGAAAACAAAATAACTTGATAGATTTTTCCAAAAATTAAATTGTGCTATGCGCCGTGAACCCTTCATATGTGTGACAAATTTCAGCTTGATATCTCGAGCCGTTCTCAAGTTGTGAGCGGTCAACCATTACTACACACATACACACACACACACACACACACACACACACACACACACACACACACACACACACACACACACACACACACACACACACACATACATCCGGACATTTTTTCTAAATGTGTTTTTTAGGTGTTTTGAGACATACTGAACACGTTTTCATGAACATCTCGAAAAAAAAAAATTTCACGAAAACAAAGCTTCCTCTATGAGGAAGCAAAATTGTTTTTCGTAGCTGTGACGGCCATTTATGAGTGGGCGTTGGTAATAAGCGTAGTTGTGAAACTCCGTTATAACGTCATTCTCGGTTATTGATGAGGGCGGCTCATCAGCTGGGCGCGAATTGATGATACCGTGCTGAATGGTGAAAATGCAATGCGTGTAGAGTACTCTGTCGGCCCTGAAGTTGGATAGATAATTCGGGTGGTCTGGCCGGCAACGGTTGCTGCGGTGTCCTCACGGACTGCATGAGCACGCTTCGGGTTTCCAGCGAGAATAGCCATTCGTAACCGAGTCCAGGAAGATCTTTACGGGCGCACGCACTCCAAAGCCGTGGCTCTGAAACAGAAAAAATGCTCGCCGCGAGGATCACTAGTTGGCCGAGTATATTTTTCTAAGATGGTTTCTTTTGAGCCTGCCCTGATGGAAACAAACATTTCATAGTCCAACAGAAATCGTCAAATAATTACAAACAATTACCAAAAATGACGGAATACAAAAGTTATTTCAGAATCACGCCGGCAAATTATGATAAAATAGTCATATAATTTTTGTTCGTGATTAATTATGCCATCATATGAAATGGTGTTCCAACTGACGAAAAAAAAACATATAGTGATAAAAACTTATGTTTAATATAACATAATAAATTCAGGGAAAATTCTACAAATTATTGTGATATTTTGCTTCCTCATAGAGGAAGCTTTGTTTTCGTGAAATTTTTTTTTTTCGAGATGTTCATGAAAACGTGTTCAGTACGTCTCAAAACACCTAAAAAACACATTTAGAAAAAATGTCCGGATGTATGTATGTGTGTGTGTGTGTGTGTGTGTGTGTGTGTGTGTGTGTGTAGTAATGGTTGACCGCTCACAACTTGAGAACGGCTCGAGATATCAAGCTGAAATTTGTCACACATGTGAGGGGTTCACGGCGCATAGCACAATTTAATTTTTGGAAAAATCTATCAAGTTATTTTGTTTTCACAGCATTTTTTCGAAATTCAAAAAATTATTTTTGGTCTCTAGCTCCCACAATTTTAGAGATATCGAGCTCAAATTCAGTATAATGTTGTACGAGTACAGGGAGATGCTCGATACCGAATTTGGAAAAAATCTACGCATTGCTTTACTTTTAAAGCATTTTTTAATGTGAAAAAAACTATCTTTACACTCTAACTGGAGCAATTTTTGAGATATCGGACTTAAATTTGGTACGAAGTTGCGCAATTATCCAAAGAGAAACCCGATTGAATTTGGGCGAAATCCATCAAGCCATTCATATTTTATGGCGTTTTTAAATTTTTCCAAAAATCAATGTAACTGCTCTAGCTTCCATAATTTTTGAGATATCTGGCTGGAATTTAGTACGAAGTTGCACTACCATCGAAAGAGGTTTCGTATTGAATTTGGACAATATCCAACAAGACGTTCAGATTTTATGGCGTTTTGAAATTTTTCCAAAATTCAATGTAAGTGCTCTAGCTTCTATAATTTTCTAGATATCCGGCTGAAATTTAGTACGAAGTTGCACTATCATCCAAAGGTATTTCCTATTGAATTTGGATAAAATCTAACAAGCAGTTCAGATTTTATGCGAATTATAATTTTTCAAATTTCACATGAATTGCCCCATGTATATTGATTTCGACTTACATCACACTTACAAGGAGCCCTCAACGTCACGAAAGTGAACAAGGGTGCAAAGTAGAACCTTGCACATTGCTTCCTCATAGTTATGTACCGTTTTTAAATTATTGAGATGTAAAGTAGAACCTTGCTTATGGCTTCCTTATCTTCTTCCTCATTTGCCAAAGCTTCCTCTATGAGGAAGCCAAAATTGATCGACACAAGGTTCTACTTTACATCTCAGTAATTTAAAAACGGTACAAAACTATGAGGAAGCAATGTGCAAGGTTCTACTTTGCACCCTTTTTTCCAAAAATGTGACAAATATTTAACGTTTTATAATAAAATTCGTTAAAATCTGAAATGCCTATTTTCATCAGGTTGCCGTAATGATTGTTGATGGTTTGCTCGCGGTGATTCCCACTACCTCGCAGGGGCCATACATTTTGTCGGGTTTGCTTCGGGGACCGTTGCCTTTTCGCAATGAGGCTCTTCGTCACGACACGATGGACTTCGTCTACAATTATTACAAGGTTAATTACTTTGACGGAATTTTTCAGCTCTTTCGACAGGCGGAAATGAAACGCGATATTGTTGTGAACATTCGATGTATTAGATTTGATTTTTGCGAATGGCAGCAACCCATACCAGTCCTGGGGAAGAGAGCAATCGTCTTGACACATTCGTCGCGAACGCCCTCCGAATGACCGTTATATTGGGGTGATGATAAATATGTTCCGTTTTTATTTCAAAATTATTTTTTTTAATATTTATCATTAATTTTGATGTTTCCATGTAGGTATTGATTAAATATATATATATATATATATATATATATATATATATATATATATATATATATATTGAATTAGGATTTGATCTGTTGAATCTGTTTTCTTCTCTTAAATATTTATTTCATTTATTATTATTTCTGTCTACCGACTGTTGGAAAAGCTCGCTAGTGAAGGATGTACTGTGGTGCTTGGACTATGGACTATGTTGGTATATTTTATGATTTGCAAAGATACGTTGAATCCGGAGGCTGAGCATCGTTATTCCGACAGCGATTCCGAAGTAGTTGAGCCGCATGGTATTTCCGCAGCGGAGGTAGTTTCTTTGAGTGATATCCAGACGAACACAGGTGTTGCGGTGGTCCCGAAAAATGTGTCCTCCACGGCGGTTTTGGCAACGGACGCACGGGAGGATACCGATACCGACGATTGTCGCAAGCCGAGTCTCTGACAGTTGGTAGTGCGTATCGCATCAAGTTTGAGCGACTTAGCTTATCACTTGGTGATTCGATGAGGTCGGGCCACGTAGCGACTAGCGAGCGCACGTGCTCCGATTTTTCAGTACCGGAGTGTTCTTTGCTTTGCACCGCGAATACCTTTGAGACACAATCTCTTCCAGTGATCGATGTTTTGTTGATAGGAATTGGTTCGCAAATTTCTTCGATAGGATCGTCAAAATGGGAAGAAATGAGCTGCTGGGGAGACATTTTTTCTTTAGCATCTTGTATCGTGATGTTTCCAGACTTGACGCTGCAGCAGTTTTGATGTTTCGCAGCCGCCGCTTTGCTGACGTGCGTTTCCGTAACGAATTGCGAAAAATATTTCTCGTTAAAGTCCAAATTTGCCAATTGTATATGCACTGGCTGATGAGGACGAGCGGGGTTTGTTACAACACCTGTCTGGACTACATCGCGCAAAACTCCACGGTGCTACCACGGTGCTGACGGTGTATTTTGCTACCGCAGCACATTCCTCCTCACGCTCACACGGACTAGTTCGCGTAAGTCGGCTGGCGATCAAGAGTTCTTCGTGATCGTGTGAATTCTGGGCTTTGTCTTGGACTAGAAAATCTTTGCCAAAAATTGCCACACCGGTCAATGGGATTAGAGGATGGGAAAACAGCTCCACTATTGCAGTTCCAACAGCCGGAGGGGCTACCAAAGGCTTTTCCGACATTTTATGGATTGTTACGCGATCGTCTTTATCGATTATTACGTCATCGCGGAGGGCGTTGGTCTCGATCATATCTACAACTACTGGGGAGTCAGCAATTAGCCGTGGTTTTTCAACGCATAAGTCTGACTCCTCCTCCTTAATGACTGCCATAGGCCACCTAAAAATTCGCTCAGAAGCCCTTTCATGATTGGTTTTTCTTGCAGAAGGGTGTCCCGATAGTAAGGAATTGAAATCCGGCGTCCGCCTGTCGGTGATGGATGAAAAATTTCGTTCGCGCGAGTCACTACTACTTTGGCTTCTAATTTCTGACGCGCCTGGTTGAGAAGTGCACGCGCACTCGTGACATGACCTACACAAAGATCGGTTTCCGCCGACATCATAAACATGACAACGTGACGAAGAACCTCTATTGCGCGAAGGGGATTGACAATTATCGTTTGAGGAGCTATCCTCGTAGGGACCGCGGTATGATTTTATTTCTTCCGAGCACCTAATTTCTCTATGCCCGAAACAAGCACGGTCGCGTTTTTCTTCCTTGCTTGCGAGCTCCCAAGCAGCCTGCAAGGTCGTGGGTTCATGACGCTCAACGTATGACCCGATTGTCTTCGGCAGACCGTCGATGTAAACATACAAGGCAGTACCCTCGAGTCGTCGTCGGACGGCTGCTGCTTCGCGAGCACCGTCCGTTTCCTCGCCTTCGCTGACAGCTCATTTTATGTAATGCCGCAGCCGCGTATGGTAATCTGATACATTTTCGTCATGTCTCATATTAGCCTTGTAAAGCCGTTCACGAAAATATTCGTAATCGCAGCCAGTGCGAACTCTTCTTTTAAGCTTTTTAACAAAGATCTTACAGAGCGAAAATACGTTTCCTCAAATAGCTCCCAAGCTCGTCCCCGGAGACGGTCAAGAATTCCATCAATGAATCATGGTTCGGCTCCGGCGGGCAAACTTTGCTGAAGCGCCTATATTTTAGATCTAAATTCTGAAAAACTATAATTTCTGCCGTCGTACTTTGGAATTTTGTCTATTATTTCTAGTACGGTAAGGTCGTCATAAAAACTCGTCATGATAAGGACAGTTTGATTTGCCATATCACAAATATGTTATCTTGAACAAGACTATGTTGTTAATTTAATCATCAATTTGATGGAACACATTTTATCTAAAGTCGAAAAGTGATTCTACAATTGTTCTCGAAATTGACACACTCAGGCTTTATATTAGAAACGGTTGACTGGCCATTTTCATCTTTTCTTATAATTTTTATTATTATTATATTTTTTTTTAGTTGAAAAAAGATTGGTTATCTTCAACTATATTTGAAATGTGAGAGGTAATGAAGAATGAGAAATAAAGGATAGAAGATTAGAAATGAAATAAGGGTAGAACTAAAAGTTAGTGGTAAGAGAATAATTTTGAAGATAAATGATAGCAAAATCGAAATGAATTGGAACAGCAATGGTATCCCACCGCTGTCACCAATTTGTTAAGCCCTACGCTCTTTGAGGGAAGGGCGTTTTATAAATAATTAAAAATCGGGATTACCATTTAAAGCGCTTGGCGCAACTGTTCAATTTATTCGATTTTTCTACAATGGTTTTGAGTGTTTACAAATGTTTCTTAACTTACGTTTGTTGCGTTGCTTGTTCGCTGATTGATTTGTTGGTAGGTATTGGTTTGGATGGTTGACGGTTGTTTCGTAGAACAGATGAAACACTTTTCACAGAGCGGTTTCACTGTTGTCAGAAACTTAGTCCTCAAATATAATTAACAATCGTAACGCTTTTCACAGAGCGGTTACGATGTTTACAAAAATTGAGTTCTTCTTATCTACTGATACGTCGCGTAAGAATTATAGTCGCGCTCACCGCAATGACTTCCCTTTCCCTCGGGTGGGAAGGCTTGACTATATGAGTCAAAGACACGCGTCAACTTATCGCGAAGAAACCAAGTAGTCTTTCGAGCTCCTTGAAGAGGACGATCTCGAAAGAAAGTTATTCGAAGACTAATTTATCGATCTCGAACCATCCATCAAGTCAACTTGTTTGACCCGATTCGATGGTGCGAGGATCGGTAAATTTCGGTTTCCTTGCGATAATTGCTGACCGGTAGCTCAGCAACTTATATGATATGATTTTGAAAGTCGGGCAGTTGCGTAGCTCGATTGCATTCGCCGAAACTGGAATAAGTCAAAGAATTCGCTGAGCCTCGTACTGGCGCAACGAAGAGTTTGACCCATTCTTGCGAGTGGCGCAATTGAATGGCTCAACATATTTGGTATTGAAATTCTGATCGGTTTGCGTAATGGATTGAGATCGGGATGTAACACCCTTGCGCCAACCGTCCGAACCCAGCATCAGCCAAAGATGCCGAAACAAGGTCTCCTGAATATCATCACCGTCATTTATTATTTAGTAAATCACCGTCGTTCCGTAATTCAAGTAGACAAAAGTTCTGTCAACGACTCTTGTAATTGCGTGCGTTGCGTAAAATTAATTCTCCAGGGTTAGCCTAGTCACAGCAATCCCGGTAGGCGAAAATGTCATGACTAACCTGTTTCTTCCATTCAGGATCAAGGCACCTCGAGCTGCACTAGGAGTTCAAGGATACCGGTAAGGACACAATTATTGTTAATCAGATAATCTACCGCTAACCCTAACCTTGGTCGAATCTTCTTCACTCCATGTCAAAATTCGGAAGGGAAAGGTGTAACAGGACATATTTGCATTATCATTTTGACTGTACCCTCAGTCGATTCGTCTTATCGACTAGGTCGGCGAATTTTCTTTTGCGTGTGCATGCGTCGATATTTTGACCACCCCACCAACTTGGTAACCCGATGGGCCCGCGGACCGCCGAGAGCCGACACTTCTAGTCCGACTAACATTGTTATTGGTCGTATTTATATTATAATTCACATCTCGAGCGGCGTATTGGAAATTTCGTCTTATCGAAATTGATCTTCAAACCACTATCTCCCACGGGAAGTCAAATAATCGAAGAGAAGGAGATTACATTGTCGAAGGAATTATATTGTCAAGGAAATATCGTTGTACTGATTGTGGAATTCCTATGGGGAAAATTGAATAAATATTCGACAAACTGTAAGTACCTTTGGACTTTTATTGCAATCGAGGTGCTTTCGTTGTCATACATTTTCGCTTGTAGGGATTGTAATAGGGTCATCCCGACCGATTTCCCCCGAGTAATTGGATGAGTTATTATCATTTTTAAAGTATTTTCGCTAGGGCAATTACTAGCTGGCGCCCAACAAAAATTATTAAATTGAAATTTATAAAAGCTATTTGACTCTTGAGCCCTGGTAGCCACCGACCTGGGCCGCGCTAGGTGAAAGGCGAAGTCGAAATATTTGTCAAAATAACGAAACGTAAAAAAATCGCCTGTCTCAATGTATTATTAATAAATAAATATAAATTAATCTTAAATTGGAGATAAGTATACCAAACATATATGGTTTCAATAATATTTATTGTGAATAACAATTTATTTTATTTTATATAAAATATTTGTTTAATAACAATAAAGACAATGATAATTATTTTTTCTATTATTCAAATCGAGCATTTAAATATTATATCACAGACTTGATGTTAAATTAGTTTTTAGAAATCGTTTCATATTTATCTATAATAAATTTATTTTATATAAATAAATGAAATTCATTATTTATATGTAATAAATTTATTATTAAAGATAGATATACCAGACGATTATGGCTTAAATGATATTTATTGTGAATAACAATTTATTTTATTTTATATAAAATATTTATTTAATAAAAATTAAAACAATGATAATTATTTTTTCTATTATTCGAATCGAGCATTTAGATATTATATCACAGACTTGTTGTTAAATTGAAGATGAATATGAATATCGGTTTTAACCGGGCACTCAGTCAGCATGGACCATTCTACCCGAGCCCCTATATGACCGGGGCAAACCTTCTAACCTGTGGGACCCATAGGCAAGCCGGCCTCCTGCGCAAAGCGTATGAGCTTGCTCGCCCTTGTGTCCGCCAGATTGAATTCGTGAATAATAGGGGCCCCGAGAACTGCATTTTTGACGCTCCCTAGACCCCTGCACGGCAAGATCGGATGGAGGGGTGTATACTCTCCATCCTTGCATCTTTGGCAGATCGGTTCTTCCACAAGACTCAGTCTTGCCAGATGATTTCCAGTGTGCCGGTGTCCCGTGACCAGCCCCACGACCAGTCTTAGTTGAGCCCGGTCGAGGTTCACCAGCGTGGCTCCTAGCTTTTCCGAGGGTCCTGAAAACAGTGCCCTCGTATGTCCTATCTCTGAGCCTCGTGACCAGAGGGCTGCGAATCTGTTCGCAGCCCATTTTTCCATTTCGGATTTCACCAGTCCCATGATGGCGCCTGTGTCGCCCCAAGCCGCCATGCTGTGCCTCGAAGCACCGAGTGTGGCTAGCTTGTGCGCCCTTTCGTTTCCCTGGATGCCGCTGTGACCCGGCAACCACAATAAGCTGACTGTATTATCAGCAACTAGTTGACATAATAAGGCGATACAGACTTTAGCCAGCTCGGACTTGACCACCACCGTATGTAGCCGTCTGAGCGCGGCTTAACTGTCGCTGCATATGTGGATGTGTTTGCCGCAGTATCCTTTGTCTCGGATGCTCCGGGCGCAGGCCAGTATGGCAAACGATTCCGCTTGAAGAACCGTAGTGGTGTGGCCCGGGGCATAGGATGGCTCCGTCCTAGGCCCCTCGCTCCAAACTCCGGCTCCCGATCGTGTTGCCGTTTTTGACCCGTCCGTGTACCAGACCAGGCCACCGGGTGGCATAATTCTGTTCAGTTCCTCAGTCCACGTCCTTCTGTCGGGAATGAGTACCTGGTAATTGTATTTGAAGTGGTGTTCCAACGGGCAGCAGTCTCCTCCGAGCCAGATAATCTCCTCGAGTTCTCCCGCCATCGGGAGGATCGATGCGTGCCCGTAGTTGGCCCTTATCCACTTGTTGCTGAAAAGCAGCCTGATGGCCGCGTTCCTCGCCCCCGCCTCTGCTGTGATATGCGGGGGCCTGATGTTAAGAAGGGCTCCCAGAGCCAGGGTTGGGGTTGTGCTCATCGCTCCTGTTATCCCCAGCCCTGCTAGTCTATAAACCCTGCCAAGAGCCTTCCTGTTGATTGCGCGCCCAAGCGCGAGCCACTATACTAGCGAGGCGTAAGTAATCTGGGGGACCACGATGGCTGTGTAAATCCACTTGACCATCTTGGGTTAGAGCCCCCACGTTTGGCCGAACATTCTCCGACAGGCCCAGAACGTTGCGATCGCCTTCTGAGCCTGTTTGGCGATGTGGCTTTTCCAGTAGAGCTTACGTCACTCCTAGGTAGCAAACCTTCGAGGAGAACGTGAGCTCCGCTCAAAAAATGCAAGAGGGACTCATGTTGAAGCGCCTCTTCCTGGTGAATAGTACCATCTCTGTCTTGTTTGGGTTAACCCTTAAGGACTTTAATGTGCACTATTCCTGGACGACATCAAGTGCTTTTTGCATCTTGCTCGTCATGGCCGCAGGATGATTGCCGCTTACTGCAATGCAAACATCGTCGGCAAAGCCTTCCACTTGAACTCCCAACCTCCCCAGCCTGCTCAAGAGGCCGTCGACGACGAGAACCCACACCAGGGGGGATTTTACCCCCCCCCCCCCTCCGAGGGCACCCCCTGCCGACGCGTTCCCTTACATCGGTCCCGCTGAGGCTGGCAGTGATAGTTCTAGTCCTAAGCATGAAGTGCAACCATTCGATGATTGTTTCATCGATATAAAATTCCCTCGCTGCTTCGCATATGGCATCGAAGGGGGTATTATCAAATGCCCCCTCAATGTCCAGAAAGACGCATAAGGTGGCTTCTGTTATGTCGCCGAAATTAACACGCGTCTCAGAAAGGATGCGGGTTGAAGGGGATATATGTTTTTGTAGGGATCGTTTACCGAACGAAGAGTTTAACTGAATAAATTAACAATGGGTTTTGAATTTATTTTACGATGGAGAGAATGAACTGATCTTTGGTTGTACAGGCTCGCGATATCGCTTTACATGTGTAGCTATGTCGCGTTGATAACAAACTTGATCTTATGGGTATCGTATTCGCCCGTCGCGTGGTACGAGTTATCTACTTGTCGGCGCGCGTCGGGTTATTTCCTCACGTCGTGTCGCGAGCCGTGATACATGTAAGAAATACAAGTCCAGCGGGTCGTGACGCGAGAGTCTTCCGGAGGAGATCTTTTCGATTCGATGTTTCAGTTCAGACTGACGATCAATGCTTCGGATCGATCGTCGCGATCGTCGTTGAACGGTCGCGTGATTTTATGTCAGCATATTTGACGGTCACTCGCGGCGCGTGTGCACTCGAAAATGCATTTTTGACGGTCACTCGCGGCCCGTGTGCACTCGAAACTGCGTGATTAGATCGGCGCAATGACCTTCGGGTCATTGCACGACTTAACGCCAGCTTTCTGTTGAAAGAAAGTGTCGAAATGATTTTGCGGCGGAATTCCGAAGTGTTGAACTAAGTTCGCGAGGAATTCCGTTCGAAATTAATTTTTTATCCCAATAATATTTCCCGAGTGAAGTATGATTAATTATGACAATAGGTTATAATTAATTTAGTTTAACAATTTTGAATTTTTGGGGCACAACACTTCTTTCCTGCAGAGGGTCCTCTCTATCTCGTGAACGAGACCGTGAAGAGCCGTCTCAACGGATTTACCCGCCTGATTCGCATGTTGGGACTGCTGCACTGGTATTGCGGTCAGCGTTCCGTCCTCGATGTACCTATCAATCAGCCTTTCCATTGCTCTTAACAAAAAGGACGTCAGGCTTATAGGTTTGAACGACTTTGCTGTGTCGTAGCTGGTCTTGCCCGGTTTCGGGATAAAGACAATGATGACTTCCCTCCAGTTTCGGGGCACGTATCTCAGCGCCAAACACGATCTGAAGATGTAGTTTAGTTGTCTAAATAGGTCCTCTCCCCCCTCTTGTAGGAGAGCAGGAAAGATCCCGTCAGCGCCGAGTCCAAGGCCCACCGAATCCTGTCTATTGTGACCACCCGAGCAGCGGTAGGCCTATCCCCCGGTCTGACCGCGCGTGGTTCCCCCTCGTCGGCGTTACCTCGCGCAATCATAGTAGATCCGGGGAAGTGTAACTCCATCAGGTGGGCCAGAATATCCTGGTGTTTCTCGACTAAAACTCCGTTTGGGAGAACAAGTCCACCTAGTTTCATTTGAGGGCCTGCCGTGAAAACTCTGCGGAGCCTGGCCACTGTTGGCAGGGCCGAGACCTCTCTGCAGAACTTACCCCAGGCTTTATTTTTTGAATGCTTTATGAGCCTCTTGTAGGTCCTTTGTAGATCCCTATAGGCTGCCCAGTTCGCTTCCGTCTTTGTCTTCATGGCTTTGTTGAGTAGTCGGCGTGAACTGCGGCGCAACTCGCTCAGCTCCTTGTTCCACCATGCTACTCTTTTTCCGCTCTTCCTTTCTTTTGCGGGGCACGAGGCTTCATAGGCCTGGATGATGGACTCAGTCAGCAAGCTGACCTTCTCCTCAATCCAACCCCCAGTCCTCTGCCAGCCCCTCGCCCCCCTGAGCCTCCTGCTTAGTTCCTCTCTGTAGAGGTCCCAATCGGTGGCCCTAGGGTTGCGGTAGGCCAGCATGGCCCGCTGGGCCCCTGCTCCTTTCAGGCTGAAGAGGCTACGCCGGTGATCCTCATCGTCGACCCGCCAGCCTGTCACCCATTGTGCAACCTTTGGGGTTCCTAGGGTAAGATCAATGACCTCCTGTCTCCTTGAGTTGACGGAGGTAGGCTTGGACCCTGTGTTTAGGATCTCAAGGTTTGTGTTAGAGAGGTACTCTAGCAGAGCTGAGCCCCTCTCATTTGTGTCCGGACTGCCCCATACGAGATAGTGCGAATTCGCGTCGCATCCTATCACTAGGTTTAGTCCCGACTTACGGCAATGCTCTACCAGGGTTTTTAGCTCCCTAGTAGGTGGAGGTGTGTCTGAGTCGAAGGGGAGGTACGCAGAGCAGACGATTAGGTCCGTCGTCCCCTCTCCCGACTTTAGCTTTATCGAGGCTGTGGCCAAATCCCTGCTGCAGAACCTGTTCCGCTTCAGTGCATTTAGCCGCCTATGCACAAAGACACATGCCCTAGGGCCTGGCTCTGTGGGGTCGCCAATTAACGTCCCATTGTTCTGATCTATCCCTTTTACGAGTCCTTTGTAAATCCAAGGTTCTTGTATTAGGGATATATGTGTTTGCCCCATTGATAGGTCCCGGTTTAGTAAAGCCGTTGCCGCTATACAATGTCGCAGGTTACTTTGGGAGCAATTGACAGTGACCTCCGTCATGTTGGCGGTATCAGCTGTCACACTCCCATTCGGGGAGGGGGGGAGGAGAGGGGGCCCTCTTATGAGCCCTTATCCTCTCCCTCCTCAGCCACTGGGACCGGCGATTTACTGCCGGTCCTTTGTGGCGTAGTAGGGGAGCGTGTAAGGGTCTCGGTGAGGGTTTTTTGAACCCCCAGCCGCGCCCTATCCACGCCCTCTCTCAGCACCGCTCGAATCAGGGAGGTCGTCCTCTGGTCCGCTTGGTGCCTCTAGGTTTCGAGGGTCTCTTGGTGATGGACAGTTCCCCAAAAGTCACGGACCCGACGGGGGAAACCGACGGTCCCGCGACAATGGCGTCCCTCTCCATCACCACAGATTCCCTCTCTACCGACGCAGTGCCCTGCACCTCCGTTGCAGTGCCCTGCTCCGACATCACAGTCTCCTGTCCCGTCGTCGCTGTGCCCTGCTCCGTCAGCGCAGTGCCCTGCCCCTTCTTCGCCGCCCATGCCGACACCGTCATCACGGGTGGAAGCCTGTTCCAGGCCACCGCAGCTGCCACCATCGGCTATTCGCTTTTGGCTTTGACGCCTTCGGCTTTTTCGCCTCCGGCGGCCCCTGCTTCGTGACCTGTTCCGGTGCTTTGTCTTTTGCCTTTGGGACGGCGGCCCGCTGCCCCTTCCCGGCTCTGTGGTGGGCCGCGAAAAATCGAGCCCTCCCCATGCCGAAGTGGGAAGTAAGACCTCCTTTCCGCAGCTTATACCCAGTGATGCCGGGTCAACACCGACATCGAGGTGGGTGAAATTGTCCACCGTCTTCCTGTCCCACACTCTCCACAAGTGGGTCTGTAGGCCAGGATTCTGGCGAGACAATCTCTTGAGCATAACGTCGGTCCCCTCGGCAGGGCCGGGGAGAACCGCCGTCATCCTCTTTAATTTTGGGAGGCGCTCTTTCTCCAGAACCTGAAGTGAGGCACCCTCCCATGGTCTCAGGTTGGGGACCACTTCCCTTAGCCACACCTTCGACCGCTCATTGGAGCATGTTACCCAAAGGACTCCCTGGGCGCACCGGGTCCCCTCGAAGCACGGGACCTCCTGTTCTAGAGGAACAGAGTCCAGCGCCCCAAGGAGCCCCTGCACCACCAGTTTGTCCTCCTCCGGGCCGCGAACGGTTTCCGGGAACGAGGACGGCGCAATCGCCACCCTCTTGTCCCCAGCCGCCGGGGGGACAAGAATAAAAAATATAAAAATATAAAACAATATAAGAAATCTTCAATCAAAAAATATTTTATTGAAGATTCCTTATAGAATTTATTTTAAAAAATAATTAAGGGAATAGATGTTATTAAATTGAATTCTGAGGATATTGAAATTAGAAATCATGAATTTCATGATAGATGAAATTGGTGAAATTAATAAAGATGGAATAATGTAAATTATAACAAATATAGGTTGAGTAATTTATATTATAATGGATGATGCATATTAATTTTTGGAATTGAAAGAAATAGTTTAAGTCCATTAAATATAATAATTCAAGGTATATTATACATAATTTATTCTATCAAAATAATCCTTATAATCAGGCACTTTATTATAAAAAAAAATAATTCTATAATTAAGATATGAATCTAATAGCTTCAAGTTTAGCTTATCTTTATAATATAAAGATAACAAATTAATGTTATTAAGTATATAATTGACAAAAGATTAATTTAAGTATAAACAAATAAATATATGGAATATTGAAATCAAACCTTAAAAGTTGAAATAATAAACTTACTAATAAAGAAAAATATTCATTAAATTTACCTAAAATGGAGAAGAAATTTTAATTGAATATTGAAATTAAACCTTAAAAGTTTAAAGAAGAAATTTACCAATAAAGAAAAATATTCATCAAATTTACCTAAAATAGAGTGTTTAGTGATCTGTCTGGGGAGGGTGGAAGAGGGGAAAATCGGTTAGGATGTTAGGGCACGAAATAAAACTCGATAACAGTTGACTATATTTCCCGAACACTCGTTTATCGTTTATTCTATTCGACGGGCCGATACGCATGTTTACACTTTCGAGGTTTCGTACAATAACTGAAAAGCAGGCATCGAGACTCTCTCGGTACCGGAGCGAGAACAAAAGTTGTGGTGTGTGCGTGTGTGTGGTGGTAGTAGAGTGGGAGAAGTGTATGTGTCGAATTTGTTTGCGCGACCGATGATTTGCCGCAACATAAAGAAGGAATTTTAATTAAATAATGAAATTAAACCTAAAAAGTTTAAAGAAGAACTTAACCAATAAAGAAAAATATTCATTAAATTTACCTAAAATGGAGAAGAAATTTTAGATAAATAATAAAATTAAACCTTAAAAGTTTGAAAAAAAATTCATTTTGAAAAGTTTATGTATGAATATGATTAATTAATTGAATTTTGAAACTACTTTTGTAATTTTGAATTAATGATTAAATTAATAAATTAATTCTTTGAGATAATTTAATTTTATGTTTAATAATAATTATAGTAAATTAATTAAAATAATTTTGATAAAGAAAAAATATATTTAATAAAATAATTAAATTACATTAATTTTATTAGAAATATTTATTTTAATTAATTAAATTTAGAATTTTTATGAAAAAAATAATTTTGAATAAATCATTGAATTAAATAATTTTATTGAAAATATTTGGGCCATTCCACCATTCTCGAAACCGGTTCTGGGCGTCCATATCAGCGATCTTTTTGTAACTTTGAGAAATGGAAGCCCCCATTGAGCAATGAACTCTGATTTTTTTTAAGATTTTTTCCCTGGTTACTTTCGCTGTAATTATGTAGGCAATTCTGTGAACATTTCATGTTTTTATTTTTTCACGAATTTTTCAATCCGTATTCATAAAAAAAAAATCAGTCTCGTCCATGTTTTCTATGTAAAAAAAGCTCAGCTTCGCGAAAAAAAATACGAGAACATTTTTGGGACTTAAGAAATTACTTAAAATGGCATTTGAAGTATAAAGGTCAATTTTTCGGCCAATGTGTTATTTTTCAAAATTTTAAAAATATTTTTTTCGAAAAGCTGAGAAAATTTCACATTATATATGTAGAAATCGAGTTGGGCTATCTGTAATAACTCGTTGAAGCACCAAATGTTTGACGAATCAACTGAAACCTTGATTTGTACTTTTTTTTTTAATAATTCGTATTACTGTTTCGACTGCAATTTGATGGTTTCAGTGTATTTGCGGTAATACACGGTCTTGACTGGACATGGACGAGAGTAATTTTTTTCTTCATCAGTACACATTGAGAAATTAATGAAAAAATAAAAACATGAAATGTTCACAGAATTGCCTATACAATTACAGCGGAAATAACCAAGGGAAAAATCTTTAAAAAATTCGGAGTTAATTGCTTAATAGGGGCTTCCGTTTCTCGAAGTTACAAAAAGATCGCTGATATGGACGCCCAGAACCGGTTTTGAGAATGGTGGAATCGCTCATTTATTTTAATTAATTAAATTTAAAATTTTCATTAAAAAAATTTGAATAAAATAATTAAATTAAATTTATTTTATTGAATATGATGAATATGAATATCGGTTTTTACCGGGCACTCAGTCACCATTTCACCCGAGCCCCTATATGAGCGGGGCAAACCTTCTAACCTGTGGGACCCATAGGCAAGTCGGCCTACTGCGCAAAGCGTATGAGCTTGCTCGCCCGTGTGTCCCCCAGATTGAATTCGTGAATGATAGGGGCCCCGAGAACTGCATTTCTGGCGCTCTCTAGTCCCCTACACTGCAAGATCAGATGGAGGGGTGTATCCTCTCCATCCTTGCATCTTTGGCAAATCGGTTCTTCCGCAAGACCCAGTCTTGTCAGATGCTTTCCAGTGCGCCAGTGTCCCGTGACCAGTCCCACGACCAGTCTCAGTTGAGCCCGGTCGAGGTTCACCAGCGTGGCTCCTAGCTTTTCCGAGGGGGCTGAAAACAGTGCCCTCGTATGCCCCATCCCTGAGCCTCGTGACCAGAGGGCTACGAATCTGTTCGCAGCCCATCTTTCCGTTCCGGATTTCACCAGTCCCATGGTGGCGCCCCAAGCCGCCATGCTGTGCCTCAAAGCACTGAGTGTGGCTAGCTTGTGCGCCCTATCGTTTCCCTGGATGCCGCTGTGACCCGGCACCCACAATAATTTGACTGTATTATCAGCAGCTAGCTGCGATAATAGGCCGATACAGACTTTAGCCAGCTCGGACTTGACCACCATCGTATTGCAGTATCCTTTGTCTCGGATGCTCCCGGGCGCAGGCCAGTAGGGCAAACATTTCCGCTTGAAGAACCGTAGTGGTGTGGCCCAGGGAGTAGATAGGCTAAGCCGGTTCTGCACCATTTGGCATAGTAGATCCCTACCCCACCGGCCGAGAAGAGTTGGTTCGAGTCCGTGCTATACCGGTTCGAGTCCGTGCTATACCGATCCGTTGTTATCCGCAGTCGGTAATGAGGATTCCTGCGCCGCAGTGTTCGATAACGCAGATTTCTACGCCCTGACAGGGTTGGTATCCATACCGATAATGTTGATATAGCTGTATATATGTCCGAGCAATACCAAGTCGGTAATGAAGTGTTCGATAATGCAGATTTCTAGATTCTGTGTTAATGCTGATATAGATATATGTCCGGACAATTCGAAGTCGGTAACGAAGCAGCCGATAATGATAAATCGGTTGATCGATAATTCAAACGTCGAGCTTACCGAAGTTTTTCTATCTTCTCCTAGCTTGACCGACATAACCCCCCCCCCTTCACCCCCATAAAAATCGCCTCCTCTACTCATCGACCGATGATCACGAAATGTTCGCCCATATCGACGTTATTAAAATGAATAATTCAAAAAATTACGCTTGCCCGTGCTACTGTTGTTATCTCCCATTCCCCCATCCCCCACCTCGCATCAACGAATTTTTACGCGAACAATCGGCAAGTGGGTGTTACGTTATTGTAGGATGCGTACGTTGCGATCCGCGAAGAATTCAGTTGGGATAGGTCGTGCGAGAATGTCGTCGATACACACACTCTCCCCCCCCCCCCACACACACACACACACACACACACACACACACACACACACACACACACACACACACAGACGCACGCGCAATTTAAATGAAAAATCAAAAAAAAATGTCTTGGATAATCCAAATGTCGAGTTTACCGACGTGTTCTACCATCTCGACCGATATATCCCCCAATGAAGATCACCCCTGCTCATCGATCGATGATCGAAATTTTCGCCATACCGACGCAATTGAAATGAATAATTTAAAAATATATCTTCGATAATCCAAATGTCGAGTTTACCGACGTGTTCTGACATTCCGACCGACATATCCCTCAATGGAGATCACCCCTGCTCATCGATCGATGATCGAAATTTTCGCCATACCGACGCAATTGAAATAAATAATTAAAAAAATATATCTTCGATAATCCAAATGTCGGGTTTACCGACGTGTTCTAACATCTCGACCGACATATCCCTTAATAAAGATCACCTCTGCTCATCGAGCGATGATCGCAATTTTCGCCATACCGACGCAATTGAAATGAATAATTAAAAAAATATATCTTCGATAATCCGAATGTCGAGTTTACTGACGCGTTCTACCATCTCGACCGACATATCCCTCAATGACGATCATCTCTGCTCATCGATCGATGATCGCTGTTTTCGCCATACCGACGCAATTGAAATGAATAATTTAAAAATATATCTTCGATAATCCAAATGTCGAGTTTACCGACGTGTTCTAACATTTCGACCGACATATCCCTCAATGAACATCATCCCTGCTCATCGATCGATGATCGAAATGTTTGCTATACCGACGCAATTGAAATGAATAATTAAGAAAATATATCTTCGATAATCCAAATGTCGAGTTTACCGACGTGTTCTAACATTTCGACCGACATATCCCTCAATGGAGATCACCCCTGCTCATCGATCGATGATCGAAATTTTCGCCATACCGACGCAATTGAAATGAATAATTAAAAAACAAAATATTGCTTGCGCGCCGCCGTTGTTATCCCCCCCCATCCCCCTATTCCATGCATCACCGCATCCCCAACGCGAATATTTTGACCTCCCGAAAGCATGAAAAAAACATCGAAGTTTTGAATTATGTCGCAATACGAGTTTTTCCATTTGAGTGTAGGTACTTTTTGAATTTCTCTAAGGGTTGTAGGTGATACGAAAATTCTGAAAAAGAATTCGGGGGTGTTTTTGGGATGAAATGGAAACCGAAAAAAAAAATCATGAACTGGATCGGCGGGGTCAGGGTTTTGACTGTCTGAATTGATATGGAATCCCTTATATATATTATATAGGAGGAATGAGAGCGTCAACCGACTCAAAGTCGTGATCACATCGCTGGTGGCACACTCTGACCTGCAATGTAGTCACACTGTCTGCTTGAGTTGGATAAGGCAGCCAAGATATGATTATATCGACCATCGTGAGATGGACGACGTGACCATTATAACCTCGTCCATTGAAAATATTTACTTCTTTCTTTGAGTGTACAAGTATTTACTTCCATGCAGGGATGGGCCTCCACTCAATGGAAATGTATCTCCAATAATTTTTAAAACAACTAACTATTATTCATTATCATGCATAAATTAATATGTTCAAACTTCCGTAATAATTATGACCAATTGACATAAATTCTTATTCCCCAATGAATTGAAATGATTAATAAATCCAGTAAAGTCCATTATCATTTAGTTTGAAAAGTATTTGAAATACATTTTCATTGAATGAATGCCCATCTCTGCTTCCATGATGTGTGATTCCAACTCTCCGATGGATACGATTTTTAGTTGAATTTTTTTTTTCCAAACATTTTTATTCACAAACAATATTTATAAATTACATTATTATTGTTTTTATTATTGATATATCATTTGGGGGAAGTGATGGGGCGGGGAGGGGCTTAATATTGAGTAATGTTCTCCGTCACAGGTAGTTCTTGAAGTTTCGAATTTTCAACGTTTCGAAAGCTCATCAGTTCGAAATTTTTTTATCCAAACTTTAATGTTTCGACCTTGCACGGTTTCGAAAGTCCATTAATCCGAACGGGCAAAGTTTCGAACGGTCATAGTTTCGGAAAAAAAAATTCGAAATGCAATGTATTGAAAGCGCAATTTCTCAACGGGTCACGGATTCGTCTCGCCAATGTTTCGGCGATTCAATGTTTCGATGGATCAAAAGTTCGAAACGGATATATATAGGTATAGTGGCGTGAAGATTGCGGGAGCTGCAATCTTCAAGCGGTAGAATGAACTGCTACGCCACTCCACCTATATATATATATATATATATATATATATATATATATATATATTGTAACGCGATTTTTCGTCGCGTACAAAGCTATAGATCTCCGATATTTTCCCCTTTTATTTTATTGGGCGCCAGGTGCGAATGCACCGGAGAAAATATCGGGATCGAGCTGTTTTGCCTGGCTTCGCCGCAGTCTTGCCCTTGATAGAGTGGCGGGAGTTCTTTAACAATTGGTCGTGCAATAAAAAAAAATAATCAACAACAAAAAAATATAATTTTAAATTTGGCGTCTCTTTAATTGTTTACCAGAAAGGGTAAGATTCTGGGCTAATGCGTCAATCGTGATTAACCTTCCCGGGCCACAACCTGGCCGGGCTCGGTGCACGTGGAGTAACAGAAAAAAATAACACAAAATAAAATAACAAAAAAAACAATAAGCAAAATTAATCTCTCTCACTCTCTCTCACTCTCACACACACACTGCGCTCGCGTCTCGCTCTCGCCCGCGGTACAGGCGTGACGATCTACGCTCGCTCACACTCAATCACCACACAAGAAAAAATTATACAATAAAAGAAAACTACACTCACACTCTCCCCGGGTGCGGCTACTCGGTCCACCGCGAATAGATACAAAATAAAATACAAAAAAAAAGAAAGATATAAAATCACAACAAAAAAATATAAAAATAAATTAAATAAGAAAATTTTCCGCGGTCCTCTCACACTCAACACGCACGCACACTCTGATCGTCGCGCCTCCCCGCGCAATCCCGGTAATCACGAGATTTTAAATCACAAAGAGTTTAATAAAAAAAACAACAAGACGAGGCAAGAGTTGAGCCTATAAAAAAACTATGCGACCCGCTTCCTTCGGTGCCGGCTATCGCGGAAAAGAAACGATTATTACGAAAAAAACTGAAGCTAGCGGTACAATGATGCGACCCTCTTCCTTCGGTGACGGCTATCGCAAAATTATTACCGAGAACAAAAAAAACTAAACCGCGGTAGACTCAACTCTTTGAAAAAAAAATATATATATAAGACGATCACATACGAAGATGACTGTCCTGGGAAATAAATCACCGGCAAAACCCACGCGTCCGCGGGAAATATCGGGACGTTCGACCGAGTGGTCAAACCGTCGTCGCAACGGCGCGATTCAAATAATTTTTCTCTTATACAAAAAAAAAACACAATCTCTAATCAACCTCGTCCCGGAACGGAGATAACAATTATGCGAGACTCACCGGTACCGTAGACGGGACTTGGGCTAGTTCTTTCGCTTTCCTTCTTACGATCCTCAATCCCTTTCCTCAATCTCTCTTATCTTTATTTCCTCTCTTTCTATTCGCTCTTCGACACGCTCGTCACAACGATTTCCCAAGAACAGCCCCGTCTCTCGCGGTACACGGTGACTCGTGCCCTATGCCCCCACCCCATATAGCTCATGCGGTCAGGGAGGGTAACGGGCGACCAACTCCGACCCCCCCACGACACCTATCTTTCGCTAGTCTTCGCATTTATCGTCGCTTTCTTCACGACGTCTTTTCGGTTGGAAAATTCTCCCGTGGGACATCCGCTGGAGGGGCCCCGAATTTGCTCTCGGGCGGGCGGCCTCCCCTCTTCTACTTTTCTCCCCTCCGTCGTGCGCTCGGGGCCTCCCGGAGCATGTATACGGGCGTAGAAAATTTGTCTCGCCGCTCGGGACGATCACAATGTTTTAACATGAAAAAAAAATAATAAAAAAACAAATCAATTAATAAATATCCTATCTTTCCTATTATGACCATGGGCCTGCCGGTGTCGTCGCAACGAGCATGTCGAGAGCGATTTTTCTATACAAAAAAAATTTATTCTCGTTACAATATACATATATATATATATATATATATATATATATATATATATATATATATATATATATATATATATACGTTGTCGAACTTTTGATCCGTCGAAGAATTGACCGTTCGAAACATTGGCGAGTCGAAACATTTATTTTCGAATCGTTGAGATTTCGATGTATTGACCGGTCGGACATTTGATCCTTCGAATTTTTTTAACTCCGTTACACGACCATTCGAAATAAAAAAGAATTCGGAGATTTAGTTTTTCGATAAATTAAAATTCGAATCTAAAAAATTCGAACTTGAGCTTTCGAAACATTCAAAATTCGAAACTTCGGGACCCACCCTCCGTCACATGATTTCAATCGAAGAAATATTGGAGGGCTAGGAATATATATATATATATATATATATATATATATATATATATTGTAACACAGACCCATACTATTCCTCCTTTCTCCCACATTCTTTCCACATTCCATAGATGCATTACCTCGCTAGTTTTCCCATCAGCCCACCCGTCGGTGGCCACCTGCACCTGCACCCAAATTTATGGTCATCCGGTCCATCACTTTGTGGTTGACCTTCTTCCCGATTTTCCCACCAATTCCCGACGATCCTTTCAAGATTCCAACGCCTTCGCATTCCGCGGCCATTATGACTTCCCCGTAATCATTGAGGTCATCTCTTCAAGCATACCCGCCTTTTCCCACAGCCTCCTGATTCAACCCCCACCACTCACACCCTCCTGTAGTTATAAGTCTCGATGTAACCTAGGCTAGTTAGTTAGTAGTAACTCTGTAAATCGAGCGGAATCTCTGTCCGACAGTGGACTGTTAAAATAAACGTCTTTTGTTATTGACTTTCGTGTCTACCGCGTCTAACCTTCCTACAACCGCGTCTTGTAGCCAGATTGGCACCCTTAGTTCATAGACTTTCATCGAATTCGAGTTTGCGACATAACAAATTGGTGTTAAGTGTGGGGTAGTGCCATTCTTACGTGCTGGAGACTTAGGACCGTTGGACTACACGAAAGGAAACGACAAAGGACACCGCAACAAACTGGATTACCAACAAACGGTGAGTCACTCTTTTACTCATTACCGCACGCCTATATCGATCGCGAGTGACTCCGATACAGACTCTACAACAACAAAAGATATGTCCCTGTCGAGCCTCAACAAAATGATCAAAAACACAGTGAATAAAATGTCCGATCAAACGAACGAAGTGATTGACAATCAGCGAATTGATCTGCCATCGAGAGCCGCGAGTGAAACATCGGATGACACATTCGAGCCATTGCAGCCCAAAGAGGCGATAGAACTTATTAAACCATTTGACGGAAAGAGTATCGGTGTAGAAGCTTTTATTAGTTCAATCGAAAAAGTGCGGGTAGACGTTTCGCGACCAGACTATTTCCGTCGTCTCATTATCGCGAAGAAAATCACTGGCGTTGCCGAACGCGAACTTAATGAATACGATACGGATAGTTATGAACAGCTGTACGATGCCCTTAGAATTTTATACGGAAATTTACAGCCGGTTAGTGTTTTTCGGGATAAACGTTCGCGCACGTTTCAGGGAAAGAACGAAAGTGTTTCTCATTTTACGAACCGATATTCAGAAACGCAAAATCAAATGTTATCCGTGCTCGCGAACTCATTGACGGACGAAACCGAGCAAAGATCAATAATAAAATACGAAAGGCAACAGGGTCTCGAGCAGTATCTACTAGGGCTTGGAAAAGAAATTTCGACGGAAGTACGGGCGCAAAGGCCGGACAACATTCGTGCAGCTATCGCGAAGGCTCAAGCAGCGGAGGCATACGATTATACGAGGGAAATGGTGACCTGGAACCTCAACCTCTCCGAGCGCCACCCCGACACGCGCCCTAGACCACCCAATTCTCAGGCCAGGTCACCGAATACCGCAATATCGAACCAACGGACCCCGACCAGGTGCAATTACTGCCACAATTTGGGACACCTCGAAGCTGCCTGCCGCGAAAAAATGCACAACGCGCAGCAAAGGTCGGAGACCCCAGGACGGCCGACGGGTTTTCGGGAGCGCCAGCAGGTACCTCGGCCTCCCTTCGTCCCACGTGTCCACCATGTGCCGGAAAAAGTGATAGTGGAACAGCCGGAACAACACGAGGATGCATCCCTCGAATCAATGCCATCGGATCAACCAAACGGGTCGTCAGATTGCCAATGGACGACACTCGCAGACCAGGGAGATTTCTATTAGACACCGGTGCAGCGATCAGCCTGATAAAAAAGGGAATTCTCGATGGAAAAGCAAAAGTTAATATGAACATTAACACCGAATTCAAAATGGGTAACGATCTACATAGATCGTTATTCATCACACAGCAGGAGTTCGACGGCAAAAAACACGTATTTCACGTCGTCCCCGATGATTTTCCACTCGAAGAAGACGGGCTGATCGGGATTCCCTTCATGGAAAATACCAAACCTACATTGGCATCGGCAAGAAGAACTTCTTCGAAATTAATGGTAAGCGACTCCAATTGGAGCCCCTTACGGTTACGATCCCGCCACGGGCGATTTATTGGATCACGGTACCGACCAACGTGTCGAATGGACCGGCTGTGACAGCCGAGGAAAACAATCGATCCGTAGTACCCTGTGTTTACGAAGCACGGGATTACGAAGCCCAAGTCCCTCTTATAAATGACTCGGAAGACCCAAGACGGGTTACGGTGAATTTGCTGCGTGGGATCCCAGTCGGGAAACTCACCCCTTTACTGTCGGAGGAGCGCCAAGACGCACCGCCAGACGCAGTAGGCATTTACCACATCGAGAACCAAAACTCCGCCGAAAGAATTCAGAGACTGAGGGAAAACGTGCGTTTAGAGCACGTGCCGCCCGAACAAGCTGAACAGGTATGGGACATCGTCTCATCCTACCCCGACGTCTTCGCGCTACCTGGAGACCCGTTGCCAGGTACAAGGTCGGTGAAACACCGCATCATTACGAGCGACGACGTCCCAATAAACGTCAGACAATACCGGCACCCTCCAGTGCATAAGGAGGAGATAGACCGGCAGGTGAACGAAATGTTGCAGCAGAAACTCGTCGAGCCGAGCGACTCGCCGTACAACGCTCCACTGTGGGTTGTCCCGAAGAAACCCGATGCATCAGGGAAGAAAAAGTGGAGGATCGTCATCGATTTTCGAAAACTCAACGAGAAAACCGCCCATGACGCCTACCCTCTTCCGTGCATCGACGAGATATTGGACCAACTGGGAAGAGCGAAATACTTCTCAGCAAAAACGCACCTGCGACGTTCCAGCGGATGATGAACAATGCACTACGTGGACTCATCGGCAACACGTGTTTTGTTTATCTCGACGACATCATCATATACGGAAATACGCTCGAAGAACATAATAAGAAACTTGTCGACGTTCTCGAACGGTTGCGCCAGTCCGACCTCAAACTTCAACCGGACAAATGTGAATTCCTCCGCCCAGAACTAGAATTTCTGGGCCACGTGATATCAGAAAAGGGAGTGAAACCAAATCCGAAGAAAATCGAGGCAGTACGACATTTTCCGACACCGCGCGACCCGAAACAAATAAGACAGTTCCTCGGTCTTGCAGGATAGTACCGCAAGTTTATTAAGGACTTTAGCAAAACTGCTAAACAACTCACCGAACTTTTAAAAAAGGATAATCCGTGGGCATGGACAATAAAACAAGAACAAGCTTTTCAATCGTTACGAATTGCTCTCACAACGGCGCCGGTGCTATTATACCCAGACTTTACACAATCATTTATACTAACGACCGACGCCAGTAACCACGCGGTTGGTGCAGTTTGATCGCAGGGACCGATCGGCAAGGACCGACCGGTTGCCTATGCGTCACGCACCCTCAATAAAGCGGAACAAAGGTACTCCACCACCGAACGAGAAATGCTAGCAATAGCATGGGCGACAAAACATTTCCGTCAATATTTGTACGGAAAACAGTTTAAAATCGTTACCGACCACAAACCGCTAATCTGGATATTAAAGGCCACGGACCCTCCAACCAACAGCCGGCTCATGGGACTTCGAATGAAATTAGAAGAATACGAGTATGAGCCTATCTATAAAAAAGGGTCACTTAATACTAACGCCGATGCACTATCTCGTATCCATGCGGTGACCACCCGCGGACAAACCGGGCGGCATCAGGATACACCGCAAGCCGAAGAAATAGTACAAGAGGATGAGGAGGACGAAGAACAAGAAGAACATCGGAACGCCGTAGTCTCACCCATTTACATGGAATTCGAGCTTAAGGAAGAAGATCCATGCGTCCCGGAAATAAGCGAACAGACACCGCCGAGGAATACAAAAGAATTAAAAATAACGGACCATCCGTCAGACCATGACCATCATTTGCACATAGACTTTTCGAAAGACGAGATAGACTGGTTCAATCGCCTCGCAGACGCACTAACGAGAGTTGATGAACCAACGAAGATTAATCTGGGTTGTGAGCACTTGAGTATTCACCCGTCGATCAAATCTCGATTGAAGCAAATGATTAACTTCATCCGGTCGAAAAGGGACAACCGATCGCCGCTATACTTTTACGACAGGGATCTCTACGAGCCAGGTACCGAGGAGGATCGCCAGCGGATTATAAAGGAACACCATGGCACCCAAGCTACCGGACACTTCGGCGTGGCAAAAACCCTCGACCGCATTAGGGCTGTCGCTACCTGGACCAACATGCAGAGAGACATCGAAGACTATATCCGTCGATGCGACACCTGTCAAAAGGTTAAGCTGGTCCGTGTTCGTCCACAAGCAGACGCAGTAATCACCGACACACCGGAACGGCCGAACGATAAAATCGCTCTCGATCTCGTACCCATTCCCGAATCTGTTGACGGGTACAAATACATCTTATCGGTGCAAGATCAGTTAACAAAATTCATCACGCTCATCCCGCTTAAAACTCAAGATGCCAGAGCTACAGTCGACGCTCTGGTAGAGCATTACATTTATATCCACGGTGCACCAAAGAAGATTCTGACAGATGGAGGTCGTAATTTTATCAGTCAGACATTCAAACACATGGAAAAATTATTCAAAATCTCCCACATGACGACAACATCGTTCCATCCTCAAAGTAATGGAAGCCTTGAGAGAGCTTATGGACCGATCAAGGAGCAAATAAAGGCGCTCATCCATGATCAACGAGAGGACTGGGATAAGAAACTGAAATTCGTTTCCATGGCCTACAACACAGCAAGGCAAGAAGGCATCGGACTCACACCTTTTGAAATGCAGTTCGGACGGAAACCAAACATTCCGAACAGCATCCCGGTTCATCGCACCAACGCCACGATCGATGAATACTTCGAGGGACTTCGTACGGATCACGATCGGATACTCAAGAAGGGGCGCGACCACCTTATTGCTGCGAACGAACGTTCAAAAATCAACCAGGACGCTCACGTTCAGCGTAGTGCACCGATCTTCAGTAAAGGAGACGAGGTTCTCGTGGCCCAAGAACGAGATAAATCCCCACTTGCTCCAAAGTGGGAAGGGCCAGCATTGATTCTCGATAGAACATCCGAAGTCAACTACGAAATATTATTGCGAAATAGAAGAAAAATAATCCATGTCAATAAACTAAAACCTTATTATCGAGACTAACCATTATTTATGTGCAGGGCAAGATGCTTCTTTACCTACTGCTGCTTGTGTCGAGCTATACAGGGGCCGATGTAATCGAGGTCAAGCCAATCACTGGGCCTATTTATATGGAACATTTGGGAGACGTGGTAATGTACCACAAAAGCTGGACCGTCGTCAACTACGTCGACTTGAGAGAGATCGACGTGCAACATATCCAGCTCTTCAACATCGTTCACAGTTTGGAGACCGTATGTAATTCAACAACCACCCCATGTACAGAATTTGTAACGATTAAAACCGTGTCAGAACAACTAGCACGTATCGAGGATCGCAGGCGCCGACTAATGAGCATAATTAACTATTCTCCACGAAACAAGAGAGGAGTATTCAATTTTATCGGTGATATTAGCAAAATCTTGTTCGGCACTTTATCAGATTCAGATGCAGATTACTATAATGATGAAATAGATAAAACTCACAAAGATAACTCGCGATTGAGTCAATTCGTTAAAAATCAGACAACCATCGTAAAAGCAACAATCTCTACGTTCACTGACGCGATCAAGAATTTGAAAAAAGACACTGAGCATTTTTATGGCGCCGTATTTAGCGTAGGACAACACGTACAAAACAACACGCAAAACATTATAATTATTTCCCAGGTGGCACTCTTAGAAACCCTCATAGACGAATACAGCGAAAATCTGAACAATGTTTTGAACGCGGTCAATGATGGGAAACAGGGAATTGTACAACCTCAAGTTCTCAGCCCTACTGATTTAATTAAAGCCCTTCTCACAATACGTTCACAAACGATTTCCAGTGATGCACCACCTGTATCTTTAGAAGAATCTGCATTTGCCACTATTATAGACATTAGCGATGTAAGCGTGATGATAACTAACAATCGATTTGCGTACGTTATTAAAGTTCCGGTAGTTGAAAATAGTGTATTACAAGCCTATAAACTGATTCCAGTGCTCCAACAAAAATCTTCCGCTAATCCCTTTTATTGTCTTAATCCACCCGACACGGTGATCATTACGAATGGTATGAGGACTTTGTTCACCCCGACTAATGAAAATGACCTCGCTCAATGTAACACTATGCAATCAAAGTTTCTTTGCAAGCGACAAAACCCCGATTACACAATAAATAATCCCGATAATTGCGAAGCGGTTATACTTCAAAGACCCAACGATATTTCCGACTCTCAATGCCAAGTTTTATTCATCAATTTAAAAAAGTCATTATGGATTCAACTAAAGAACGGAAACTCCTGGATTGTAACCTCTCCTGTATCCGAGACGCTCCACCTCGCATGCGACGACCACAAGATCCGTCAAGTAACACTCTACGGTACCAACAAAGTGATTGACCAGATTGCATCGGGCAAACCGATCATATAATAGTTAGACCCAGAACCGACAAGAAATTCACGCAAACCACCGACATTATGCTAAATAAAACTCTTAAGACTCCCACACTCGATTACCTTCTAGCCAATCACTCAGTAAAGTTAGAAGATTTACAGTTAACCACGCTAATGAGACCAACTCATATTGACTTAACCCAACTCAAATCCCTCGGACAAACCCTAGACGAAATATCAGAGGAAGCCGAGAAGATTGGAAGCCATAGACGCAATAAAACTTTATTTGAAACCGCTCGTGACGGACTCAGGTACTTAGGGTACGCGTGCATTGGAATCGTGGTATCTCTGCTAGCTTTTAAGATCGGATTTTGTAACTGCCTTGGCGTTCTAATCAGCAAATGTATGTCTTCTACTTTTTCACCATGTATAAATGTTTACAACAATTGTTTCCATAAAAACACCAGCGATCACAACAATTATGATGTGCGATACCCGCAAGACGAATTGATAGGCCTAGCTAACCTACACCGAAATCAAACCAATTCTTCAATTAGACATAAGACTAGACGTAATCTTAATTATAACAAGGCCTAAGAAAATCCATTATTTTGTTACATGGATTTTCTTAAATAAGGGGGGAGGTGTGACACAGACCCATACTATTCCTCCTTTCTCCCACATTCTTTCCACATTCCATAGATGCATTCCCACGCTAGTTTTCCCATCAGCCCACCCGTCGGTGGCCACCTGCATCTGCACCCAAATTCATGGTCATCCGGTCCATCACTTTGTGGTTGACCGTCTTCCCGATTTTCCCACCAATTCCCGACGATCCTTTCAAGATTCCAACGCCTTCGCATTCCGCGGCCATTATGACTTCCCCGTAATCATTGAGGTCATCTCTTCAAGCATACCCGCCTTTTCCCACAGCCTCCTGATTCAACCCCCACCACTCACACCCTCCTGTAGTTATAAGACTCGATGTAACCTAGGCTAGTTAGTTAGTAGTAACTCTGTAAATCGAGCGGAAGCTCTGTCCGACAGTGGACTGTTAAAATAAACGTCTTTTGTTATTGACTTTCGTGTCTACCGCGTCTAACCTTCCTACAACCGCGTCTTGTAGCCAGATTGGCACCCTCAGTTCATAGACTGTCATCGAATTCGAGTTTGTGACATAACAATATATATATATGTATATATAATGAGTAATCACGGAAAAAATCTTCTTAATCGAACATTTTGAGCTTTATAATGTTTTCAAATTTTTTTCGAGACATTTTTTTGGTAAAAAAAATTTCGACCAAAAAAAAATATCTTAAAAAATGTTTATATAACTTTTTTGTTTTTTTCATGTTGAACAATCTGAAGTTGACCTCATAGAGAAGAAGTTCCCCAAGTTGCAGCTCTCTATCTCAATAAAGGAGTGAATTTTTTTTTCGTTTAAAAAAAAAAATTTTTTATTAACTTTGATTTTTGATTTATTATTTTTTTAGTTGAACAATCTGAAGTTGACCTCAAGAAAATAAGATGCCCCAAATTACAGATCTCTATCTTAACATTGAAGCGTGCCCGTGAATTTTTCGGTTTATTCAATTATTTAATTTGATTTTTTTTTTCATTTTAAATAATACGATTTCTCGGTAGTAGACGATTCAAAAGACGTAAAAAAAGACAAGAAGAGGGCACGTTGTAGCAGTAGTAAACGAGGGAGGAAGAGGGGGGGGCGGATCAGAACAGTAGGAAGCACGCAGCATAGAAAATAGCATAAAAAGGGAAGGCAAATGCAATAAATAGTAATAAAAGTCAATAGTGTGATTAGATAAGGGGTAGTCAATAAGTTAGCGTTGGTTAGAAAGAGAGAGAAGGATGGGGGAACGGAGGAATGAGTGAGTGTAGGGAACTGTAAGGACAAGTCCATATTTGAGGCCGCTTAACTGAACAATGAACGTTAATAAAAAATACTGCCAAGAATTCGTATTATTCAAAATGAAAAAAAAAAAAATCAAATTAAATAATTGAATAAACCAAAAAATTCACCGGCACGCTTTAATATGAAGATAGAGATCTGTAATTTGGGGCATCTTCTTTTCTTGCTATCAACATCAGATTGTACAACTTAAAAAAAAATCAAAGTTAATAAAAAAATGAAAAAAAAAAAAAAACATGAGCACGCCTTAATATTGAGATAGAGAGCTGTAATTTAAGGGAACTTGTTGTCTTTGAGATCAACTTCAGATTGTTCAACTTGAAAAAAAAAAAAAAGTAAGTCGATAAAAATAATAATATACATTATAGAGCATGCTTTATGATAAGGGGCTCAAATTTCGAGAACTTTAGTTTTATGAGGTCAACTTTCGATTTCGAGACGAAAATCGAAAATCGATTTTTTAACGACCACTCAAATATATATATATATATATATATATATATATGAGCAAGAGACGCAGTGACCCGGTTGGTTTCGTGCCCGGTTCCCAACCCAAGGGTCCCGGGTTCGAATCCCGGCGTCGACACCAATGGAAAATTTTTTCTATGTGTTTTTTTCTGTGTTCTCCCGGTGGTTCGGAATCCACCGTTGAAAAAAATTGGAGGTCCATGATGCATATTGAACATGTCAATATGATCATTAAGCGAGTTTTCGGGTTCGATTCCCGATGCTGAATAGCGTGGCTGACGATAAGCGGCTGGGCAACGACGAAGCTCCAGATACAGGACGTACGACCTACGACTGTAGCTGTGCGCCCGGCGTTGTTTACAGTCAGCTATCGCTTAGACTAGCTCCGTCATCGTGGAAGAGAACTCGGAAACAACGGATAAGTGAGGCGCCCGTAACTCTTCGGAGATCGGTGTAACAAATACAATACATACAATATATATATATGAGCGATTCCAGCGATCTTTTTGTAACTTTGCGAGATGGAAGCCTCCATTCAGCAATGAACTCCGAATTTCTTTTAGATTTTTCCCTTGATTATTTTCGCTGTAATTGTATAGGCAATTCTGTGAACATTTCATGTTTTTATTTTTTCATTAATTTCTCAATGTGTATTGATGAAAAAAAAATTAGTCTCGTCCATGTTTTCTATGTAAAAAAAGCTCAGCTTTTCGAAAAAAAATAGGAAAACATTTTTGGGACTTAAGAAACTACTTAAAATCGCATTTGAAGTATAAAAGTCAATTTTTCGGCCAATGTGTCATTTTTGAAAATTTTGAAAATATTTTTTTCGAAAAGCTGAGAAAATTTCACATAATATATGTAGAAATCAAGTTGGGCTATCTGTAATAACTCGTTGAAGCACCAAATGTTTGACGAAACAACTGAAACCTTCATTTATACTTTTTTTTTTTAATGATTCGTATTACTGTTTCGACTACAATTTGATGGATTCAGTGTATTTGCGGTACAACACGGTCTTACATACAGGTATTGAATGAACAACGAACAATAGTACATTATGACACTAGTACGAAAAAAAAAATTTCTGACGAGTGTGAGTTTGCAGAACGAGCCGAAGGCGAGTGTTGCAATCACACGAGTCCAGAAAACGGTTTTCGTACAAGTGTCGTACGAATTTTTATGTCACAAGGTGTATAAATGCGGTTTGAAGCGAACGCAGTGAGCGTAAAACCGCACTTTTACGCACAGCGTGTCATAAAATGATTTAGCCGGGCTTCCCCCACCATTGGAAATTTAGAGGAGTTTCAATACCTGTATGTGAGACCGTGTTGCACCGCAAATACACTGAAACTATCAAATTGTAGTCGAAACAGTAATACGAATCATTTTTTTTTTTTAAGTACAAATCAAGGTTTCAGTTGTTTCGTCAAATATTTGGTGCTTCAACGAGTTATTACAGATAGCCCAACTTGATTTCTCCATATATCATGTGAAATTTTCTCAGCTTTTCGAGAAAAATGATTTCAAAATTTAAAAAAATGACACATTGGCCGAAAAATTGACTTTTATACTTCAAATGCGATTTTAAGTAATTTCTTAAGTCCCAAAAATGTTTTCCTATTTTTTTTCGAAAAGCTGAGCTTTTTTACATAGAAAACATGGACGAGACTAATTTTTTTTTCTTCATCAATACACATCGAGAAATTAATGAAAAAATAAAAACATGAAATGTTCACAGAATTGCCTATACAATTACAGCGAAAATAACCAAGGGAAAAATGTAAAAAAAATTCAGAGTTCATTGCTCAATGGGGGCTTAACACGACGGAATAACCCGAAATGAACAAAACCATGTGACACAGGTATTCTTTATCAGATGTACGTTTATTCCACTGTCGACAATCTTCGACAGCGCAACACAACAGTTTTTGCGAGTGACCAAATTACAACATTTCGACGGAGGACCTTCGGGCGAACCCAGACTCTATACAACACAACTTGCTTCGGATTTTCTGGCCAGTCGCGGCTCCCTCGACTCGACAATTACAACAACGACTCTCGACCCAGGGTCGGCGATAACTTAAGCTTACGTCGAAGTGATTCCCCGAGGGCTTTGTACACAATCAGGGCGCTCGAATTCCTCCGTATAGTCCAGGCAAAATATCGCGCGATTATCGACTTCTCGGTACTGTTTACCAACATAACAGTAGCACAATTGCTTATTTGAACGATTCTACGGATACCCGACAATTTACTTCATAAACATGGACATGGTTTACCCTAGGCGAATCTAACGTACACGACTCTTAAGGAAACGCGATGATATTTACAATTTACGACAACTACAATTACGGGACAAATTTTTACAAGTACGCGAGCTCGCTAATTCTCCCAACCAGACGTCTCTGGCCCCGCTGTCTACGATGGATATGCCAAAATACCGGACTCTTCTTTTTATTGACTCGTTCCGATAACGATCGACCGTACGGGTCTCACAAATATTTCGAGGTTCCCACCTACGGTAGACATGACAAAATATCGGACCGTTCAAAAGAAACTTTCCGATAACGATCGGTGGTCGAACCCCCCGGATATTCCCCGTAGGCGTCCGGTACGTCCCGCGTGTCCCCCTTTCCGGTACGACAACTGCACGAGTCCCACAATTTATCTCGATAGCTCCCACCTACGCTAGATATAACAAAATACCGGACTGTTCAAAAGAAAACTCTCCGATAACGATCGGCAGACGAGCTTACGCGGATGGTTCCTGACACGCGTAATGTACCCAACGCGAATCACACAAAAACAAAAGACACATGCGCTAAACAAATACGATTCATACAAATTAATCCGTACAACCCAAACAACTCCTCATAATTAACCATAACGGCTATCCAACATGTAATCTATTTAACAAAACGGAAACCATACGATACGACGACAATGTTGGAACTCTTCGGAGTGCGGAAACCGGGCTCTCTTCGCCTCTCCCCTCCTCCGTACCCGACCGTGACTCATTAATTCTAAATTTCGGAATTTATTTTACAATTTAAAAATTTCTATTTTTGACTCAAGCAACTTTTCGTTCGGCCTCCAAGGCTCACTAGTGGACCATCGAGTAATTCCCTCCCATCGACAGCTCTTGTGGCACGTGGCGTATTGTTTCAGTGGTCGCCACGTGGTAGAGTTTAATCAACGACGACTCGCCCCGTAGGGTCGAATCACGATAGCTTTACCCCACAAGACGGTGTCGGCCATGCGACAATTATTGGGATTAGTAACGGGAAAAAGTTTGACACACGATGTCCGACAACTCGAGTCAAAAACCGGCTACGTTACCCACGAGTCCACTGGGACTGATCCGCTGATGACTGTGTCCCCTCCGGGAGGTGCGTTGTAGAGGAAAACTGAGGCGACCCACCTCCGGCGAGAGCTGGGCGAAGAGAGAGCGACTCGATGCTTGACCGAGGGGCCCTCGGTCGATGTGACCCCCCACCACGAGTCGCGAATTTTCCAATTCTGTCCTCTCGCGGCTTCGACTGCGACTATTATCCCCTCTCCCACGGCGATCTGTCCCTCTCCCTCCACAGACGATTTTGCCGACCGTACCGGTAGCACGACAACTTTGCTATGGCCGATGATAAATAACTCTCATGGATGGTGAGTTACCGGCTCAGTTACGGCACGGTAGAGAGCGATGTTACTTCGCCCGTTGAATTTGTGCGCTTGGCCCCGTTGTCACGTTGCACGCCTGGAGGGAGGTGACGATTAGATGATGAGGTCCGAAATGATTCGCATTCTGGTGTTCCGACCGAGGAATGATCGGTCGAGCACCCCAACGTCCAACGGCATTCCTCCGCTGACCGATGGGTAGAAGACGATCCCGGGTAGATCGCCATGGTGGGGGGGTGTGTTTCCGTCCTCTTCATACGCTGCGTCGCCGCAGTACCCAGTGGTCTCGTGCATCATACAGTAACAATAGAAATCGCAGACAGAAACAAAGACATTAATTTTTCCCTTAACATTAACCTAATCAGTCTCATGGGACTCAAGGTAGCACGGGTACGGAGGAAATTTGGCCGAAGGTGGATGTCCGACAGCTGGCATAAGCTCGATAGCCCAAGGAACGGGGTGTCAGAAAAACACCACGTTACAATATATATATATATATATATATATATATATATATATATATATATATGTTCCGTGCTGGATGGAGCTCTGGTTAGGTGGGAAAAAAAATATGACACACCGCTGAATGCCGAGTACTAGTCACGAAAAAACCTTGTATTTTTATTAATAATTATAAATGGTATGATGGCGGTGAAACTCAACCGGCGTGCGGCCCGCGTGTTTTTCACACGTGCGAGCACTTCACTCGTCGCGACAATCTGCTAACACCGAGTCACTCCGTTTCGACTTTTTCACAGTCGACGTTACGAGAACAAAACCAATAGAGAATTGCCGAGAGGATTTCCAATCAAAATATCGAGATGAACCGAGAAAAAACTAGCTGACTAAGTGGAGATAGATCGCGTGGTTTTCCACGAAAAAGAAACAATGGCTTCGATCCTTGCTAGATAACCGCTGCCTCCTTCTTCTCCGTCGTCATAGCTCGTTTCGCCTAGATCGGCCGTCACGTGAGCCCATCCGTGATTGGCTCACGAGAAGCCCGTCGTCGAGAGCCGTTGGTCAGTCCTTTTGAGGATCCGTGCTGTCGATTGGTCCTAGGCGGTGAGGCTTGGACAATATCGATCCGTATCGAGCGACGGCATCGAGATAGGGCCGTGAGACCAACCGAGAGAGAATGACCCGATAGTGGCGTAAGGTTGGATTCGCTTAGACGGTAGATTACCGAACAATATATATATATATATATATATATATATATATATATATATATATAGTATATGCACTGAAGCGGTGATCTTTAAATTGGATCATGATAGTAACCTTTACTTCGAGTAAATACAAGGAAATAGAGCGACAGAAAAGGGAGGGGAGCGGGCAGGCGCCCCAAAGACAGACGAGAGTGTAGACTCGCACGGTTGCCGTTCCCGGTCGACGAGCAGCGACCGGTGGGGGCAGGGGGTCTGCAAATTTTTGGCGATTAATGATCCAACAGGCTTGCATTTGCATGTGCACGAACGTGGTACGGGGTCAAGACAAAAATTGCCCCGGAAAAAAAATATTGCATCCGGATGGAAGACTTCGGACAATGGTCGAAATCGCAAAAAGTATTTTCGAAAAATCGTCAAGATTGAATATCTTGAGAATTGCATCATTAATTAAAAAAAATATAGGGTTATAGAGAATAACGCAACGGATGTTTTTCCAATTCAAAATGCAGTTTATCGATCCGTTTATTATTCCCAATGATCCTATTTTTCATCACTTTCCCCATCCACCGCCCCCTCAGGCATTTTACTGAAAAAATAAGTTCGTGTTTTGAATAAATAATCTTATTTGTATGATGTCATTCATTATTTTCATATTCGCTGATCTCCCGTGATTATTACGGAAAAATGTGAGTGTAAATTTATTCCAATGAAAAACAAAGTTGGCAATTATTTTTTTGCGAAATTTAATGCGAGCATTGCAAGGCCGGGGCCTTCAAAAACAAAATAGGTATACGTGTAAAATCCGTTTCGGAGGGCACGATATCGCTGTCGGACGAAATGCGCCTTCCCAATCCTATTTCCATTGCATTATCCGAAGCGACCGTGTTTGTCGGACGCACAGGCCCTGGGAACCCACACTGCTGCCCACTGTCTGGACGGGACGACCGCACGACTGTGTTGGGCACGAATACATCGAAAACCGTCGACTCCACTTGTCTGTCTATGCCGCACATGCGCCCAAGTGACTTGTCCCCCCTCACGGCTCACCCCCCGCCCCATCGATTCGTCGCCGATCCTGGTCGAGTCAAGACGATCTCTCCGTCTCCCTCGCTCCACAGCTCGCGCCGATAGCGCTGTCTCTTTTGCGTTCTCAGTGACATACGTTACGAAACGCTTGAATATCGCTGTAGAAGAACGAAGAGCCATCGTAACGCGGCAACAGATCGAGAGTTGTCGAGAGTCTCGCGTGCCACCCGTTACAAGCTGAGATGACGTCATAGCGCGACAATTTCGTCGTATTTGCCAAGCATTCCCGCTAGACGGCGCACGCCGACGGTGGCCACGGCACTCGCCGAGGGTGAGCGACGGCGACAGACCTCACTGGATATCTCTCTACTAATCTCTGCCATGGATGCCTAAGATAGTCACGGCATCCTCGTGGCTACCGTGCCAGTTCGGGCGAATGTCGATCCAACTACCATGTCGATTCGATTCGAGTCGCAGCTCCGGCTCGGCGGGGTGGTGGGGTCATTAGACCACGCCCACTGCCGAGGGAGCCCGACGGCGCGTCGGATCAGTGGCTTCCTCATAAAGGAATTTTCGTTCACTATACTCACAATTCAGAGGAAGCAAATTGCAAGATTCAACTTGCAGCTTGCCTTAAATTATGTGGACGCGATTTGCAAGTTTCAACTTGCGGCTTGTTTCATTTCTAATCGATCATAGTATTCAATATTCGAATATCATTCAAACTGAAAAACTCTGCTTAGGAACTAAAAAAGTGTTCAGATTTATAAATATTGCGTCCACGTCACGAGTTTCGGTTTAATTAGAGCAGCTCGTTCATTCTACTGTTTATTGACACTGGACCATATAAAAAATTAAAGTTTTCTAGAATTTTAACGCGTCGTCCAATGTCTACCAAATTTAGTCACGAATAAGGGTAAACGTGAGCTTATGCAAGTCTATAAATTTCAACACCGTCCGTAAATTATTTTTGAATTTGCAGAGGTTGGAACTTTATAATTTCGAATTGCTCTAAAATGCGATTCGTTTGGGCGATCTTCGCCAAATTTAATATGTATCACAGCTCAATGATATTCCATACTTGTAGAGAATTTGGGTTCGATTGGTTGAAGTTAACGGCAAATAAAGGAACAGACGTCATTTTTTGAAAAATTCAAAATACCATAAAATCCGAACTTTTCGACGGATTCGGCTCAAATGCAATACCATACATCCTTGGGTATAACTCTATATTTGAAGAACTATTTAGACGAATATCTCAAAATTTGCGGACGCTACAGTGGTAAAAAACCTTTTTCGAAAAATTCAAAACGCTGTAAAATTCGAACGCATACGCCGATTATTGCAAAAATTGTAGATGACATAGAGATTGTATGGCAGTACACGTGTGCAAGATCTGAGCACTGTAGCTTGAGCCGTTCTCGAGTTTTAGACGTTTCAATTTTGTAGGGTCGATCCACACACACACACGCACACGCACACACACACATCCAGACATTTTCTACAAATGTCATTTCTGGATGTTTTCGGACATTTTGAACCTATTGACGTTAAGATCTGGAAAAAAAAATTTCGGACCGTCACATAGCTTCCTTTATGAGGAAGCAAAATTTTGGAAACCACAAATATCAACGTGCAGGCTACTTTCGACTTTCTTGCAAATTCATAATCCGATCCCTGACTCTTCCTCTCCTCCTCTTTCTCTTTCTCTCTTGAATTATCGGCGGAAATAATTTATCGCGCCAGCGAAAGGCATACAAGTATTCACGTTCATGGTGTGTGATTTTGTTACACTCAATTTTTCTTTTCATGATTTTAGCATATTATTTGTCTTCGGGAATTAAACGCCACGACGAGCTCTCGAAGGTCCAAAGGACCGTCCCCCAACCCCACCTACACGATATCGGAGGAAGGACTCCGCTACATTCCGCTGCTTTCAACGTAATACATATATATTCATCTCGTTATTTTTATTTTTGTAGTGCAACCCATTTTGTTTGGTGAAAAAACAATTGAAAAAAATAATGATTGATAATTACTATTAAAAAAAAAACAATTTAAAAAGTAATAACAATAATTGATAATGAATGGAAAAAAAAACAATACTGGATAATTAATAACCGAAATAATAAAACGTGTGATTGAATTTATTTTGTCAGGGCTTCGTGGATTGTTTGGATCTTTTGTTATCGACCGGTGCAAATTTTCGTTTGCACGACAACGACAACCGACTCGCGTTGCATTACGCTGCGAGTCAGGAACGTTATTTGTGCGTGTTCACACGGGTGGGTTACGGAAGCGATCCGAATGCTCGGGACGTTAACGGTGCAACGTCGTTGCATCTCGCCGCTATAGCGTCCAATCACGCCGCCGACAGTGGCCAGTGAGTCACATCGAAAAGATTTAAAATAAACATTATTTTTACAGAAAGAAAAACATCTCTTTAGAATATTTTATTTGAATGAAAAAAATTGTTTCTGTTCTTCCAGGTGCGTCCAATATTTACTGGCGCATCGAGCCGATTCCCAAAATTCGCGACAAACGTGGATTCACGTCGGTGCATTACGCCGTGGGTAATGGCAGCGAACCCGTTCTAGAGCCACTTTTGCACGACACGGTTCTCGGAAATTCGGCCATTTACGTGATAACCGCTCACCCGTCTTCGTCTACACGTCAGGATCCACTTACTCCTGCCATCACGCCTTTGCATCTCCCTGTAATTCAATAATCAACGACGTCAAAGAATTGTCATTGTAAACCACTGTTTCGTATTTTTGCATATGTTAAGAAAATTATTATTGTCGCACTTCTTGTAACGACTTTGTCAGGATTCTTCCTACTCAATGATTGTATACCCGATTACAAATAATTAAAACGTTTATTTTCGACCACGTTCCAAACGCGCTCGTTTCGGTCAAGCGTCGTTTTCCAACTGCCTCTTTTATTATTTATTTGACAAGCCAACACAAAACGAACGATCATTCCATGGAATACTCCATGACCAACGACCATCATTCAAATATTTCCACAATTCAACTGTTCTGACAATTATCGATGTCCTCATCGATGAAAATCCGCAAATTAAAAATCAGATGGAATCAATTTAAGTCTCCCCACCGCAATGATGCCATTGTACAATCGCTGACTCTATTTTTCTCCCTCTATGTTCTGAATGAGGTACCAATCATTTCCGATTTCTTTGACCGCCTCGTATGGTCCTCGATATTTTTCAGCAAGTTTTCGACTTTCTCCGGTCGCTGGCGCTTGATAGCGAATCATTACCAATTGTCCTGGCATTGATTTCTGTGCGTCTTTTCGTTTCTTGTTAAATTGTTCACAAAGTGCTTCCTTATTCTTTTCCAGTAACTGAGAAACATTCTACCTTCAATTTCGACGCCAAATTGATTATTCAAGCCTTTTATTTCCCTCATTCAAGAAAAAACTTCTTTCCCAATTATTTCGTAATTAAAAATAAGCTCCGCCGGTGTTTGTTTAGTTATACAATGTGAGCTATTATTTATAGCCCATTGTACGTCATATATCTTGTCGTTCCAATCATTATGCTCAAGACCGTTGGTTATGGTCGGTAAACAATTGAGAATCACGCTATTTACCGTCTCGATCTGTCCATTCGCTCTCGGGGTACTAGCAGAAATTAATACGTGGGTTATCGCATTTTCAAAACAAAAATCGTTAAACTTCTCCGACACGTACGCTGCTCCTTGATCGCTGATAATACGTCTCGGCTTCCCAAAAGCACATATAAGTTTTTTTTACAACGGCAATCGTTTCTTCTGATCCCGTTCCTTTTACAGCTTCGAGTATTACGTACTTACTGTAAGCACGAATTGTACCCAATAGTTTTTATTTTCCCGCATGGTTTCAACAAAAGGTCCCAAATGATCAACGTGAATCGTATCAAACGGAACAGATCCTTTATCAATCGGATGAAGAAAACCACCCTTCTTTCCTCATTCAGCCTTGTTAATGAATACAATTGATACAACGACTAACGTACGACGTAACGTATTCTCGCATCCCCGGAAAATAATAAGTTTCCTTCAACTCTAATAAGTGTCTTATCAATTTCCAAATGGAGCGAGGCTCTTACGGGCTGTTGCAACGACTTCATACCTCAATTCGTTAGGTACGTACAACCTCCATTTTCCCTTCTTTATTCTGTGAACTATTGCGTTGCACATGATGAATTTCTTATGCGTTTCTTCATCTCCACTTTCCAGTGTATCTCGTACCGCGAGAATCTCTGAACTAGCCCGTTGCATGGCTGCTATCTAATCAGTGTTGTTGAGTTATAGCCGTTTGATTCAACACTTCTGTAGCCAAGGTTAAGATGTACGTGTTTACATCTAGCGCACGCATTGCCGAAGCTATATATCGATTATTGATCGCAAGAAGGGGACGGGTAATCCCCCCCCCCCTCACCGCAGTTTTACGTGTGGCGCGGTTTTCGCCGTGCCGGCTGTTACTCGTCTGGAGCGTACGCGATACGCACGCGCGTACGAAATGTATTCAAAACTTATCATATAATTATTAACAACATTAAAAATTAGGAATAAATCATTAAGGAAAATGATAACGTTGCCTATTTCTTCATCCACAAATGATCCATTTTTCAATTCCAATATGGTAGCAGAGCGTGAGTCCAACACGTGCTCTGTGGATCGTGGTTTTTCCGGTAACAAAAAGTGAGCAGCTCATAACGATTAAAATAAAACGAAAAACAAATAAAAGTAAAATATCGAAGTAAAATTACCGGCGAACATTTAAAAGAAAAAAGCAAAGAAGATTCGCAAAGAAAACTGTGCGATAACAACGGATTAGAGAACCGGTCGCGAGGGTAAGAGGAACAAGTGTTCGCGTAGCGTTGAGAAATAATTCAAATATAAAGTTAAAGATTCGAAGGTGAAACACTAAACGTAAAAAATCCGGTGTATGAAAAGTACAGAGACCAAATTTAAACCTATACTCACAATCAGTGAAAATGTAGAATTGAGCACTGGAGTGACAAATTACGAAAGGACTCGATATAAAGAAGAAATGGCGAGGCCCACAAAAATACTGAAGTAAATATACCGATTTTCGACGGAAAAAATTACAATAGTTGGAAGTATAGGTTGCTGAACATTCTCGGATTCAACGAGTGGCAAATGCCAGCGATCCGGGAAACAGAACCTAATGAAAATCAACCGAAATGGAGAAAATTAGATTTGAAAGCGTGTTACGTCCAGATAACATAAATTAAGAATATGCCCTCTTTTGGACCTTAGCTACGGCTAATTAGTCCGGGATACGGGCTAGAAGATTTGGTCGAATAAATGAATTGTTAGACTTGAATTGAATTTAGGTTTTCATTTTATTTATATAAAAGTTGCGACGAGGATCGTCTTTTGGTATGAAATCGGGGTGTAGAAAACGAATTACATATTCAATTTGAAATAAATGATATTTTGAATCTTCGGAAGGGTTCCCCAAGGATTTGAGGTAATCCTCTGTGTAATACCCGTGGCGATGGTTGCGTCCGTACCCGTGGTACTCAGCGATAATCTTTCGTAACTGGTTTTTACGCCCCCCTTGTCTGTGTTTGCCCACTAGAAAAATACACAGATGTATGTAAGAATATTGGAATGAAATATCGTGAATTGAATGATTTGAATATGGATTTTAATTTGACTCAACGAGACCGACGGAAACCCCGTGGTTCCAAGGATCGAGAAGGGAAAATATAAGAGTCGTAGCGTACCGCGCAATCCCTTATATTTTTGGAAAGGAATAAGAGTCGCGGGGTACCGCGCAATCTCTTATGTTTTTGGAAAAGGAATAAGAGTCGCGGCGTACCGCGCAATCTCTTATGTTTTGTGGGAAGGAATAAGAGTCGTGGCGTACCTCGCAATCTCTTATGTTTTGTGGGAAGGAATAAGAGTCGTGGCGTGCCGCGCAATCTCTTAGATTTTGTGGAGAGGAATAAGAGTCGTGGCGAACCGCGCAATCTCTTACATAGGGTTTGAGAATGATTTTAAGATGTTAAATTTTAACTTACTTTTTACTTAAAGACTTTAAACTTTGTACAAGTTGGAAGAGCTGTACAATATTGAGCTCGTTCCGGAGGGTATGCTTCTATTTTAAAGAATACTTGTCGTCGGTGGTGGATTTTCGTTGAGTGACGAAATTACGAAAATCTCGCGCTTTTATACCCAAGTCGCGAGTTGCTAGTCGTAAGGGTGGGAAAGGGCAAATTTTCTTTGCATCTCATTGGCTGAAATTTCCCGTTTCCCACTCCTTAGTTTTTCCAAAAAGGTGGGGAGAATCGCTCTTATCTTTCTCGAGCTGAAGGCCCAAGAACCCCCCTCCCTTATGTCTATGTAGGCCCCTTGAAAAGGGCATACACCCGCGCCTGCGTTTAGAGGGTTGCAGCCCTACAGGCGACTTTGTGGTGGCGTTACGGGGACGTAACAGCGAAAACAATCCTCATTAGTACGATCTCCGACAGCCAGTTGGAATTCATCAATAACTGCGACACGACATTGAAAATAATACAAAAACTAGATGAAATACACTTAACAAAGTCAACGCCGATGCAGATAATCTGTAGATCAAAAAAAGAAAAAATCAGAATGAAGACTTACGCAGCAGTTAATGATTTTTTCCTGGATTTCGAAAAAACGTGCAACGAATATGTCACTGCAGGAGGTTCGCTCGATCAGGAAGAAGAAATAAGATATTCAATTAAAGCATTACCTTCAAGCTACAGTGCAATTGGTGACTTCATTGACATTGTTCCGACGGAAAGACAAACCGTGGACTATGTCAAGTCGAAAATCAAAGAAAAGTCTAACAAAGAATGAAAATCAACAAAAACTGGCAACTGTCAGTACGTTTAATACCAAAACTAAAACAAAAGGCTTGGGCTATGTATGGAATAAACCAGGACACAAGCAGCAAGAGTGGTTCTCAAATCAAGCCAACAATGGAGAGCAGGGTTATGGGCCCACCACTACCAGCAGTAGCAGCAGTGCCCTACAACCGCTGCAAAACAGAAACAATTATGGAAAATTTGGATATCAGCGAGGCGGTAGCCGAGGCAGAGGCCAACAACGAAACCACCACAGTCTCCAGGCATCGCGCAGCGACAACCACAACAAAACTTGTCATCGTGGGCTCTCCGAGTGAATCACCGTAAATTCATCAGTGTAAACAGCGATGAAACAAAGCGGTGAAAGCGAAATAAAGTGGCTACTCGATAGCGGGTGCACAGATCACTTAACCGAAAGCAATAAGTTCTATTCAAGTTGCGTTGGGCTTGAACAACCAATCGACGTAAATCTACCCGACGGCAAAAAGTTGCGATCAACGAAAGTGGGAAATATTGTAAGCGACTTTCAAAATGGTAACAATATTCATCGAGTTGAACTAAAAAACGTTTACTTTGTAGAAGGCTTAAAGAAAAATCTGTTAAGTTTTTCAAAAATAGCACAAAATTGCACAATAGTAGCGCGCGATTCAAACGCAAAAATGTATGATAAAGAATCCAGGAATCTACTAGCAGTAGCTAGCAAAATGAATGATTTATACTATATGAATAGCTTTGTGAAAAATCCTATCCATTCATGCGAGATTTAGACAAACAATAATTATCCAAGTAAAACGTTTACTAACGTAACGAGATTGACAAAAAAGGAAAAGTGGCATCGTGCGCTAGGGCATGTAAATTTTCGATATCTAGAAAAAAATCGTAAGAGATAAGTTACTCGACGGTCTACCCGATTACCTAAAAAAACAAGAAATGAAATGCGCTACGTGTATTGAATGTAAAATGACAAATTTACCTTTTGTAAATAATCGCCCGAAAACAACGGCGATAAACGAAGTAATACATACCGATCTAAACGGCCCGTGCAATATTATTGGCCATAAAGGTGAAAAATACTTTTTGACCGTCATAGATGATTACAGCAAATGTGCACGAATTCATTGCATAAGAAATAAATCAGAAACTGCCAAATGTCTCAAACGCCGCATTAATTTTGTAGAGAATCAAAACGGTAAACCAATAAAAAGATTGCAGTGCGATAAAGGGACCGAGTACTTAAATAAAGAAATTTACGAACTCACAAGCGGAAAAGGAAGCGAAATTTTACCGTGTCCGACAGACGTACATGAACTCAACGGGGTCGCTGAACGGTATAAGAGATCGGCGATGGACAGCGCGAGATGTTTAATTAAAGATGCGCGTATAAGCAAAATCTATTGGCCCGAAGCTATAAATACCGTTGCATATTAAAAAAATCGAAACATCGCAAATACATGCGAGAATAAAACGCCTTATGAAATATTTTTTGGGTTAAAACCGCAAGCTAAACATTTTAAGATTTACGGCTTAAGATTTTTTGTCCGAATGCCGGAAATTCGCAAAAAAATGGACAGTAAGTCACAAATCGGAGTACTCGTAGGGTATACACATTTCGGTTACCGAGTTCTAATTAAGGGGGGGGGGTAAGGTATTTTTTTATTTTTGCATTTTTTGAAATTGAATCCGTAATATCTGAAGATTATTGTGTCAAAATTTCAAGTCAATTGGAGCAAAATTGACGAAGTTATGAGTATTTTTATACCTGCCACTGACTCCACACAAATAAGCCGAGCAGAGCAGGAAGCAGAACGACAAACCAAAGAAGGCAGGATTCGTCGTAGGCAGAAGCAAAAAGATGCATTAGACATCATCGATGATAGCAACATCCTCTATGGACCTGGCATTGATGACTCAGTGTGAGGTATGTCGATAAAATTCGCTTACAAACGTTTTAACTGGATTTTTTTGTGTTTAAAACTTTAAAGCGTTTTTCCCACAACTCACGTTTTTGAAGTCGGTGCCCCTGATAACTTGAAAACTACTGCACCGATCCTTTTGAAATTTTAAACAATATTTCTGTACAGGGTGGAAAGAAATTAATGGTCATCCTTTTACCAGGTGAATCTTCAGGTCATGTTTGGCGAAGATCTGCAAAAATATCGTGCCGCAAAATTGATTTGACCTTGGCAGTCAAGGTCAAATTTTTTTATTGTCTCAAAAAATCTGGCGTGTCAAGAGAAACAAAAGTCTCAATGGGGCCATAGGTCAAAAACGCGATCTTCTATGTGAAAAAGCAGTTCAAAGACAAAAAAAAATCGGAAAATTTTTGTTCCTCGCAATATTGCTTAATCGGACTTGCTAATAATCATATAACCGTAAAAGAAGCCTTTTATCGCTGAGCCGGAAACTTCTATTGAAATAAATCACGAAAAATCACCGTTGCCCCACTCTGACCGCGAGGAAGTGAATGGGCGCATGATGGGTAATTTTTTTCCTCGTTCCATCTTTCAAAGTCGTGCGTGTGTGTGTGTGTGTTGGGGTGCGTGTGTGTGTTTGGATCTTTTCTTTTAGGGAGCTTTGAAGGCGATTGTTTACCGATCTGGTAGGGCAGTAAGGGCGGTAGCTGATCTGCGACGCAAGATAGACGATGGCATAGCAAGGCTGTCAAGAAACCGTGACCTCCTCGCCCCGGTTAGGACGAATTTGGTGGAGAGGCTGCGGACGTGCCTACGTGATGGAGGACGACATGTTGAAGCGGAAGTTCAAGCTCGCATGTTCAGGGCAATAAGAGCCAACGGGTCAATTCTTTGGGTTCCACGTCGGCGTCTTCCTCGTCAAAATATCTAGGCAAACGTGCGTGAGGAAACGACTCGGCAAAACGATCGGAAAGCAGCAAGCACACTCATGCACACACCCACACCAACACACACACGACACACACACACACACACACACACACACACACACACACACACACGCACACACACACACACGCACGCACGCACGCACGCACGCACGCACGCACGCACGCACGCACGCAGGCACGCACACACACACACACACACACACACACACACACACACACACACACACACACACACACACACACACACACACACACACACACACACACACGACTTTGAAAGATGGAACGAGGAAAAAAATTACCCATCATGCGCCCATTCACTTCCTCGGTCAGAGTCGGGCAACGGTGACTTTTCGTGATTTATTTCAATAGAAGTTTCCGGCTCAGCGATAAAAGGCTTCTTTTACGGTTATATGATTATTAGTGAGTCCGATTAAGCAATATCGCGAGGAAGAAAAATTTTCCGATTTTTTTTCGTCTTTAAACTACTTTTTCACATAGAAGATCGCGTTTTTGACCTATGGCCCTATTGAGACTTTTGTTTCTCTTGACAAGCCAGATTTTTTGAGACAATAGAAAAATTTGACCTTGACTGCCAAGGTCAAATCAATTTTGCGGCACGATATTTTTGTAGATCTTCGCCAAACATGACCTGAAGATTCACCTGGTAAAAGGATGACCATTAATTTCTTTCCACCCTGTACAACAATGATGCATTACTCCGATCCGTCGTAGCGTGAGCAGTTGCTCGATAGTCAAACAAGAACAGATTGATAGCGCGTTCCAACGATTTTCCTTCCCTCACGATTTTTGTTACTTTATCTTTAAAAATTCCGACGAGATTCTCGGCTGCGCCGTTAGTCGCTGGGTGATAGGGTGGCGAAAAGCTGTGCTTAACATTGCACCGGTTTAGGAACGCCTGAAATCCGTCGCTTGTAAACTGACGACCATTATCGCTTACCATGTGTCTCGGTAGGCCGTGTCTCGCAAACAATTTCCCGAAAACCTCTATCGTTTTTGCTGCTGTCTTGTTGGGACCCATATCCGCGATTTCAGACCATTTCGAATGAGTGCCGATCACTACCATAAACATTCGCCCGTAAAACGGACCGAGAAAGTCGCTGTGGATGCTCGACCATGCTCTATCTGGCCAAGGCCACGGAGTCAACGGCGGCTTTGCTCGAGAGAATAAAAGCTGCAAGTTGAAACTTGCAAATCGCTTCCTCATAATTTAAGGCGAGCTGCAAGTTGAATCTTGCAATTTGCTTCCTCTGAATTGTAAGTAGTGAACGAAGATTCCTTTATGAGGAAGCAAGAATGAGGGAGCTATGACGGAGCACTTATCTTTTGGCTTCCTCATAAAGGAATGTTCGTTCACTACTTACAATTCAGAGGAAGCAAATTGCAAGATTCAACTTGCAGCTTGCCTTAAATTATGAGGAAGCGATTTGCAAGTTTGAACTTGCAGCTTTTTTATTTCTAATCGATCATAGTATTCGACATTCGAATATTATTCAAACTGAAAAACTGCTTAGGAACTAAAAAAGTGTTCGGATTTATAAATATTGCGTCCACGTCGCGAGTTCCGGCTCAGTTAGAGCAGCTCGTTCATTCTACTGTTTATTGACATTAGACCGTATATAAAAACTCCAAGTTTTCTAAAATTTGAACGCGTCGTTCAATGTCTACCAAATTTAGTCACGAATAGAGGTGAACGTAAGCTTATGCACGTCTATAAATTTCAGCACGGTCCGTAAATTATTTTTGAATTTGCGAAGGTTGGAACTTTAAAATTTCGAATTGCTTTAGACTGCGATCCGATTGGCTGATCGTCGCCAAATTTAATATGTATCACAGCTTAATGTTATTCCATAGTTGTAGAGAATTTGGATTCGATTGCTGGAAGTTAACAGCAAATCAAGCGACAAAGGTCATTTTTTGAAAAATTCAAAATATCATAAACTCCGAACTTCTCGACGGATTCGGCTCAAATGCAATACCATACATCCTTGGGTATAACTCTATATTTGAAGAACTATTTAGACGAATATCTCAAAATTTGCGGACGCTACAGTGGTAACAGACATTTTTTGAAAAATTCAAAATGCTGTAAAATTCGAACGGATGCGTCGATTGATGCAAAAATTATACATGACATAGAGATTGTATGGCACCACACGCGTGCAAAATCTGAGCGCTGTAGCTTGAGCCGTTCTCGAGTTATAGACATTTGAATTTTGGAGGGTCGATCCACACACACACACACATACACACACACACACACACACACACCATACATCTAGACATTTTCTACAGATGTAATTTCTGGATGTTTTAGGACATTTTGAACCTATTGACATTAAGATCTCGAAAAAAAATTTTCGGACCATCACAAAGCTTCCTTTATGAGGAAGCAAAATCCAGATTTTTTCTCTCTTCGACACAAATACTGCACGCGTTCGCGGCAGATTCCAGATCTTTATCGATCCCGGGCCACCACATGTAAGATCTGGCCATCGACGTCATGCGAACTATTCCTATATGCGATCCATGCAACTCTCTCAGTACGCTTTTCCGCAGCTCATCCGGAATAACTATTCTATTTCCTCGCAACAGACATTCTTTCTCCACGGTAAATTCAGAACTCTTCTCACGATACTTTTTTACTTCCTCCGAGAGCTGATCCGTCGGTGGCCAGCCCTCTCGTACGTATCTCATCACTTTAATGATCACTTTACAACCCCTAGAGGCTCCCTGCATATCTGTTGCATTCACTACGTTCTCTTCACATTCCTCAATACAATTTAATCTTTCAAAATCTTTTTCGAAAACGGGAGTTGAATCTGCAATCGGCAGTCGAGACAGCGCATCGCAGTTACCGTTGTCTTCGGATTTCACGTACTCGATCTTGTATGTGAATCCTGACAAAAAATACGTCCTTCTTTGGAACCTGCTAGCAATTGGCAATGGAATCTCTTTCTGTGGCCCAAAGATGTGTACGGGTGGGCGGTGATCAGTCCTGAGCGTAATTTCTCGACGATACCCATAATTGTAACATTTTTTAAATCCAAAAATGATGGCTCCCGCCCCCTTGTCGATTATAGCTCGATTCAATTCTCGTTCCGGAATAATCTTTGACGCATAAGCGATAGGTCTTTTTCGCTCCCATCTTTATATCTATGCGATAATATGGCCGATAATCCATATCCCGAGGCATCGCAAGCTAATACGAGTTTTTCGGATGGATCGTAGTGCGCTAGGATCTCCTCCGATGCCAACACACGCTTCACCCATTCAAACGCTCTCTCACACGCTTCGTTCCATATAAAACTCCCGGTTTTCGTACACTCGTATAACGGCTTCAATATCTCCGCTCTGTTCGGCAGAAATCGTGCATAATATGTTATTAAACCCAAAAAGGAAGCAAGCTCTTTCGGGTTTTTTGGTCGTGGTGCTTCGACCGTCGCTTTAATTTTACTCGGTGCTTTATGCAGCCCTCTCTTGTCGATGACAAAACCCAAAAGTTCTAGCTTTTCTTTTAGAAAATCACATTTTTCCACATTGACCTTGAGGCCACACTCTTGCAATCTGCGGAGCATTGTTTTCAATGTTTCCTAATGTTCTTGCTCATTTTTTCCCGTGACAAAAATATTATCCAAATAAGCTATCGTATTCGGAATGCTCCTTCCATCTCACGTTGAAAATCACCTGGACCTGGCGCCACCCCCTCCGGCATCTTTCTATACCGAAAATATCCCTTATGGGTTACAATTGTAAGACAATCACGAGACTTCTTCTACGAGTATTTGCATATACAGTCTGTTCCACAAGAAAGGGTGCGCGTTTTCTCGAAAAGTTTCAAAGAAAACCTCATTTTTCTTTTTTAACACGAAAGTACGCATCAAACACTAGGGCGGACTCACTTTATAAACCGTCCAATCGCCTTTGTTCTCGATTATGACCGGGCGCCTTCTGGGCATGCTTTCGACCAGTTTTTCGGCATATTCTGAACGTAGAGAGCACCATACCTTCCTAATTCGTCGAGAAAGCTGCTTCAGGGTGAATACACGCCTTCCTGCAAGTTTCCTCTTCACGATGCTCCACACATTTTCAATTGGATTTGCATCAGGAGATTGTGAAAGCTAGTTTCAAGTCGTAATGCCATTTTGCGCTTTCCAGCTCGTGTAGAGGCGACGACTGCGATATTTGGGGTCGTTGTCCTCTTGAAGGATCCAATTCTTAATGTCGGTTCCAAACATCTTTCTGTAGACTTCAGGAGACCACGTTGGTAAATTTTGACCGTTTTTTGAGCGTTGAGGTTCTCTGTAAAGAGCTCTGAACAGCCAAAACCGCGCTGTGAAAAGCGACCCCAAACATCTATCTTTATGTGGCGCTCAACAGTTCGCTGGAGGAAACGCTCACCAGTGGCAGACCAGGCACTTTTTATAGGAAACCATGCCCAAAAGTAAGCTTCGTTGGAAAAAATTATACCGGACCAAGAATTTAGCAGCAGCTGAGTATGAAAGACGAGGTCCGTGTGCATTGGCGAAAAGAAAAACGTTCAGCGTAGATAGCAATGTTGTGCAATATGCAACACTTTGAACGAGACTCGAACAAATCGGTGGTTCCGCCGTAGTCCTTTGAACGTACAATAAGGCCCAAAAAGAAAGGAATCGAAATCTTCAAAACTTTCCGAGAAAACGCGTACCTTTTCTTGTGGAACAGACTGTAAGCATAAGAGAGGTCGACCTGAGAGAAGGTCTCTCCACCCTGCAATACTCCAAAAATTTCGTCAACAAGTGGAAGAGGGTGTTTGGCTATTATCAAGCATGGGTTCAACGTAAGCTTGAAATTTTCGCATATTCACTATTTGCACTGCACTATGCACTATTTGCATTTCCATTATGCACTGAATGCACCTCATACCACCTCTTTGCACGCGCGTTTATGTTCCTTGTAACATTCTCGTCGCCAAAATTGTGATGTATTTCCTTTATTAACTAATTGATCACATAATACAATAGGATAAGTATACAGTAATCGAAAACCGCTCTGTAGCCATGCCCTGGTCAAACTGGGTGCCCCCGCCTCTCCGGGCTCCACACGCACGGATTCCCCGATCTGTGTTCCGTAACGTGTCGCCCTCGCGTGGCCTATATTCAACTTACGCACCGAGTACATTACAGAATGGTTGGTGTTTTTTTATTTTTATCGGCGGTCATCGTCTACAGCGCTCTTCCTCTTTCTGTCATCACATTCCTACATATCCATTTGATCTTCAACAAAGAATGGACCGTCATCATACTCTTGCTCGGGAAGACCATATGTTCTCACGGCCCAACGCCAAACACGGTCAAACCTCCACGTCTTTGCTCGATATCCACGTGGAATCTATCCTCAACGGCGAATAAGTCGTGTCCACTGTCGTCGTGCTTGAGGTAACAGGCCCGGTACAGCTGCATCAGAAATCAATGACAATGCGCACCGTCACTGCCGGCAGCACAAACGTCAAACACACTGTCGTTCAAATCGTTTCATACGTTCTATTTTATTAATAAACGATCGTTATATTTTATCGCTCACATTCGATCAATTTTATCGATCTTTAAAACATTCAAACACACTTACAATACATTCGTTATTTTCTGTTTAACAACCAAATTTTCACTAGAAATAATTTATATGGCAGAACAACGTTTGCCGGGTCAGCTAGTATATGTATTAGGGTGTTTCCAATGAAAAAAAATTTTGATTTTCCGCGGGGGGCCCAAGCTGAAATAGTGAACTTGGATAAAAAAATTTTTTTTGGCAAAAGATGAGAATTTTAGGTTTAGTTTTAGATCCCCCTCAATCAATTTTCGTGTTTTTTTTCCTTTTTTTTTAATTTAAGACAGATTATTTTTAACAACAATTTTTTTTGTGCCTACAGCTGCCAGGGATCAACTTATGTCTTAAATAAATTTCAACAAAAAGTTCAACAAAAAGTTCTCATCTGACGTTAAACCAAAAATCGTGAACAAAGTTTCGTCGTGGCCACGGTGCCGAAATGGGTAGCGCACCAGGCTACTCGACGATCGGCGATCGAACGAGATAGACGTGCGTACCGGGAGCGTGATATTTTAACGGCCCTAGTAATTGGCTATACGGGTAGTGCGTTATATCGTTTCTCATGTGAATTGACTTTCATTAATATACGTTCTATTTGACTCCAATCGGAGTACTAATGTTTTTTTTTACCCTAAAAGTGACAATAAACTGGATTTTTGCATCAGTGTGTGTTTTATTCGTTCCCGCGTTAGCGGGCATCACTTAAGTGAATACCGGAAAAATGGCGCATAGTCAAACTAAGCGCCAACTGACAGCCGAACAAAACGAGGATGAGTCACAACCCTCCACCTCTTCTTTCGACAATCGTGTGAATAAAATCCCGAGACTAAGTTCGTTAAAACTAGATGCGCTCTTTAAACAAGCGCGTCGCGAATTTAAAAGCACCAAACCGTCGCTTAGCGCCGTCAGGCCGAACCTTTCGGTCGCGCGTAAAAGCCGCGAGCCGGCAACCGCTGTCGATTTAAATACCCAACAACAACATGAGACGCACGCCAGCCCAACCGCCGATTCGAACGAAAGTTGGGTAAGGCCAAGAAAAGTCAACAAGACACGACTCCCGGTAAGTAGCCGTACCGAACTCGACAACAGCAAAAACGATAATAGATTCGATATATTAGCGGAAGAGAGTGACATGGAATTCGACGACCATGACCCAGACAGTCGAACCTCATTGACAACGTCCGACCGACAGCAACGACAAAAAAAATATTGAAGCCACCGCCAATCTTCACGACCAACACCAAAATAAACGAAGTTATTAAGCTCCTCATCGAGGCTTCTATCACAAAAAAAGAATTCACCATAAATGAATCGGCCCGAGTTAACACAACTATATACGCGAACGACATCGCCACCTACAACAAAATCACCGAGTTGCTCAAATCCAACGCCATTCAATTTTATACATATACACCCAAAGACGCTAGACCCAAATCTTTACTAATTAAAGGTATTAAAGGCGAATTTTCAACTGACGAAATTAAACAAGAGATCGAAAGTCACAACATTCAGGACCTCCAAATTATCAACATCTCCAAATTTGTTTACAACATAACTCAGCCGGAAAATCACCATCACATCGTTCAATTAACAAACAATAGCCCAATATCCGATTTATTCAGAAAAAAAAGCTCTGGCGTATCAACGGGTCAGCTGGGAGCACCTCAAAAGGCCAAAATTATATCAATGCCGAAAATGCCAACGGATCGGACATGCGAGCCGTAACTACCACCTACAACCACGCTGTGTCAAATGTGCAGACACACACAACATTGGCGAATGTAAAATCCCGGCGGAGGCCGATAAATCATCATTGAAATGTGCTAACTGTGGCCGATTTGGACACCCTGCGTCATCCAAAGGCTGCCCCTACATAAAATTCGTTCTAAATAAAAAAAAGAAAACACCAACAACAAATAATCCACGATACAAGCAAAAGTCAAACATATTCACGCAAAAATCAATCCGAACATCTCTTTCGCTCAAATGACAAGTAAATACCCCCACACAACACCAAATTATACCAACACCAAGCTCCGCACCATCAGTTTCTCATCACAACAACAACAACACAGATCATCATAACTCCGACCAACCGCCAGCGTGGGCACAAGATTTACGCCGAGACATCGCAGCAATGGTCACCAGCCAATACAGAACGCTAGCCGAACAGATAGCGTCGAATACGAGCAAGATTGAATTTATTTCAAATAGCTTATTCTCCAATCATGAATAATACAAATTTAATCCCATCCACTTGAAAAATAGCAGCTATTAATGTTAATTTCATACTTACCTATCCTCGCAGACTCGATTTATTACAATTTTTAAAAACTTATAATCACGACATAGTTCTACTATCTGAAACAAAACTTAATCCCCGTCATAAACTAACATTAAAAAATTATAATATGATAAGAACGGACCGCCCCAATTCATCGCTTGGTGGTGGTACGGCAATTATTATTAAAAAATGCATTCCATTCGAAAACATAAACCACTTTACCTCCAGACATTGCGAAATCTTAGAATACACAATAATTAAAATCACAATAAACAACGGAAAAAACCTATTTATTATAAGTACCTACGCCACCAATAGCTCCAGACGGCTCTTTATCAAAGAACTTGACCACATATTTGAAAAATTAAATCTCCATGCTCAGAACACGTTTCATATCCTCGCTGGGGATTTAAACGCTCGCCGGATCGTTTGGGGAGATAATAATAACAACCAGAGAGGAACGTATATAGGCCAATGGCAAACAGCACATGAAATAAAATATAAACTCAACATAATCACGCCGATAGCCCCTACCTTCAAACGGTCTAATTCATATTTAGATATCTGCCTTGCCGACGCAAGATTAACTGCCACAGATACACTCGATAACAAAGCCCGTACCTTACCCTATGACTGTAACGAATCTCGATACGCGGTTCGCGGACGCGCCGCGGGAACAGCGCCGGCTGTAACTGAGCGCGCGTAAATTCAATTCATTTAATATCTAGAGATCAATTTATCATAAAGGCGTGCTGACTATACTTTAACCTTTTTCATGAAGCATGCAAATTTGAATGAATAAATGTTAGAATAATGTGTCTATGTAAGTTACGTATTTTTCCAGGCATGTAGAGTGAAATAGTTACACATGTATATAAATTACCACGATGCTGTACACGTGCAGTTTGTTCCAAGAAGACACATTTCGCCTTAGAATTTATGATCGTACTCTCGACTGGGTTATTATTTCACTGTAATTTATGGTTTAGCTTAAATTCGAAAGACCACACAGTAAAACTTGGAACAAACCAGAGCTCTCTTCTAGACGCTCCACTAAACAATGAAAACCCTTCAAGGGAAGAATCTATTCAAAGTAAACTCTCGGGAAAGTCGATCGGCGACACATTGGCGCCAGGCACACTCGACGTGAATTTTCATGAATTGCAAGTGGTTGCTGAAACCGGACCCCACAGGCCCGACACGTTGGCGCCGAGACCGAACGCGTTTCGAGCGGGTGGTCTCCGCGTGCACGCGGGGGTGGCACGACGCGCGGGCTAGGGGTTGATTGGCTTATTCGGGGACTTAGGGGCGTAACCTCCGCCATCAGCGGGTCCGCGGATAGAAAAGTCAGAGAGTCGATCATCACTTCTTTTACGACAGTCTTACGCGACAGTTCAAAATACCAGAAGAGATCTTCAATCTCACCACATTTGTACTTGTAAACCTTTTGATTTTTGAGAGACGTTGTTGAGTTCATAATAAATTAACATTACAAATATATTCGATTACGCGTTTTAATTATTTCAAACGAACTGCATTCCCTAAGGTGAGCTTCGCTCGTCGTAGCGCAACGAACCCCACTTAATTACTTATTTCACGTAAAATCTTTAAATTGCAAATTCAAATTCGCCGCGCTTTTCTGATGAAAGCGTTATATGACAGCGATCATACCGCCATCTCAATTACCTTCCGCCTCGACGACATAAGCTACATCCCTACCACCCATACAAACCTCAGACGAAATTCCAAAGGAACCAACTGGAATAAATTTACCGACACCATCAATAGCTATGTAAACTTTGATGTCCCTGCAAACAGAAACTTAACAAACCATAACATCGATCATCTACTTAACGCACTCAATGCAGCTACAATCGATGCTATAAATGCTTCGGTACCCATAATTAAAGACCAAGACAACTTGTACAAATACATTAACAAAAAAATTACCAAATTACAAAACACGAAAAAAAACTACTTACCATACTACACAGACTACACCGTAACGACCCAAACTCAACAACCCGGATCACCATAATTACCAAATCCTTGATTAAACAAACCAAAAAATTAATCTGTAAAGAATTCAAATTCAACACCGAAAAATATTGGTCAGCACAAATAAAAAAAAAAAAACTACCGAAATGCCGACTCATTCTTTCCGAATATAAATCGGCTTTTCCGACCCAACCAATCATCTCAGATCGATACTTTAAAGATAAATCAAGACAAACAACAATTATTAATCAGAAGCAAATGCGATCTCTCAAACACACCAAGTTCTAACAATCACTACACATTCAGTAACACTCAGGACATACTTCACATAATCGGAGCACATTATGAAGAAATAAACTCCCCACGGCATACCAATTCCGATTCACGCCTGAAACTAATTGTCGACAGAACAGCTGAACAATTTAAAAACGAAACTCAATACCGTAAATTACTGAATCACAAATATACACAATTTACAGACCTCAACAGATCAGACGAACCCAGTTCAAACGAATCAAACATGTTTTGCAATCTCTCAACAATTCACAAAATATTTAAATATCTTCCGAACAAAACATCAAGTGGCATAGACAACATCCCCCCCATCGTCCTCAAACACCTACTGGCACGTATAATAAACCTATATCTTATAATATTCAACAACGCAATAAACAATAGCTATTTCCCGAATGCATGGAAGATGGCTAAAGTTTATCCGATCCTAAAAAAAAAATAAAGAGGCGTCTGACCCCGCCAGCTATCGGCCAATTAGTTTAACACCTAGTATCAGCAAAGTTTTCGAATCCGTAATAAATTCCAAAATTACAGCGATATGCCACGATTTAAAAATTATACCCAACGAGCAATTTGGTTTCAAACACAAGCATTCTACGGTCCATGCAGGCCACAAACTCCTTCACGATCTCAATAGCCACATTATCAACAGTCGCTTAATAGGAGTTGCTCTCCTAGATTTAGAAAAAGCTTTTGACTCGGTCTGGCTTAACGGCTTACTGTCTAGACTGATAAAAAAACGCTTTCCCATCTGGTTGATTGATATCATTTGGGATATGATTACGAACAAATATTTCATTACATGGAATGGCGACAAAAAATCTTCAGAATTGTTTCACATCACCGAAGGTCTACAGCAAGGCACAGTAAATTCCCCCATCCTTTTCAATATTTTTTTATGCGAATTACTCCATTTATTTAACCTCAATAGCACAGGCAACACCTCGGCAATAGCGTTTGCCGACGACTTAATAGTTTATACCCATGGTAACAGAGCAACATCGATCCGTAACGAATTAGAAGAAAAAATAGAAAAAATTAACCATTACTTACTTGCGTGGAACCTTCGGCTAAACCCGAGCAAATGCGAGACCATTCTTTTTCGCAAACCACTCAACGCTTTATCGTGGAATGCGAAAAAAGGTAGCAAAGATTTTAAAATCGCCATTACGAAACCAGGAACCGCTATTCGAGAAACCATCCCGCATAAAAAAATAGTAAAATATCTTGGAATTCACCTAGATCAACTACTTCGATGCAACATTCACATTGATACGCAACTTGCAAAGGCCCGAGCAGCCTTCAAATCTAACAGCAGAATTTTCCACAATAATCATTTATCCAGACGTACAAAAATCATTCTCTATATGTTGCTTATTTGGACCATCATCACCTATGCAGCTCCGTTGTGGTGGAATATTAATCACACCACAATGGAAAAAGTTCGAATCTTTGAAAGAAAATGCCTTAGATCATGCTTAAAAATATACCGATCACCTCATTCCGAATACCAACATTTCGTCTCTAACAAAATAATATATGAATAAGCAAACATTCCTCGAATTGACTGTTTCTGTATAAAACTAATCAGAAACTACTTCAGTAATATTGTCAATATCGATAATCCGATGATTCAAAAACTCAAAAATCAAGATGACCAAATATCAAAAAGACGGCTGCAAAAAGGGTACCCAACCCCGCAAGCTTTCGTATATTGCGATCGTACCGGCTTAATTCAAAATGCATTTAACACCCCTATCCTGTATCACTGGAAACGGAATAGAGCGAATAAACGAGTGGCTCTACTCCCATCAGATTTTCAAAACAATCGAAATAACTTCGCTTTCTCAACAACAATCCCAAGTATAGACACGAACAACTTTAATCGTCTGAACTTTGAAAAATATTGGTGGCTTAATTTAGACGCAGCCTTCATGGCCGAGCTATCTTTAAGAAAAGTAAATTATTATCTAGAAATAAGAAATCGTCAATGAGCATATAATTAGTTCTACGAGGAGCACTTACTTAGACATAAGCAGTAGCCTAACATATTTAATAAGTCGGGAGCACAATCATTATTTATTGGTAATTCAAGTCTAGTCAACATTGTTTTTAAAATAACTATATAATTATAGGATTCCCCCTGTATATATAATAATTTTATTTCACTCACTTATACTCAAGTGTTGTTCTTGTAAATATGTACCCTAGTCCGTCAGTTTATTTATTTATTTATTCCACATTACGTCCGAAGGGTTTTTTATGCACGAATTAATTTTTTTCCCCTTCTTATAGTGCCTTGGGCCAGTGAACTTTCCGCCGTATTGGCTATTATCGAATGATATTACATATGTATAGTCCTAGGACAGTTATATTAGATACCCAGCAGAGCCAGCTACGCCTGGCCATTGGGTGTCGTTATCGAATATTGTTGGCATTTTTCTTATTATGTTTATTGTATGCCTTAAACCAATGAATGTTACTATGCGATTAAGAAACATTTTTTCAAAAAAAAAAAAGTAGCGCACCAGGTTAGAATTCTGGAGTTCCCGGTTCGATCCCGGGTCGTGGCGGAATTTTTTTTTCACGAGTTAATTTTCATTTATCAAGAACATCATTGATCGAAAAAATATTGCTTCGTTAATTCTTTAGAAAATTAACTGAGCAATTCATTTATAAACAAGGATGCAAAGTAGAACCTTGCACATTGCTTCCTCATAGTTTTGTACCGTTTTTAAATTATTGAGATGTAAAGTAGAACCTTGCTTATGGCTTCCTTATCTTTTTACACATTTGCCAAAGCTTCCTCTATAAGGAACCATGTGTCGATCAATTTTGGCTTCCTCATAGAGGAAGCTTTGGCAAATGTGTGAGAAGATAAAGAAGCCATAAGCAAGGTTCCACTTTACATCTCAATAATTTAAACAAGGGTGCAAAGTAGAACCTTGCACATTGCTTCCTCATAGTTTTGTATCGTTTTTAAATTATTGAGATGTAAAGTAGAACCTTGCTTATGGCTTCCTTATCTTCTTACACATTTGCCAAAGCTTCCTCTATAAGGAACCATGTGTCGATCAATTTTGGCTTCCTCATAGAGGAAGCTTTGGCAAATGTGTAAGAAGATAAGGAAGCCATAAGCAAGGTTCTACTTTACATCTCAATAATTTAAAAACGGTACAAAACTATGAGGAAGCAATGTGCAAGGTTCTACTTTGCACCCTTGTTCACTTTCGTGACGTTTAGGGCTCCTTGTGAGTGTGATGTAAGTCGAAATCAATATACATGGGGCAATTCATGTGAAATTTGAAAAATTATAATTCGCATAAAATCTGAATTCCTTGTTAGATTTTATCCAAATTCAATAGTAAATCCCTTTGGATGATAGTGCAACTTCGTACTAAATTTCAGCCGCATATCTAGAAAATTATGGAAGCTAGAGCACTTACATTGAATTTTGGAAAAATTTCATAACGCCATAAAATCTGAACGTCTTGTTGGATTTTGTCCAAATTCAATACGAAACCTTTTTCGATGGTAGTGCAACTTCGTACTAAATTCCAGCCAGATATCTCAAAAATTATGGAAGCTAGAGCAGTTACATTGATTTTTGGGAAAATTTCAAAACGCCCTAAAATATGAATGGCTCGATGGATTTCGCCCAAATTCAATCGGGTTTCTCTTTGGATAATTGCGCAACTTCGTACAAAATTTAAGTCCGATATCTCAAAAATTGCTCCAGTTAGAGTGTAAAGATCGTTTTTTTCACATTAAGAAATGCTTTAAAAGTAAAGCAATGCGTGGATTTTATGGCGTGGATTTTACCGTGTATCACTTTTAAAGTGATACACGGTAAAAAACGAGACTACATTTCATAAATAAACTAATTCATAAATAGAAATCTCTACAACTTTACTGAATTAATAACTGACAACGATACAAAATGACACATTTACACAATTCAAATTTTACCAATTGACAATCGCATAATAATAAGTTAAATTAACCAATTAACATTGCATATAACTATCATTTTACCAATTGACAATCTGATGAAATTATAATTTTACAGAATGACTTTTAACTAGCGGTATAAAAAACAAGGGTGCAAAGTAGAACCTTGCACATTGCTTCCTCATAGTTTTGTACCGTTTTCAAATTATTGAGATGTAAAGTAGAATCTTGCTCATGGCTTCTTTATTTAAATTATTAAGATGTAAAGTAGAACCTTGCTCATGGCTTCATCATCTTCTTAGACATTTGCCAAAGCTTCTTCTATGAGGAACCATGTGTCGATCAATTTTGGCTTCCTCATAGAGGAAGCTTTGGCAAATGTGTAAGAAGATGATGAAGCCATGAGCAAGGTTCTACTTTACATCTTAATAATTTAAATAAAGAAGCCATGAGCAAGATCCCTTTGGATGATAGTGCAACTTCGTACTAAATTTCAGGCGGATATCTAGAAAATTATGGAAGCTAGAGCACTCACATTGAATTTTGGAAAAATTTCAAAACGCCATAAAATCTGAACATCTTGTTGGATTTTGTCCAAATTCAATACGAAACCTCTTTCGATGGTAGTGCAACTTCGTACTGAATTCCAGCCAGATATCTCAAAAATTATGGAAGCTAGAGCAGTTACATTGATTTTTGGAAAAATTTCAAAACGCCATAAAATATGAATGGCTTGATGGATTTCGCCCAAATTCAATCGGGTTTCTCTTTGGATAATTGCGCAACTTCGTACAAAATTTAAGTCCGATATCTCAAAAATTGCTCCAGTTAGAGTGTAAAGATCGTTTTTTTCACATTAAAAAATGCTTTAAAAGTAAAGCAATGCGTGGATTTTTTCCGAATTCGGTATCGAGCACCTCCCTGTACTCGTACAATATTATACTGAATTTGAGCTCGATATCTCTAAAATTGTGGGAGCTAGAGACCATAAATAATTTTTTGAATTTTGAAAAAATGCTGTGAAAACGAAATAACTTGATAGATTTTTCCAAAAATTAAATTGTGCTATGCGCCGTGAACCCTTCACATGTGTGACAAATTTCAGCTTGATATCTCGAGCCGTTCTCAAGTTGTGAGCGGTCAACCATTACTACACACACACACACACATACACACACACACACACACACACACACATACATCCGGACATTTTTTTCTAAATGTGTTTTTTAGGTGTTTTGAGACATACTGAACACGTTTTTATGAACATCTCGAAAAAAAAAATTTTCACGAAAACAAAGCTTCCTCTATGAGGAAGCAAAATTACAATATTACGAAATTTTTTTTAAAATTATTATTATTTTTTGGGTAATACTATTTTACAAAGTGACTTTCACATAAAAAAATCGATTCGAGTAAAATAACTGAATTGAAAAAAAAATTACGTTTAACCCTTCGACTGCACACTTCCGCCATCGATCTATAACTGCATCCAAGGTCAAAACGACCCAACGCGATTTTCAAACCGTTGTATCTCGGTAAATATGCATTTTTCCGTTTTTTTGGTAGAGTCATTTTTTGCAGTAAATTACGTATACTTTATGGTCCAAAACTTGATTTTGGCCGAAACCGAGAATTAAATGCCAAAACATTCGTCCGAAGTGGAGCATATGTTAAAAAATGCATGTTTACACGAAAAAAATCTTTTTTTTTTTCATATCAATTTAAAAAAAACTCTTTGGGGCTTTTCAAGAGGAAGGTATGTAGATACGAAAAAAAATAAAATGTTGACTAACCCTCCAAAAAACATATTTATCCGAAGGTGTGGAAATAAGCATTTTCGGAGTAGTGAAAAATGGGAAAAAAATAACTACGACTGATTAACCATGAAAAACAGTTTTTTTCTCTTTCATAATATTAAATTATTTTGATTCACCGCAATCGATACATGAATTAATTCTGTAGAGGTTGCACAGTTGGAGTACTGGTTTTTCGTTTTATGATCGTCTTTATGACCACACAGACCGCATCTGACGCGTTTTTCGAACTCTGGCCTCGGCTCTAAATCTTGCAGAGGCCTTTTTTCTTCGTTTATAATCATTTTTGCTTCCTCATAGAGGAAGCTTTGTTTTCGTGAAAATTTTTTTTTTCGAGATGTTCATGAAAACGTGTTCAGTATGTCTCAAAACACCTAAAAAACACATTACGAAAAAATGTCCGGATGTATGTGTGTGTGTGTGTGTGTGTGTGTGTGTGTGTGTGTGTGTGTGTGTATGTGTGTAGTAATGGTTAACCGCTCACAACTTGAGAACGGCTCGGGTTATCAAGCTGAAATTTGTCACACATGTGAAGGGTGCACGGCGCATAGCACAATTTAATTTTTGGAAAAATCTATCAAGTTATTTTGTTTTCACAGCATTTTTTCAAAATTCAAAAAATTATTTTTGGTCTCTAGCACCCACAATTTTAGAGATATCGAGCTCAAATTCAGTATAATGCTGTACGAGTACAGGGAGATGCTCGATACCGAATTTGGAAAAAATCCACGCTTTGCTTTACTTTTAAAGCATTTTTTAATGTGAAAAAAACGATCTTTACACTCTAACTGGAGCAATTTTTGAGATATCGGACTTAAATTTCGTACGAAGTTGCGCAATTATCCAAAGAGAAACCCGATTGAATTTGGGCGAAATCCATCAAGCCATTTATATTTTATGGCGTTTTGAAAATTTTCCAAAAATCAATGTAACTGCTCCAGCTTCCATAATTTTTGAGATATCTGGCTGGAATTTAGTACGAAGTTGCACTACCATCGAAAGAGGTTTCGTATTGAATTTGGACAAAATCCAACAAGACGTTCAGATTTTATGGCGTTTTGAAATTTTTCCAAAATTCAATGTAAGTGCTCTAGCTTCCATAATTTTCTAGATATCCGGCTGAGATTTAGTACGAAGTTGCACTATCATCCAAAGGGATTTCCTATTGAATTTGGATAAAACCTAACAAGGAGTTCAGATTTTATGCGAATTATAATTTTTCAAATTTCACATGAATTGCCCCATGTATATTGATTTCGACTCACATCACACTCACAAGGAGCCTTCAACGTCACGAAAGTGAACAAGGGTGCAAAGTAGAACCTTGCACATTGCTTCCTCATAGTTTTATACCGTTTTTAAATTATTGAGATGTAAAGTAGAACCTTGCTTATGGCTTCCTTATCTTCTTACACATTTGCCAAAGCTTCCTCTATGAGGAAGCCAAAATTGATCGACACATGGTTCCTTATAGAGGAAGCCTTGGCAAATGTGTAAGAAGATAAGGAAGCCATAAGCAAGGTTCTACTTTCCATCTCAATAATTTAAAAACGGTACAAAACTATGAGGAAGCAATGTGCAAGGTTCTACTTTGCACCCTTTTATACTGGTTGCTATACCGGATCTTAAAGTGGAGTTCTCTTGCAACCTTCTTTGAAGAAAAGGCCGCAGTAGACAATGAGCAGTTTTTTGTTGGCACTGACGGCCCGACAACTTTTCTTTATCCTTATTCTAATTTACTTTTGCACACGTATGCAAAATGCGGCTGCTTACAACTGCCTGGTCGGGAATGCAAAAAAAGAATCTCATGAAAAAAAGGGTGCAAAGTAGAACCTTGCACATTGCTTCCTCATAGTTTTGTACCGTTTTTAAATTATTGAGATGTAAAGTAGAACCTTGTGTCGATCAATTTTGGCTTCCTCATAGAGGAAGCTTTGGCAAATGTGTAAGAAGATAAGGAAGCCATAAGCAAGGTTCTACTTTACATCTCAATAATTTAAAAACGGTACAAAACTATGAGGAAGCAATGTGCAAGGTTCTACTTTGCACCCTTGTTCACTTTCGTGACGTTGAGGGCTCCTTGTAAGTATGATGTAAGTCGAAATCAATATACATGGGGTAATTCATGTGAAATTTGAAAAATTATAATTCGCATAAAATCTGAACTCTTTATTAGATTGTATCCAAATTTAATAGGAAATCCCTTTGGATGATAGTGCAACTTCGTACTAAATTTCAGCCGGATATCTAGAAAATTATGGAAGCTAGAGCACTTACATAGAATTTTGGAAAAATTTCAAAACGCCATAAAATCTGAACGTCTTGTTAGATTTTGTCCAAATTCAATACGAAACCTCTTTCGATGGTAGTGCAACTTCGTACTAAATTCCAGCCAGATATCTCAAAAACTATGGAAGCTAGAGCAGTTACATTGATTTTTGGAAAAATTTCAAAACGCCCTAAAATATGAATGGCTTGATGGATTTCGCCCAAATTCAATCGGGTTTCTCTTTGGATAATTGCGCAACTTCGTACCAAATTTAAGTCCGATATCTCAAAAATTGCTCCAGTTAGAGTGTAAAGTTCGTTTTTTTCACATTAAAAAACGCTTTCAAAGTAAAGCAATGCGTGGATTTTTTCCAAATGCGGTATCGAGCATCTCCCTGTATTCGTACAACATTATACTGAATTTGAGCTCGATATCTCTAGAATTGTGGGAGCTAGAGACCAAAAATAATTTTTTGAATTTTGAAAAAATGATGTGAAAACAAAATAACTTGATAGATTTTTCCAAAAATTAAATTGTGCTATGCGCCGTGAACCCTTCACATGTGTGACAAATTTCAGCTTGATATCTCGAGCCGTTCTCAAGTTGTGAGCGGTCAACCATTACTACACACACACACACACACACACACACACACACACACACACACACACATACATACATCCGGACATTTTTTCTAAATGTGTTTTTTAGGTGTTTTGAGACATACTGAACACGTACAATGTAATTAGCAAAAAAACATCACATATATAAAAAAGAATTATATTTTTAGGGAAAAAAATAAACATTCTGAAGAGGATCCACATCCAGGATCGAAACGTAATATTAAAAAAAATCGGAAAAATTTTTTTTTCAAAATTTCCCTAACCCACCAACATCGGGAATTGGCCGAACGACAGCCGCTTAGATCTCCAAATATCATACTTACCATCGGCCGCTTATGCTTCTAACTAATTAAACCTACTGGCTCTAAAATACAAGAACATGACGTTCTTTGAACAAATTCTACAAATTTTCGGAAGCATCATATGCATCACATTTAAAAAATGGAAACACGACTCTCTCAAATTACTACACCTACGACAACAATTACGATTTTTACTCAAATGCCGCAGAGAGAACTTAATTCCAAAACACATTTACACAAGCCACATGAACAACATAACTCTCCATAATGAAAAAGGCAAATTAAAACTAAATAAAGTTTTACACAAACTATTCAAATCCACTTTGAATCTAGAAATCGACGATCTCAACTTCCGAATTAAAATAATTAACTCAACGATTAGAAAGCACACCACACTTATTAAAAAAAATACACCGACCCCCACATATAACTCTTTTTTTGAATTTGAAAGAAAAAAACTCAACAGAATGTCCAAAATTCTATTTGATTCCCACCAAAAAAAAATTAAGATATCTCAGGGCCCAGAGAAACCACAACCCCCACCAATTCATTTTTGACAACAATGAATTCCTCAGCACCATTTCATCTTTAAAACATCCACATGATCCCATTACAAACCATAGATCCTTAGAACAACATAACATTCTCACCACACAAAACCGAACAACCTCAAAAAATAACACTGATGTCAACAACAAAATAGACCAATTGACGAACATAACTCAAAATAGCCAACCAATCGACTACAAAAAATGGATAATCAATCTAACCGACATAACAATTCCTCCAAACGTTCAACTATTCCTTTCACTAGGACACAAATTTTGTCTTCCATACCTGAAACCGAAAGAAATTTCAGGATGTATACACAACACCATTTGTGAACTTGAATCCAAAATTACAAAAATCATTGAAAAACCCAAACAAGATAAATTTCGAAGCAAATTAACCAACATCTTACACAAATTAAAATCCCCCATTGGACACCATAAAATCTATGAAATCATTAACGACACAAAAAAATTCTTAAACCACAACCACCACAACATCATAGTCACTCGAGCTGATAAAGGAAATGTAACGGTAGTAATGAATAAAAGTGACTACATTAACAAAACTGAATCACTCCTCACAGATAACAAAATATATAAAACAATCCCTAAAGACCCAACCACAAAAACACAAAACAAAGTCAACACAATTTTAACCAGATGGAAAAACAAAAAAAATCATTACTGACGATCAACTAAAATATCTCAAAGCAGAAAATTGCAATTTAGCGAGATTATACACACTACCCAAGATCCACAAAATTAATAACCCAGTTCGACCCATAGTTGCATCCATTAACTCTCCAACACATAAAATAGCTGATTTCATACAAAGAAAATTATCAACAAAAATACCTCCTAGCAGTTCATACATAAAAGACAGTTTTTCTCTCAAAGATCTAGTCGAAAAAATACAAATCCCAGACAACTATTTACTCGTTTCCTTCGATGTTGTTTCACTCTACACAAACGTTCCTTTAGAACTAATTATACAAAGCCTCAAAAAAAAGAGCGCACCTATTCACTGACAATCTAACCGCATCCGAATTCATATTCGCAATAGAATCCATAATGTCATCCACATTTTTCACCTTTCAAAACAACATATATCAACAAATCTCTGGACTTCCGATGGGCTCGCCACTAGCTCCCATATTATCAAATATTGTAATGACAGATTTGGAAGAAACATGCCTAAAACAATTAAATTTCGCTATTCCCCTATACAAACGGTATGTAGACGACATAATCATAGCGTTACCAGCCACACACATACAATCTACCCTAGACATCTTTAACAACTATCATCCTTCATTGAAATTCACATTAGAAACAGAATTAAACAATAAAATTCCATTTCTAGATATTCAACTGATACACCACAAAAATAATATTCTTACTAATTGGTATCGCAAACCCACCTGGTCAGGACGATTTATAAATTATTTCTCACACCATCCACTATCCCAAAAAAAAGGCATCGTATATGGGTTAGTCGACAGGGCCATAAAACTGTCACACAGCTCTTTCCACACACAGAACATAAACATTATAAGAAATACAATGGCCTTGAATTGCTACCCCGCACAAGTTACAGACAATCTCATCAACAACAGACTCATACACATACACAAGCTACAAAACCGACAAGAATTGGGAAAAAAACCGTTCGACACTGAAAAACTCCTCAACTTCCCATACGCTGAAAAAATATACCACCAATTACACCGTCTTTGCAAAGAATTTAATATTTCCATAGTAACAAACAATAAACATAACATTGGCTCACTCACCGGCTCCACAAAAGACAAAATAGAAAAAATTAAAAAGACAAACACGATATATAAGATTAAATGCGCAGATTGTGAATCGGTATATATAGGACAAACGAAACGATATCTAAAAACTCGAATTTATGAACATAAATAAAGTCTCAGAAACCCCAACACACACAACACTGCGCTCACAACCCACGTGATGGACACGAACCACACTTTTAAATTCGATGATACAAAAATTTTAAATAACGAACAAAACACAAAAAAACGGTTAATCCACGAAATGATACAAATTAAAACACACGAAAAATCTGTTAACTTTAGAACTGACATTGAAAAACTGAGCGTCATATATAATTCAATTATTTAAATCAATCAAGAAAAATTCTTTTACACCTACAATTGAGCCCTACAATACCAACAACATACTAGACAAATTTATAAAATCTGACAACAAATATCTAACACCACAAATATTGAACCAAAGATAACCGACATCCGTTAATAACACCCTACAATACCGATCATACACAAAACAGACTTGTAAAGACAGAGCGACAAACCAGTGATATCCAACGTTCGAAAATCTTTAAATATTATCCGTGGGATGGTGGCACGGTGCCCTTTTCCCAGAAGGCTTTCGTGACAGCTTGTCTTCGTGCCAGTCAGCTACCGTCTCAGTTCGACCTCAATTTATCTGGACCGGACCACGTGACCACGCGTTATCTAGTTCGCTTTTTATGTCAAACGGAGCGTCGTTTTTACCGACCCACGGTTACTCGGTCCATGTCTCGACTTTTGACCGACGGAGAGCGTGCGTTCGAGCCGTGACCAAAGGTCACGGCTCGAACGCAACCTTTTCTGCAAATCTTCAACCTTCTTCAACCTTTGGCTGCAAAACGGTTGTTTTTTCCAGTACAAATTCAAAATGTCAAACTTTTCACGATTCTGAAATCACGGCGCTCAAATATATTCTTGAATATTAGAAAGCAGCGTGAATTTTTTCCGAATAAAAAAAATATATAGCGACGCATATTATTAAATTGAATTTTATGGAATATTATTATGTAATATTAATCGAGTTGTTCTCTGGAATTATTTTTTTGACTCGTTTCAAGGAATTGAAGGTAAAGTATGTGCATGAAATGCGGTATGATTAAATATGCAAATACCAGGACGCTTTCAATTGCGAATGGAAAAAATGCCATGCCGATGTCATGCGTGGAAAATATTCATCGTTAAACTATGAAGGTAAGGCTACTACAGAGATGAACCAGGTATGCAAATAATTGAATCTAATTTCGGTTCTGAAAAATTCACGCTGCTTTCTAATATTCAAGAATATATTTGAGCGCGGTGATTTCAGAATCGTGAAAAGTTTGACATTTTGAATTTGTACTGGAAAAAACAACCGTTTTGCAGCCAAAGGTTGAGGGTCACGGCTCGAACGCACGCTCTCCGTCGGTCAAAAGTCGAGACATGGACCGAGTAACCGTGGGTCGGTAAAAACGACGCTCCGTTTGACATAAAAAGCGAACCAGATAACGCGTGGTCACGTGGTCCGGTCCAGATAAATTGAGGTCGAACTGAGACGGTAGCTGACTGGCACGAAGACAAGCTGTCACGAAAGCCTTCTGGGAAAAGGGCACCGTGCCACCATCCCTTATCCGTCAGTCTTCACACGTTCGTCAACCCTCAACAACCGGTTGTAACGACATGACCAGTGAAAGTGATCCACTCAATAATCAAAGATTCAAAATGAGACTCGGTATTAAATTATACTATTTTATAAATCAACATGACAAAACAGTTTTAATTAATTTGACAATATATGACATTATAAATTAACCAATTTTATAATCAAACAGTTTTAATTAATTTGACATAACAAGACAATTTAAACTAACCATTTTTATAACCATTTTTATAACTAGACAAGACAAAACACTTTTAAATTAATTGACGTTATATATAATTTGACACTTCATGACCCACAGAGTTGACATGTGCCAAGAAACACATAGCGATTACCTTAAACATTTTGACATCAATGATGATAAAAACAACAAAAAAACACAAAACGTGATTACATGGATCACAGGTTAGTCGCCCTGCTCTACTACATATATAAAAATATAAATAAAATACAATAAGACTAACGTACAATGTAATTAGCAAAAAAACATCACATATATAAAAAAGAATTATATTTTTAGGGAAAAAAATAAACATTCTGAAGAGGATCCACATCCAGGATCGAAACGTAATATTAAAAAAAATCGGGAAAATTTTTTTTTCAAAATTTCCCTAACCCACCAACATCGGGAATTGGCCGAACGACAGCCGCTTAGATCTCCAAATATCACATACTGAACACGTTTTCATGAACATCTCGAAAAAAAAAAAAATTTCACGAAAACAAAGCTTCCCCTATGAGGAAGCAAAAAGAATCGCATTCGCTCATATTATCGATGTAATCTTCATCTTCACTAGACATATTTTGCCCGAAATCGTCGCCCTCGTCTGATTATTTGAGAGAAAAGCGCTCCGATTTGCAAATTCGTTGCTTATTCGACATCCTAAATTCATAATTTATCATAATAGAACAACACACATTCTATTAACTTTTACTATCATAACACACTTACTTATTGAGATTCCGAACAAAATTTCACAGAAAAAGAAATCGAATTTTCAACGCAAAACTGCACACATGGGATCAAAACGACCCAATGTGAATTTTGGGCGGCTGTCTTAGGTATACTGATAAGGTCTGGGGAAGGGCCATATCATCCGGCTATAGAGTAAGGGTGGGTGCAAAATGTGGCATCGAGATTTGGGCAATTAGAGCCCCTCCCTCTGAGATACAATCGACGGAAGAAAACTTGGTGGGTCATAATGACCCCAAATGCAGTCGAAGGGTTTACTGACATAAAATAACTCGGAGATCTGACGTGTCCCAAACAACGATTTGTAACGAAAAACAGGGACTCGCGATTCACAATTTTTGATACAGCGAGTTCAAGCGTTGTAGCGTTTTTTTTTTTGCCTGGGTTGGCTCGTCCACATGTAGGGACCTGTGCCACTCTCTTCTACGCGTTGTAGCGTTAAGACGATGGCCGACATAAACTCTCTCCGTCTCCCTCGCGCCGCAGCGAGCGCCGATAGCGCTGTCTTTCTCGCACTCAGCGATAACGCCCATCGCCTTAAGGGGGGGGTAAGGTATTTAATTTTTTTTTTGATTTTTTTTTTTATTTTTGAAATTGAATCCGTAATATCTGAAGAATATTGTGTCAAAATGTCAAGTCAATTGGAGCAAAATTGACGAAGTTATGAGTATTTTTATACCTGCCGCTGACTCCACACGCATAAGCATTTAAAACTTTGAAGCGTTTTTCCCACAACTCACGTTTTTGAAGTCGGTGCCCCTAATAACTTGAAAACTACTGCACCGATCCTTTTGAAATTTTAGACACTATTCCTGTACATCATTTACGAGGTAACGCTGTCGAGTTTTTTTTTTTTGTTCATAATTTTGATTTCGCAATAACAAATTAGCCGATTTTCTCCCGAAAAATTGTGTTTTTCACTTCAAAGTGTTCGAAAAAATGAAAAAATTGGAATTAAAAAAAAAACTCGACAGCGTTACCTGGGGAAAACTATTATCTAACGAATGAACTTTGATTTTTTGATTTCGGATGATCCAGCACCAAGTTATGAGGGGCACCGCAATTCAACTTTTTTTCGAGACACGTCCAAACAATTGCTGCCATTGCCGTATTTTTCAATATTTCTTTGTACAAATTTCATGAAACATTCTTCGAATGCCATACTTCAATGTACCATTGGTTGAGTAAAGAAATTTTAACTGCGTCGCCCGAAAAAAAAATCACGAAAACATGGCTTTTTTCGTATGATTTGACCTTACCTCCCCCTTAAGGTGACCCCGAACCTTTCGTATGCGCCACGAGTGCGAGAGAGGTAGCGCCATGGGCGATCGCGGCGGAGCGAGAGAGAACGGGCATCGAACGTTCAGGATCCCCTTAACGTAAAATGACGCCAAACTCAAAACGTCTTGCGATGTGACCGAACGCAGTTTGAAAGATTATTCGGAAGGAGAGAGAAGACGGCATCGCTTCTCCCACTCGCACTCATTGGCTTGTGGCGTGCACTAATCCGGGCGAGCGTACCGCTCCTGCCAACGAGTGCGAGCGGCGTCGCACTCTCTTTCTCTCGCTCTGTCGCCGTTCGCGCCAGTGGTGCTTCTACATAAACGCGAATTTCCGTCGACCCCTAAAGTTTGCATCGTTCCTACACCCGTTATTTGTAAAAATACAGGGTTGGGCATCATATAACTTTTCGTGTATTTTTTTATTCAAGTTTCCAACCCCCTTTTTTAACGGTTCTGGGGTTTGCAGTGAAAAAATTTCAATGGGTTATCTTTCAGTAGCCAGTCACCTACCTTCAGTCGCAATCGCAACCGCAGGTCAAAACTTGTGCCTATTCCGGAGCATTTTCCTGGACTATATCCTACATACTGTAAGAGTCAAAGCAAGCCCAAGATATACCATCTCCTGATTGAGGTACGTAGTACTTTGATGTGGCAACATCGCGTGTTATGATGTCGATCAGAGAAAGCATGGAGACTAGAGGTAAGGAGTACGCACGACCGTGGAAATCGTGGTTGAAAAGTGTTCCCCAAACCGTGTACAACTTCTGGGGACTGAACACCACTGAAATGGAATAGGTACCGAAGTGAAGTGAGCGATAAGTTGGTAGTCTCCATAGAGATTGGTCTAGCCCCTCACGACGCTAACTTCATTTCGGTACCTTTTCAGTAGTGCTCAGTCCCCAGAAATTATACGCGGTTTTGGTCACGTTTCTGAGCGGTCCGTGCGGACTCCTTACCTCTAGTCTCCATGAGAGAAAAACAGAAAAGATGGGAAACAAACGCGCAACGTTGCCATGTCTACTAGATCTCGACATCCCGACCAACTCCTGATATAAACTGTATTTTTCCAATGTTCATTTGCTTTTTATTATCATCACAGTCTCCTGATCTCTACCTTCAAGTGCCCAAAATGTTCTTTGAAAATTCCACTTACAGTTTAAGTGTTTTCATTAAAATCTGACGAGGACTTTTTGTATTATGTCTTTTTGTATTATATCAAATTGAGCATGGTTTTCCATAAGGCTCCATGTTAAACGGATGAAAATAAAAGTGTTCATATCTTTTTTCTCGCGCTCCGGAAGCCATAGAAAATTTAACTGAACCTTTTTCTTATCAATTCCTATAGGTATGCCAAGTTTTATGAAAATCTGACGAGGAACTCTCTTAAGGAGGCCTTAACTCTTTTAAGGAACCTTCAAAATAACCTCGAAGTATACTAACATTTGTGGTTGAAAAATGAAAAAATGAACTGAAACAGCATCTTTTTTTAGCAATTTTCAATACCCCACTAAATTTATCTCCAGCTATTAATTATATTTCCAACTTCCTTTTCTAGTAAAAAATTGATGAACCTATATGAAAATCTGAGCCAAATAACACAAAGTTGACGTGAAATAACCGACTCAAAACTTCCTCAAACGACCAAAAATATCATTTTGAGGAAAACGCGTTTAAAGATATGTACAACGATGTAACAAAATTTAAAGCATAGCGTTTGGTTTTACACTGGATGAACCTCAACCGACTAAGAATGTATTTTAAGGGACACACACAGACCTGACCACATATGAAAAATCGCCAATAGATCGTGCGAGATCTGTTCGACACACTCTAACTCCCGAGCGAGGAGATGCAGCTAAAATCTTCTAGCAGCGTATTTCTAACATCACTTCGATAAAAAATATTTAAAAAATAATCGTTGATACCGCTACACGGGAAGACCCCTCAAATATTATATTCATTTCAAAATTATTCAAGGATATTGCATAATAATCGTCAGGTGTAAAGGTGTAAGCGTGGCATGTAAGCATAGCATTAGATGGCCCATATATGTACTTAATTTTTTCGGGGGAAGAAAGGTTTACAGGTTAATTCCGTTCAGTATTCGCTTTGTAAAGAAATAATTAGTTATCCAGTCACTATAATAACCGGAGTATAAAAAATTGCATGTATTCTAAGCGGAAAACTTCACCTGGTTCTAGCCAGGCCATTAGTATTGGAGTAGGAGGTTTATGATAACGTTAAAATAATAGTATATTACGATACTAGTGCGAAAAAAGTTTTTCTGACGACTGTGACTTTGCAGCACGAGCCGAAGGCGAGTGTTGCAATCACACGAGTCCAGAAAACGTTTTTCGCACGAGTATCGTATACAATTTTATGACACAACGTGTGTGAATAGGGATTTGCCCACGCGAAGCGTGGGTAAAACCGCATTCTACGCACGGCGTGTCATAAAAAAAATAAAAATTGGGTTCGATTGAGCCCCCGGCAAAATTAATATTTGGACATGACATAAATTAGAACCACCTCAATGCACATAAGATCTACGCCCGCGGCGAGGGATGAGAATCCCTTACGACTGGACTGGATCGACGAGTAAAATAAAATCAGTTAGAGTCGGGACTCGCGCGTGATACCATCAGCCGCGTAGCGTCGGTGGCTCCGGGTTCCATGAATCTCGTCTATATTTATTCGCATCGCACAATGTTGCACTTTTAAAAACGCGTCGATTGTAAAAACTCAACTATAATTCCGAACACAATTGCGAATTAAATCCACACAAACCTTATCCACGTGCATCTTAATCGAGTAGCATAAAAGAAAAATAATTTATAAGAGAAAAAAAAGACTGCTTTAACTATAATCATTTGCATCAATAATTTTTGCGTAGCAATTTTTAACTCTATTGTAAATTTACTTCATCTTCATTGTTGATTTCATCTTCTTAATTTATGCAAATAAGTTTTTCTACTTATTTGTGAATATTTTCTGGCTAGTTTCTCATTCAGCCTTGAAAACAATTGTAAATAATTTATATATCTATGTACATGGATTACACACACGTTGTTGACGGAAATTACACATACGAAACCACATTCACGGGTTAGTCGATAATTTACAATCTTGTGTGCTGTGGCTTAACGATCGTGAAACCAACGTCAACAATGTTTTTCGTGTGCGTTACCGTTGGTCTTGTTATATTGGCTTCAAAGTACCGCACCAACGTGCTTCGTAGCGTCAAGCAATTCTGCTACAATATCAGCAATCCCAACGATACTTGTCCTTCAAATGACAACAGCGACAAGACGGAATTTTCCTTGGACAAAGTTATTCTTGCGGATTCTCCAGAAAAGTGTGATTATGCTGTTCAATGTATTCGCTGGTATTTATTTTTTTCTCTTTACACATATACATACATATATTGATTTCGTTGAAAAAAAAATATGCTATCAGTCATCATTACTGATGCAATACAATTATAAACCAATATATATTAGTTTATCAATACATTGTATCAGTCGTGTTGACATAAAGTATATTATTTTTATTTATCTGAAAAAATTCTGTATACATTTTGATACTACGGTCGTTATGGGATTCTAGTAATCATGGCCAAAACAATTCCTTGTTCAATGAAACTTGTATTCATATATTTTTTAAGCTATTATCCAAGAGCTCAGAAATAATCTGGACATGCAATTGAGGCGAATGGTTAATAACAGATGAATATTTGTTTTAGCAACTTGTCCAATGGCGTATTGGGATTCGATTGTGAATGGGTGAACGAAGGTGCTGTTTCTCTGTTGCAACTGGCAACGTACAACGGAGTTTGCGCCCTATTTCGTCTTGGAAAAATAGGCTACGTGCCTGCAAAACTTAAGGTTAAACCTCCACATCTTGCGAGGAATTATTATATTATTCTCAAATTTCAGAGTTTTGTAAAATCCTGTTTTTTTTTTATTATTATTTTTTTTTTCATTTTATTTTCATGCATCAGGAGTTGCTATCGAACAAATGTATATTGAAAGTTGGTGTAGCACCGTATGAAGATGGGCGAAAGCTCACCAATGACTATGGATGTCGAGTTTTTGGAACTGTGGATTTGCGAACATTGGCAGATCGTTTATGTGTTCCAAGTCGCAAAAGCTTGGCTGCGCTTACTCTGGAGTATCTTGGTGTAGAAATAAACAAAATTGTGGAGGTAAGATGTGGTGATTGGAATGCTGATGTGCTCACCAAGGATCAGACAGCCTATGCGGCAACTGATGCTATCTCCGCCATACTCATTTACCACAAGGTAAAACAATGTCAGTCTTTGTAGATTCATAGTGGCTGTGGCCTGTCCTATACAATTGCGTTTATCATTACAAATGGTTTCGACAGATACAACAAAGAGCCAGAAAAAAGCATTCAATCTGGAAAAATTGGATTATTTATATTAAAAGTGTGTGGAACAAAAACGAGTACAAGAGACTCGACGAATTACCCGACGACGTAATCGACGTGAGGTGAATTATTAAAATCAGTTTGCTTCTCTCTCTCTCTCTTTCCATTCTACAATTTTTATGAATTTTCTACTCTAGTTTATTATACATTATTCTAGATTCAAACCGAGTCAATCACAAAAATCGGGAAATAATAGCTTAATGTATAAAACGGTGCAGAAAATTACCAACAATAACGTTGGTAGTCCACGTAAAAGTACAAGTCTAGCTACGCGTAAGGAGCCACTTTACCACAATTGTTATTTAGAAGCGCCAGACGGTGAATTATTATGTACGTGCGACCGTAAAAAAGCCGAGTGGTACGTCGGAAAAAATCTGGGTACGGTTGTTCATGAAACGCCATTTACCGTGAGACTAAACTTTGAGCCATCCGGACGTGCTTTTGGTCAGGTTGGCCAGTATTATACACAAGTTAAAATAAATCAATGCGTCGTTTGTGGATCAACTGACAGTTTTATCAAAAAGAACGTTGTTCCTCGGGAATACCGCAAATATTTTCCGTGTAAGTAAATTTCTGAGTGAATTGAAAAAGCAAAATTTATTTTATTTTTATCATTGAAGAAGGCATAGATGCAACCTAAATTGATAATTTCATGGCAGTGGTGATGAAAGCACATCAGTCACACGATGTGTTGCTACTATGCCCGAGTTGTCACGAAATAAGCAATCGTCGAGACCTCGAGCTCAGAAGACATCTCGCGGATATGTGTGACGCACCACTGACAAGATCATCGAACACGCCGAGCCTCGGAGGGGCAGCTGCCCGAGCAGTGGGACATCATTCGAGAGAGTGGGCAAAATTTTTTTCAGCTGCAAAAGCTCTCAAGGATGATGATACCTCGATACCGCTGCGACGACGCAAGCAACTCGAAACCGAAATAATGGAATACACAGGTGTGCGGGAGATCACGTCGGGCCTACCAAATCAATTGTATCAACAGTTTAAGAATCAAATTTCCACCATTGTAACGTCATCTCCCTTGCAAGGCAGATGTCAACCGCATGGTGCAAAGGTTCGTGAAAATCATTCTTTCCAAATTCGCGCTCTGGAGACGAATTAATCTCCATTGTTTGCTTTCTTCCCATTTTCATATCTAGGTTGTATCTTATTTCACAAATCGAGAGGGTGGCCTGGTGACACTCGAAAAAATGTGGCGAGAACATTTTCTCGAAAACATGAAACCTCAATATCTCCCAAATCTATGGTCCGTTTCTCACAACCAAGAGAGACTGGTCATTCGTCAGAGTACGAAGAGAATCGAACCACACGACGCCAAACTTGCTGGACTTACACAACAGATTGTGCAGCAATAGTACCAAGAACAATTGTGAGATTCGTATAAGAGCGAATTCTCATTTCTACAAAACTATGCAAGACTATTGTTCACCGGTTGACCAATATTATTTAATTTTTGACATGAACATTGGGTGCTACTTTATTTTTTGCGAATCCAACAAATCAACCTTCGACACATGATAATCGTCTCCAACTTGCATAATTTTTGTTTCTCCCTCCAATTTTCATCTGAAGGAAAGCAGTCGTTCTACTGATTTTGAGTATCTCCAACAATATCAGATAAATATAACTAAGTAAGGATGTTTTTCAGACCCAATAATCAATAACAACATTATACACAGTGCGCAGCAACTTTTTAATGTAGTTTAATCATCTATCGCTGCTTTTTTGTATCTTAAACTAAGTTGTCGTAGAGGAGATTGTACAGAGGTGCTTTTATATACAGAATTGTGACAAACGATAGGCCGACTAAATAATTGTATATGTAACTACGTTTTTCCAGTTCTGTGGGTTTTGGATACACAGTCCTTTTGTGGTTTCAATGATTCACTGACATTTTGAAGTTCTTGATCAATGCGTTCTTTAGCACGTACAACTTTGGATTGCAAATAGAATGAGCCACCTTTGGATCTGTCATTGGCTTCCATGAGATACTTATAGTTTCTCTCGATGACATCCTTTTGGTCTGGCCTCTCAGCGTCGAGAATACGCAGAGCTTCTTCCAGGGTCAGACCGGTTCGCGCATTTGTGGCAGCTCGTTCAGCACCCTGAGCTCCGCCCCCTGCCCTGCGGGCCGCTTCCTGGCTTGCAGCAATTTCCTGGCGCAGAGCCCGCGCGAATGCTCTTCCGATAACCTGCGTACCGAGGACGATTATCTGCGCCAAGTATTTGGCCATAACCTTCGACGGTTGACTCCGAAGCGCCGACCCTTCGACTCACGTAACTACAAGCTTCAAAACCCTTGCACTTAGACCGTAGATCGTCGTCTCCAACGAAGGCAACTCGATAAAGAATAGTTCTTCGTCTTCGTTTCAGAACGCGTTCAGCGCTTTCCACGATTACTTCTCGACGAAAGTTTCTTCGAACGCTCTACTGGAATTTCGAATTCAGACAAGTGCAGCAAGCATGAGTAGGGAGCAAGAAGGCTAGAGACGAGGAGACCGAACTCCACTAGTTCGGGTAGGACCGCGCATAGTTGTTATGGTGGCGCTGCGGTCGGGCTGGGTCCGACCAATGAAGTACTCGCATCGACCCGGCTAGTTCGAGTAACCCGCGACAGAGATGAGTTGGGAGATGTCTGGAGGAGGCCTTTTTAGTGGTTCCGATGGAAGACGTGCGAACCTGGGGGCGAAACCCGAAAGTTGGAGGTTAACAATGGTAATCAACCAAGCAATCTCGGGCGCTCGTCGGATTGCGTTCGCGCGCACGCAGTCGGCGTGTATAATCCAACCGGCAAATTACCGACGGAGTCGATCGATACTTGGTATAGCACGCGCGCACGTATATGCTTGTGGATGACGGCTTCGGTTCGGAGAATTTTTTCGCCGTTCGCGTCTCGTTCGCGACAATCCAGTCGCACGTTTCGCTTACATTGTAGCTATGTTTACCAGGCTCTCTCGCACCACCGTTATCTTCAATTAGCAACTGCTCCAGGGAGACTAGAGTAAAGGAGTCCGATCACAGTGTTAAAAAAATGGTCGGAAAAAGCGAGGACAAGATTGCACCGCCAGGCGGCGCCACTTCTGCTCGGGGTCACCGGCCCGCCCACAGTTCGTGCGAGCGCAAGACCACTGCAACAGTCCCCGCCCATCCAAGGACCCATTTTTAACGCACGGCGTCGCTAGTATACGTGACCTTGGGGCCACGAGCCAATCAAATGTCTCTCTCGGGTCCGCTACTTGCGTGCCAGCGCACACGGCGTCGCTAGTATCGGTGACTCCTATGGGCGCCAAAAAACGAATTGAAAGTTCAACCAAATTAACGATCTGTTATCACAAAATTATTTTTAATTATTCAAACATCATAAGATTGCAAATTATAACCTTATTATTTGCCATGATTACTGCGGCTTAAGTGAGATTTTAGCTTGAGGCAATCTGGTTTGTCGTTGAATATGATTCATCTGTTACTGTACAACTGGGCCGCGTGGCGAAAATCGACCTGTGTTAGTATGCATATAGCATATCGTTAATTAAAGTTCTACATATGTTATGCATACCAAAACCGGATGGTAGGTATATTTTTGAGACAGTCACTTTGACACAGAAATCGCGGGATAAATTTAATCAGCTGGGGCGGGCGAAATGAGTGAACAAAGATTTTATCGTTGTTTAGTGAGTGATTTTAATTGTCGTAATCAATTAAGGTATTTAAGATGAAAGTGACGGTGAATCTGGCGGATCAGGGTGATCAACCAAGTGGAGAGCACGGCGATCAGCTCGGGTTAGTGTGGGTTAGTTTAGATTTACTATTTCATTTAAATTTTCAAAAGTTGGCGCGCATCGAGGTTACGTCACATGCAGCACAAGATGTATCTATATGTCCGCTCACTTCATTTCATCACCAAACGCGAAACTTCACAGTAGCTCCGAACGACAAGAGCGCTCACCGCGGCTCAATTGGAACTAACATCGTGCCTCGCTTTTACGGGTCACGTTTGGGACGACTCCGCCATAAGGGATCGGACTCCTTTACTCTAGTCTCCCTGACCTGCTCACTTGGATTCCGTCTTTCTCATTGCATGAGGTCTACTCCATATTTATACACATATATATATATATATATATATATATATATATATATATATATATGTGTATAAATATGGAGTAGACCTCATGCAATGAGAAAGACGGAATCCAAGTGAGCAGGTGCTAATTGAAGATAACGGTGGTGCGAGAGAGCCTGGTAAACATAGCTACAATGTAAGCGAAACGTGCGACTGGATTGTCGCGAACGAGACGCGAACGGCGAAAAAATTCTCCGAACCGAAGCCGTCATCCACAAGCATATACGTGCGCGCGTGCTATACCAAGTATCGATCGACTCCGTCGGTAATTTGCCGGTTGGATTATACACGCTGACTGTGTGCGCGCGAGCGCAATTCGACGAGCGCCCGAGATTGCTTGGTTGAGTACCCTTGTTAACCTCCAACTTTCCAATTTCGCCGCACCACGGCTGTGGCGCTTATCCACGCCCACTGCGTGCGCGCGAACGGAATCCGACGAGCGCCCGAGATTGCTTGGTTGATTACCATTGTTAACCTCCAACTTTCGGGTTTCGCCACCAGGTTCGCACGTCTTCCATCGGAACCACTAAAAAGGCCTCCTCCAGACATGTCCCAACTCATCTCTGCCCGCGAGGATCTCTACAGTACCTCAAAATACCCCCTAACAATTCGCAATAGTTGTTTTTCCGTGATTCATGAATAATTATCAGGTGCAAAAATGCCCAAACTTTGTTCTATAGTAAATTGCGGAAGAAAATATCTCGGTAGTGGCTTAAGTCAGAGAAAACTGTTTAAGCCCAAAGGTAAGTGCATTTTTCAATCGTCTATGAATCATACTTATGTATACAAAATCACTGTAAAACGTGTTTTCAGTTAGAAAATATTAAATATTGAACCTCTAATCATTTTTCAAAGATGCAATTAATACATATGTACCTCGTTTACATAGACTTCCACAGTACTCTTCATTCTCTCCATATCAAGGGAGAACCTTTTTCCAAATTCTCTTATCATACGGTTTAATGACAATTTTATATTGCTTTAATTTTAATGACAACTTACGGTTTCACCCAATTTGCGTATAATATGCCACCGCGTCACACACAAGGGTTATGTTCGTTTGCTCTACACAAATGTGAGGGCAGCTTTTTTTTAAGCCTCGTTTGGCTCGTCCCATGGAGGGGGGTGGTGGCTATTTAACTTCCGCCGAATTACCTCCTCCTGATTTACCCAATCCCAGTTCGGGTTCCTCCCGATTTACCCTCACTTCGAGATGGCCCGTCATCACGTGACACCCGCATTATCTCGGACGTCACGTGACCGACCCGAGCCACGTCAGAGATGAGTTGGGAGATGTCTGGAGGAGGCCTTTTTAGTGGTTGAGATGAAAGACCGTGCGAACCTGGTGGCGAAATTCGAAACTCCGAGATGCCCGTAAGCAGAGATGAGTTGGGAGATGTCTGGAGGAGGCCTTTTTAGTGGTTCCGATGGAAGACGTGCGAACCTGGTGGCGAAACCCGAAAGTTGGAGGTTAACAATGGTAATCAACCAAGCAATCTCGGGCGCTCGTCGGATTGCGTTCGCGCGCACGCAGTGGGCGTGGATAAGCGCCACAGCCGTGGTGCGGCGAAATTGGAAAGTTGGAGGTTAACAAGGGTACTCAACCAAGCAATCTCGGGCGCTCGTCGAATTGCGCTCGCGCGCACAGCGTCAGAGTGTATAATCCAACCGGCAAATAACCGACGGAGTCGATCGATACTTGATATAGCACGCGCGCACGTAAGTGCTTGTGGATGACGGCTTCGGTTCGGAGAATTTTTTCGCCGTTTGCGTCTCGTTCGCGACAATCCAGTCACGCGTTGCGCTTACATTGTAGCTATGTTTACCAGGCTCTCTCGCACCACCGTTATCTTCAATTAGCACCTGCTCACTTGGATTCCGTCTTTCTCATTGCATGAGGTCTACTGCATATTTATACATATATATATATATATATATATATATATTATATATATATTATATATATATATATATGAGGTATTCCACCCCATTTCGGACGGTCAAAAAGTTTTGCACTCCCAAAAAAATTGAAATTTGGTCAAATTATTCCATTAGACGAAAAAGAGTAGTGTGAATTTTTTCAGATTTTTTGGATCGCATTTTTTTGAGTTTTTCAACATTTCAAAATTTTCTAAATAACGTTATATATTGAAAGCATACGATTAAACAGAAAAATGTTTCAGACAAAAAAGTTGCAGTTTTCCATAAACTTTGTGAAAACATTTTTCTTGGAATTTTTCGAGTTCAAAAAATGACCATTTTCATCAAAAATATACGAAAATAATTTTTTTCGGTCGGTATGTCACCTTCGATTTATCTCAAAAAATTCCTGAAAATACTCTGAAATGTGTAAAATACACACGTATTTTTTTTGTCATGGCTCGATTAGTTGTTCCTAAGCTATGCTTTGGTTTATTAATAATATTTATTAAAGTTTTTTTAGAAAAATCCATTATTATGGAAAATCATAATCTCCCGAATTGTTTTTCTCAAATTTACAGATGAAAGAACATTTACAATGATGATATTAATGTTTTGGAGCTTATTGGAGCATAGATAATCGATAACGTAGATGGAATCGAGATTTAAGCGAGTGAAAGCTGTACCGAAGACCCAAAAACACCTTTGCATTATACCAGGACCGGATGGGATTCTCCAATGCAAAATATATTCGCTCGCCACGGACTTCGTAACTCACCGAGTCTGGAAAAATAAATAACTCGCAACGATCTGTTTATGCTTCACTTTTTCCCAGTTCTTACGTTGTGATTCATTTACACAACAATAATAAAAAAATATGATGTTAGGACAGAAAATTATTCACTTAATCATTGAATTTTTTGAACGAGTAGATTATAGAGCGTAGCTTTCGAACGAGTTCAATGGAGTTCCATCTACGTTATCGATTATCCAATAAGCTCAAAAACATTAATATTATTATTGTAAATGTTCTCTCATCTGTGAATTTGAGAAAAACAATTCGGGAGATTATGATTTTCCATAATAATGGATTTTTCTAAAAAAACTTTAATAAATATTATTAATAAATCAAAGCATAGCTTAGGAACAACTAATCGAGCCATGACAAAAAAAATACGTGTGTATTTTACGCATTTCAGAGTATTTTCAGGAATTTTTTGAGATAAATCGAAGGTGACATACCGACCGAAAAAAATTATTTTCGTATATTTTTGATGAAAATGGTCATTTTTTGAACTCGAAAAATTCCAAGAAAAATGTTTTCACAAAGTTTATGGAAAACTGCAACTTTTTTGTCTGAAACATTTTTCTGTTTAATCGTATGCTTTCAATATATAACGTTATTTAGAAAATTTTGAAATGTTGAAAAACTCAAAAAAATGCGATCCAAAAAATCTGAAAAAATGCACACTACTTTTTTTCGTCTAATTGAATAATTTGACCAAATTTCAATTTTTTCGGGAATGCAAAACTTTTTGACCGTTCGAAATGGGGTGGAACACCTCATATATATATGAAGTACATATTTTAAACCTGTATGGACATATATCATGTCATACAAAACGTGCTGGCAAGCCGACGATTTCTTATGCAGGCTAATTCTTTACTATATTTTCCTATTTTTCTGCTATTTTTGCATCTACATCCATGATGCAGGGCACAATCATTATCAGCGTAGCTCACTGCGAGAGCTCCAAATCACATGCTAATTACAGAAAAAAACAAAAAAACTCGTTAGGTCGCCGGGAGAATAACGAAGGCTCATCGAAAAAATTCAGAAAGCGAAAAAAAGTACGAGGGCGAAAGTGCGAAACGTAAACACCGCCGCAATGTAGACAAAGCACATCGCTGGCCCGACGTGGGCGGGGCTTAGACGCCTGGCTGTTGAGAATGAGGCAGGAACAGCGGGGAAATTGTTCCCACCAAGTCGTGAATTGTGCCCGCGAGATGTGTGACCATGAGTGATCCCCGGCGTAAGGTGAAGCATTTCAGTCGACAATCTCGAAAACTGAAATACCGCCAGAGTTCAAGGTTTTGGGGATCACACTTAATCGGGTTCAGCATCTGGCCACTGCAATTTAGCGCCCACTTATTTTCCAGCCACCTAAAACCCTGCCATTATCCATCTCCCAATTCATCTCTGGTGGGCGCGAGATTGCTTGGTTGAGAAGCATCAGCCCCTACGGGCATCTCGGAGTTTCGAATTTCGCCGCACCGCGGCCGTGGCGCTTATCCACGCCCACTGCGTGCGCGCGAGCGCAATCCGACGAGCGCCCAAGGTTGCTTGGTTGAGCATCATCAGCACCTACGGGCATCTCGGAGTTTCGAATTTCGCCACCAGGTTCGCACGGTCTTTCATCTCAACCACTAAAAAAGCCTCCTCCAGACATCTCCCAACCCTCCCAACTCATCTCTGGCCACGTCGATGCCCGAGCGCATGGGGGTGACACACGCGTTTATTCTGATACGAAAACTTGCATTCTTAATGTAGCCGTCGAAGCTGTCCCGAAGTGTGGCGCTGGGTGTCACGCAACCGATTTGTTTGAATCTCGTCTTCAGACGCCGGCCGCAAAGTCCTAACCGCCCTAACTCCAGGGAAAACACGACGACGATTCAGTAAATCGAGTAAATTGTTATTAAAAAGAAAACTTGAGTGTTGTGTGCATCGTCAGACTACGATACCGACGTGCATCGTGCCGGGTTGCACATCCGGTTACGAAAGTCATCATGAAAATCAAACATCTAAGTTTTGCATCACTGAAAAAACCTGATTTTTTGTTAAACCGCATTGTTATACACTATACGTATAATTCCAATAAATATTTATATATTTTTTCGATCGAGATTTTCGGTTTTTTTCCAACTCTACCACCTCACCATTTTCAGTAACGAAAACGAATTTCGGATAGAAACGAAAAAAAATGAGAGAACATCGTCGAGAGAACAACGGCGTATGTTTTATTTTTGCCTATACGTCCGATACAGCTGTAGCCGCCGCACCGGTCTCGTGGATGCCAGCGCCACTAGCGGCCAGCTACATTAAGGATGCATGCGAGCGTGTTGTGTGTCACCCCCATGCTTCTGACCACTCCTAACCTCTTGAGTAAATATAACTGAGATGGCTGCCCCAGTCGTTGTATCCCCACCATGCCGCCAAATGACCCGGCGTGGAACACTCGCACGGCAAGTGGCAGAATACGGTACTACTAGAAAGCCGCCAATTTCATCGCGAGTTTTGTAGCATTGGATATATTCATTCAACGATATATCGTTGAATGAATATATCTATAAAACACAAGACCGTGTAGAAAATGACGATCACCGAATTTCCTAAACGAATGGAATATTGATATATAATGACATTATGACAAGTAAATTACTATATGATATGAACAACGAACATGGAATTTCACACATATCGTTTTCGCTACATTTCCCATGAATTCATTCAACGTAAATGACGCGGTGCGTTTGAAAAGCGCGCCATTGCGAACTGTGCATTTTCTGCAGCGAGCAGGGTCGGGGGGACATGGGTTGAAGCTCACTGTTCTGACACGCGTTCGTGAGCGCTCGGGCATCGACGCGGCTCGGGTCGGTACCTACATAAAGTTAGCCGATCGAGGGAACCGATATAAACTTGGAAAATTTTAAATAATTGTTGGTAAATTGTCGGAAACTGTTGGCACAAAACCAAAAACTGTCGGTGCGTCGTTAATTTTATAATAAATAAACAAATTTGACCGTCAAGTTAGCCGAAATTTTTTCAAATGTAGCCGGATTTCGATGGTTGGGGGCTCAATCGATGCGGACTTAATTGTCGGTCACGAATATATCAATAAAAAAAATTTAACGACGCACCGACAGTTTTTGGTTTTGTGCCAACAGTTTCCGACAATTTACCAACAATTATTTGAAATTTTCCAAGTTCATATCGGTTCCCTCGATCGGCTAACTTTATGTAGGTGTATCGGACGTATAGGCAAAAAATAAAACATACGCCGTTGTTCTCTCGACGATGTTTTCTCATTTTTTTTTCCGTTTCTATCCGAAATTCGTTTTCGTTACTGAAAATGGTGAGGTGGTAGAGTTGAAAAAAAACCGAAAATCTCGATCGAAAAAATATATGAATATTTATTAGAATTATACGTATAGTGTATAACAATGCGGTTTAACGTAAAATCAGGTTTTTTCAGTGACGCAATAAAACTTAGATGTTTGATTTTCATGATTACTTTCGTAACCGGATGTGCAACCCGGCACGATACACGTCAGTATCGTTGTCTGACGATGCACACAACACTCAATTTTTCTTTTTAATAACAATTTACTCGATTTACTGAATCGTCGTCGTGATTTCTCTGAGGTTAGGGCGGTTAGGACTCTGCGGCCGGCGTCTGAAGACGCGATTCAAACAAATCGGTCGCGTGACACCCAGCGCCACACTTCGGGACAGCTTCGACGGCTACATTAAGAATGCAAGTTTTCGTATCAGAATAAACGCGTGTGTCACCCCCATGCATGTAGCTATGTTTACAAGGCTCTCGAGCACCGCCGTTATCTTTAAGGAGTTTCGGTACAGCTTATCTTTGGGGGGGATCACGAGGGGGAATCTATTGTATTCTAGCAGGGCGCCAACTGCTACACACTCATTTTCCATCATGTAAAATGATATTCATCACGAATAATATGTCCGTAATTATGAACAAATATATATTTTTTGCAATTATGAATATAATAGTATACTTTATATGTGATGGAAACTCTGTGTGTTATTTATAAAAATTATATAAAGTTTCGAGTAAACGTGGCAACCGCGGTTATAGCTTGTCGTGTTTCATGTTGCGTATAGTGGTCCGCCTGCGCTGTCGAAAGCGCCTCTCGGGCAGCTGTGTGGGTAATCTAACCTCAAAAATTGTGATTGCGTGATCGGGTTGTCGGTAGTTTTGAATTGTTTTTTTTTTATCAATGTCGAATATGAGTAAACGGTCGGAAGGCAAATGGGTGACGCAATCAGGAAGTTTGTTGTAAAATATTGATTAATTTTATTGGGTACACAAAACCTTGTTCACCTACGCCACTTATGCTATTTGAAATTTCGCGCCATTCTTCGCACGATGCAAGGTTGCCGTCGTTTCCTCCGATAGCTGTCAGTCGTTGAAAAACGAATGGTTTTTTAATCTATTTTTACGAAAATACGACAAACTGTGTAGACAAACTTCTTGAAATTTTGACACAATAATCGGATTAATGGTACCTTTTAGTATGTGTTCTTCTTTTTCATCTGTAAGCATTTCTTCAATTATGGCAATATAAAATACGGTGTCTGCCATCTAATCCTGTGTTAAAGTGCTTCATTACAAAAATTTATTTCTCAGAAACTATGTTGTAAATCGAGCTAAAATTTCACAGGTTATCATTGACATTATAAATGAACACATGAAAAAAAATTGAGAATTATGGAAGCATTTTCGTTTACTGTACCGAAACTCCTTAATAGCACCTTCTCACTTGCATTCCGAAATCTTGTTCTATAGTAAATATCGGAAGCAAATATCTCGGTGGTGGCTTAAGTCAGAGAAAACTGTTTGAGCCCAAAGGTAAGTGCATTTTTCAATCGAAGAGAATGAATCATACTTATATATTAAGTAATTTCTTAAGTCCCAAAATGTTTTCCTATTTTTTTTGAAGTGAAACTTCTTTAGCGAGGGTCTGGGATTTTCCGAGCGTTACGAAAATTAAGATCCCGTGAGGGGAATAGGCCGATACGTGGTGGGGGGAACGGCGAGACTGGGGAGTCGGACCCGGTAGCGACACCGCTTGCACGCATACTATGGCGCTCGGAACGCATACTGTAGCAGCTGCTCGTCGTAGCGCTTAGTCGGGGATACGTTGGATGGCGGAGCGAAGAGAAGGGCAGGGGCGGGAGGTGGCATGACGCGTTAGTATCTGGCAGTAGGCATAAACAGGGGGGCGGGGGGGGGGGGGGGCCGAAGAGAGTGGCACAGGTCCCTATAGATGTGGACGAGCCAACCAAGGCAAAAAAAAATAAACAGGGTGGCAAACGGGTGGCTCTGCTGAGCATACTCTGTCTCACTCGCACACTAGTCGCACACTAGTGTGTGTGAGAGAGAGATAGCTCTTTCTCTCTCTCACACTAGCGCCCAGTGACGTCACAAATCAACCTCGATGGCATAAGTACGACATGTTACAGGGTACTTGCTTTATTTTGGAAATAAAACAATATTTATGTATTTATTACATAGATATTTATTATATCCAATTCCACATATATGTACTAGATTAGAACTTTTCATTTTCGATGAATAGTCAATATGAATGTACTTAAAATACACAATAAATATTTATCATTGAGAATACAATTGAACACTATAACTTTTCTGTTTCAATAACACAAACTAAAGAATATTGCAATAAAACAAGAGATCATTGATAAGTAAAGATTGAGTCCGACTGACAAGGAGAGCGACGGAAATCCGCTGAAGTTATGGCACTTTCGAACGGCGATCGCGGGTCGGTGGATAGCGTACTAGACAGGTATTCATGAGATCGCGGGTTCAAGCCCTAAGCAGATGACATTTGTTTTCCTTCAAATCTTTTTCAGCGCCTATACCCCCAAATTACTCTTACAGAGGATGTTTATATTGAATGAACTTTTGTATACAAAAATAAAGAGTGTAATGTAATAAATTTGCTTATTTTATATTTTTCCTTAATTCTAACTAACTTACAGTACAAAAATAATAGTTAAATGTATGGCGTTCATTCTTTTTTATTGCACTTTAGTAAAACGTTTTGTTTTCCTTGCTTTTACGATGAATATCATCCGGGCTCCTGCGGAACTTTGGAGCAAGATTAAAAGGTTACGTGATTGTAAGAAAAACTAAAGTGCGATATAAAAAAGAATGAACGCCATAAAAATGTAACTATTATTTTTGTACTGTTAGTTAGAATTAAGGAAAAATATAAAATAAGCAAATTTCTTATATTGCACTTTCAATTTTTGTATAAAAAAGTTCATTCAATATAAAACATTCTCATGTAAGAGTGATTTGGGTATAGGTGCTGACGAGATTTGAAGAAAAAAAACAATAGAAGTGTTGGTACTCCAACAACCAGGTCGGGTACAACGATTGATGCTGTATTCAGCAGGCATTTGACGAATATCAAGTCACAGACATTGGTGTTCTATTTTAGTTATCACAAACCAATTGTGACAATGATAGAGCCCGATAGTTAGAATGGAGACATGGAAATCGAATCATAAAAATCAGGGTAGAATTTCCATAAATCACGAGAATTATTTTTAAATATAATCACAAATTTTGTATAAGTCATATTCGAAATGCAGAATTCAATGATCAATACTAAATCTTCGAGAGTTGTAAATGCGAAAATTCGCTAATCAATCATGGATTAATGTAATTTCCATATATTTTTCAATGTAATCACCAATTCATGTAAAATGTGTATCCACAAAAATGAATCCTAAATTGTCTTTTTTTAATTCATTTAAGATCATACCTGCATCCTATACTCATAAAATATGGGGGATTATGTACACTACTAACAGGCGCGAAGTTTCACTTCAGTCGCGCGTGGTTTCCACGCACACCATTTTTTTTTTCGAAAAGCTGGGCTTTTTTTACATAGAAAACATGGACGAGACTAATTTTTTTTTTCATCAATACACATTGAGAAATTAATGAAAAAATCAAAACATGAAATGTTCACAGAATTGCCTATACAATTACAGCGAAAATAACCAAGGGAAAAATCTAAAAGAAATTCAGAGTTCATTGCTCAATGGGGGCTTCCATTTCTCAAAGTTACAAAAAGATCGCTGCTATGGACGCCCAGAACCGGTTTCGAGAATGGTGGAATCGCTCATATACAAAATCACTTCGAAACGTGTTTTTAGTTAGAAAATATTAAATATTAAACCTCTAATAATTTAAAAAAAATGCAATTAATACACATGTACCTCGTTCACATGGACTTTCATAGTACTCTTTATTCTCTCCATACATATCAAGGAAAATTTTTTTTTCTAATTCTCTTATCATATATTTTAATTACAATTTTATATTACTTCCATTTTTATCACAACTTACGCTTCAACCAATTTGCGTATAAAATGCCAGCGCGTCACACACAAGGGTTATGTTCGCTTGCTCTACACGTATGTGAGAGTAGCTTGGCAAATGGTGAGCATGATAGCACCGATTGGTCGGTACCGGCTCGACCGCAGCGCCACTGCTTGCAGCTATATTTCGACCTACTCCCACCACCAAATTTGTAAGGAGTTCGGTCTTCTTGGTTTTGGCACCCTGGGCCAGATATGGCGTCTAAATCGTATATAACCCAAGCGATTGAATTTGTTTGCGGTAATTCTTATTTCTTCTTGTCGTAATCGTACTATTCGCATCAAACGAGAAGTGTGTCGGTTGAGGACGTTATATCTGCTGACCGGTTATTAGGAAAGCATTTAATGTTTACCAAAGTTTCAAATTTCTATGGAACCATGGCGAATCAGCAACTCAATAACGAATTGGCGTCTTCAACAATCATTGATCGACACATCGTGCATTGGAAATGAAAAAGTTGCATCAATTGAGTACCTTGCGTTTTGGAAAATGATTTCATATATTTGTTCGCTGGTCCACTGGTACTTCAGACCTCTGGTAAAATGGTTTCTGCATCAAACTACACAGATGTGTGAGCTTCAGAGGATTTGCTATGGTAAACCTTCAGGTGCACCACGAACCCTCGAAGTGGAAAAATCGCTGAGGCAGTCAAGAAGTACAGACATAAAGATGTTGGTGTTCCATTTGGACAATTTAGTGGTACAGCGAGGGATCAACAACAAAACTGAACGAGCAGTTCTGGAGGAGGCTATAAGAACTGTGCTCGTCGCAAAGAGAATAAATCCATCAGCTCACCCTGACTTTGCCAAATCATTTGGTAAGTGCGTCGAGCTCATTTGGGGTTACCATCAATTGGCCATGGAGTGTGAAGAAATGAGAAAAGATGCTTACGACTCTGAAAATCCTGAACATGAGTTGAAGCTGCTGAATCTTTGGAACTTGCTAAAACCTAATGAGCCACTGGAGTGCAGAGTAACAAAGCAATGGCAAGATATTGGTTTTCAAGGGGATGATCCAAAGACAGATTTTCGTGGAATGGGAATATTGGGATTAGAAAATTTAGTTTACTTCAGTCAAGAATATCCCTCAGCAGCCTCGCAAGCTCTGTTACATTCCACGCATCCTCAATATGGTTATGCCTTCGCTATTGTAGGAATTAATCTCACTAGTATGGCTCTCAGGTTGCTGAGAGATGGCACAGCCAAAACACATATTTACAATTCGTGCAGAACATTGCCAGCTATTTATGCCTTTCATCAATTATACAGTTATCTATTTTACAAATTCGATAGTCTTTGGATACAGGCTAAGCCTATGAATATGATGGAATTCTCATTGATTCAGAGCAAATTTGAATCTAGCATTCGACTAGCACTCACCAATCCTTCGACTGTATTTAGAATAAACTTGACGATTGACACCATTTAGCATCAATTGTATTATCAAAAAATTGTTGTGTGTGGGAGAGGGTACTTCTATCAGGGTGAGTTTTGAAGAGGTACGAATAATTTCAGAAAAGTCAACAACTTTGAAGATGGCAAAGTCAAAGCTGTCGAAGTAATTGTTTTTATGATGATCATGATTTGAAAATATCTACACACCTAGTATACAATTCATTGATTACCAATGATAACAAATTATTCAGAAACTAGTGGAATAAAGAAAAACAGTTTAAATACAAAAATTGGCAACCAACATTTTATATAGTTTTTAATTCTACTTAACTATGGCACATTCGTTAATTGTCATTGTTAGAGCAGTTCATAGGATATGCAAAATATTGTGAAAAACTTAATGGGAAATCGAAACTCAAAGTTATAAGATTAATTTTTGACCCAAAGCGAAAATTCAGGAATGAATCAATCAAAGGTCACAATTCTTTCTTCAGAAAATGCTTATGCAAAAAAAAAAACTTTTCGTTTTTTGGGTTTTTTAGTTTTTTCTTGGTAGGGAACAATGTTTGACCAGTGATGTTCTCAAGCGAGTTGCCACTCAAGCAGACATTTAACGCCTAAACAGTCCTAACTGGATTATCTACCAATGTGTAATTTTGGAAAAGTTGTATCATTCTTTGCCTGAAATGTATGGGCTAAAATACAGCTATAAGCTGAAGTTTGCAAATGAAATCCAATTATTCAAAAGTTTAAAATCCTATGCATGCTTCTGACTCTTTCGTTATTTGACATAAGAAATCATACAAACTTTAATACTGAAGGGGAATGCAGCCGATATCCATTCGTCCAATTCCAGTATCAATTCACCGGCAGTACATTGTTAAATCGTGGTGCTGTATGATAGAAAGAGTAATTTTCGGCACTGCGAATCAGAGGCGAGGCAGCGTGTACACAAAGAATTTATTGTGCTACCAAAACTGTAACGTATTTTAAAGGTGCTTCTGACGATTTTGTACGGAATATTTTCGAACATTATCGGCTTGGAAAAAATTCAGCGCTAGGACCGCTACTAAATTGGTTAAAGTTTAGGGAAAAAAGAACGATTACTAAAAGCTAGTCACGATTTTCCTCGCATGATGGAATAATTTGTAATTTGTCAGTTTTGGTTTCTTGAAATTTGTGAACGCTTCCTGATTTTATTGTTCATTACACATACTGTACACATGATGTTGTCTTGCGAAATTCATAGTTTCGCAGCCGTTAAGATTATGAAAATAATAAAACATCATTTCGCAATCACCATGAACTCGACCGCACTTCATTGACCTCCCGCCTTTCTATTTTTGAGTAACGGTTTCAGCTACACCTGCTATCAACATGATCCACTTTGCATGACTCCTCGGATGATCTGTCTCCAATATGATGACAAAAGCGCGTTCTGAATATGTAAAGCCAAATTTTATTTGTTACACGGATTATTTCATTCACTTATGACGAAGGACGTGTATGTTTCCTTCCTGCGTAGCACCGGTAATTGTATGGTTCTTTGAAATTCCGAAAAAATTATTGAATCGTATTCCAAACCAACGAAAGCCACTGTACCGGTGAAACACTGTCTGCACATGAACAGAACGGTTTGATGTGAAGTCAATGTCAGATTAGCAACCATTTATTTCCGCACACACGAGAAATTAAATTCAAGTACAATCAAATTTTTATAACGAAGTACCACAAAGTTGATCTCCAAGAAATTCGTCAAACATGATAAGGATTCTTTAGTAACTGAGCTCGCAACTGTATATGAGCGATTCCACGTGACTTGAGCCACTAAAAAAAATGTTCCACAAATAATTTTTAAAAATTGGGTTATTTTATTGCAATATATTTACCGCATGCCGATTTTTTTAAAATTTTTCTGACGGTTTTATCGTTAATTAACGTTTTTTTTTCTATTTTTCCATTTAAATGGCTGTACCTTTGGCAGGATTTGACGTATTTACATTTGTAAAAAAGAAAAATTTGCGTCTTATTATGGCCTTCCAGAAAAAAATGACTTTAGATTTGATTGATCAAGTTGAACCTCCGTTTCAGGGCAAAATATGCAGAAATATTTTTTGTCTCAAAAAATGCACTTTTTATTTTAGTTTTCAAAATTTCCCCAAATTTTCGTACTAGTGTCATAATGTACTATTTATGGCCTTCCAGAAAAAAATTACTTTATTCTTTTCTGGAAAGCCATAAAAAGACGCACATTTTCGTTTTTGCTTCCTCATAAAGGAAGCTTTGTGATGGTCCGAACATTTTTTTTCGAGATCTTAATGTCAATAGGTTCAAAACGTCCTAAAACATCCAGAAATTACATTTGTAGAAAATGTCTGGATGTATGTGTGTGTGTGTGTGTGTATGTGTGGATCGACCCTCCAAAATTCAAATGTCTATAACTCGAGAACGGCTCAAGCTACAGCGCTCAGATTTTGCACGCATGTGGTGCCATACAATCTCTATGTCATGTATAATTTTTGCATCAATCGACGCATCCGTTCGAATTTTACAGCATTTTGAATTTTTCAAAAAATGTCTGTTACCACTGTAGCGTCCGCAAATTTTGAGATATTCGTCTAAATAGTTCTTTAAATATAGAGTTATACCCAAGGATGTATGGTATTGCATTTGAGCCGAATCCGTCGAGAAGTTCGGATTTTATGATATTTTGAATTTTTCAAAAAATGACCTTTGTCGCTTGATTTGCCGTTAACTTCCAGCAATCGAATCCAAATTCTCTACAACTATGGAATAACATTAAGCTGTGATACATATTAAATTTGGCGACGATCAGCCAATCGGATCGCAGTCTAAAGCAATTCGAAATTTTGAAGTTCCAACCTTTGCAAATTCAAAAATAATTTACGGACCGTGCTTAAATTTATAGACGTGCATAAGCTAACGTTCACCTCTATTCGTGACTAAATTTGGTAGACATTGAACGACGCGTTCAAATTTTAGAAAACTTGGAGTTTTTATATACGGTCTAATGTCAATAAACAGTAGAATGAACGAGCTGCTCTGATTGAGCCGGAACTCGCAACGTGGACGCAATATTTATAAATCTGAACACTTTTTCAGTTCCTAAGCAGTTTTTCAGTTTAAATAATAATATAATATCGAATACTATGATCGATTAGAAATAAAAAAGCTGCAAGTTGAAACTTGCAAATCGCTTCCTCATAATTTAAGGCAAGCTGCAAGTTGAATCTTGCAATTTGCTTCCTCTGAATTGTAAGTAGTGAACGAAGATTCCTTTATGAGGAAGCCAAAAGATAAGTGCTCCGTCATAGCTCCCTCATTCTTGCTTCCTCATAAAGGAATCTTCGTTCACTACTTACAATTCAGAGGAAGCAAATTGCAAGATTCAACTTGCAGCTTGCCTTAAATTATGAGGAAGCGATTTGCAAGTTTCAACTTGCAGCTTTTTTACAAATGTAAATACGTAAAATCCTGCCAAAGATACTGCCATTTGAATGGAAAAATAAAAAAACGTTAATTAACCGTCAGAAAATTAAAAAAAAAATCGGCATGGGGTGAATATATTGCAATAAAATAACTCCATTTTTTAAAATTATTTATGGAATACATTTTTTTTTAGTGGCTGAAGTCACCTGGAATCGCTCATATACGGATGTATAACGATTACCCGGAAAAATAATATTATTACATGTGAACGTTACAGCAGTCGTGTCACGAGTGTTAGCAGTACTACGTATTATCGTTCAAACGATAATACGTAGAGATTTTTTTGTCAAGAATTACTTCTTGCAATGGGGAAAAGAAAGATTCCGGTCTCTCGAAACTAAGTTTCAATATGTTTAGAGATGTATACATCTTGGGAAACGTAAATAATTTTTCCAATCTCGCGCAGTGTTGTTACAATGATCATTATTAATCCTTTTTTAAGGCTGCCTCTGATTTACGTCGCAGTTGAGATGCGGCAGACACGATGACCAATACACCAATAGTTATACTCCCCAATTTCATGATCCATGGATATCCTCGCAAGAAATTTGCACAAAACTCTATCAAGTCGTCACTGCAAATGAAAATAGGAATACATTGCGATACATTCTCAAATATTATCTCAGATCCCACCCCAAATACTAAACTTTGATGATACCAGGTAATTTTTCGTTTTTTATTTGTCCAGAGCATCACCCTGAAAACGTTCCCTATTGCTTATTGTCTCCATACTCACAAAGGACTCGGAGGAACTGGAACTTTTTCACTGTGCGCGTTTTTCCACCAGTCTTTGGCAAACGACACAAACGAACTCACGTCGTATTTTTGAATCTGGTAGCGATACATTTTTCCCTGTCTAAATCTAGAAAATGAACGTTGAAGCATGTAAAACTTCGAATTTGGAATGCAACAATGTTTTAACGCCACACCAGCGACCTCACACAAGTAGTTCAGTGATGATCGCTTATTTTTTCACATCTACATTTCACTAATGGCCTTTACCGCTGCCAAATTGCATTTGGTATTACTAATTTATCTTCACAGGAAAAAAAATAAAATTCTACTGCTTAGTCTGTTTCTTATTTGGGTCATAGCCAGCATTCCAAAGAGGACTAATATAAGCAGCTGACGTACCAAGTTCATCGGAACTAGGATTCAAACAACTGGCGTTCACTCACAGTATGAATTCTGGTGCATTGAAAATTTTAAATCTTCTGGCAGTTGAAGCTCCTGTTGTTTGCATGTTAATACGAGCAACATTTTTATGCTGCCTGAGCTTGGCTCCAACCGCTTCCCAAGAAGCTGCTATACGTTGACATTCAATGCAATCGGTGCTGTAGCTATATCACACAGACATTGAGACTGGATAATTTATGACTTTTAATGGGTCTAACATCGATGTCATACTTACAACATAATAAACCAATCTCCAGTCGTTGCTCCACTGCTAACCTGTGTTAAGTGCTCAAAATTGTCATCAATCAGTTCCTTAACAACTGGTTGCCTATTTTCCAGGAACATGGTAAAGATTTCTTCTTCATTCGGAGAACCTAATCAAGAACACAGTGACTCGCTTAGAATCCAATGATCTTTTCGATTCCTCGCAACATAATTAGACAATATGTACCCTCATGTACCTCATGTATTAGTTACGGCTACAATAATCAATACAAATTAACGATTGATTAAGAAACACTATATTGTATCACTAATGATGATATTCAATCATACCATTAAACAGCAGTGGAATGCCATTTCTGAAAAATATCAATGTTGGTTCTTTGCTTGGACTGTATAATCGCAATATTGGACTGTTCACAACTTTGACAATAACAACCAATGCCGCGAGAGAATGAGCCAAGTTATCTCGCAAGTTGACCAACGTCTGTTCATACTCATCACAAAGATAGCAATCATCTGTAGCTGTAAAATTATTATTAAACAATTTATGAAGGAAGAATAGGTCGGATTTTACCTTTTCACATGCTTGCGTAAGACAGTTCCTTAGGTTGTGGGATTCGATTAATGTAGTAGGTGTAAAGGAGTAGGGTGGACTAGTGGGCATAGCTTCCACATGTATCGCTCATTCGAAATTTTCGGTTCGCGTGACTGAACGTCAGCCACATGCGTTAACAGTATATTATCACAAGGAAACTTACTGAAGAGTGTAATGACGTACTGTTTAGTCTTGATGTCCTGAAGAAGAACTTCGTCCGTCACAATCGTAAGCGATGTCGCTTCTATCCCATAAAACGTGCACAAAGCAACAACAAATACTGCTCGTAACATCTCAATGGTACAAGACTCAGAGCTGCCAGCAGAGATTAAGTAGAGAGATTGCCAGTGAGGTCTGTCGCCGTCGCTCGGCTACGGCGAGCGTCATGGCGACCGTCGGCTTGCGCCGTCTAGCGGGAATGCTTGGCAAATGCGACAAATCGTCGCGCTATGACGTCACTCAGCTTGTAACGGGTGGCACGCGAGACCACGGTCTTCCATACAGGTCTGAAAACGAAGCCCGTATTTCACTGATGCCGTGAGGCACATCGACGGTCGGTGCTATTATTTCCGTTCGCAGCCACATGCGTCGCTGCTATCGAAGATAGTTATTGTTTCTCGCGTGGTGATGCAAAAAATAAGACTGTCGGAACTGTCAGTAAATAACTCACCTGACAAATCGAATCATTTGAACACGCTAATAACGCTATAAAAAAATGGGTACGAATATAAAAACAAAATATTGAGTTCCAAAATATTTGAGTTATCTAAATTGCCGGACACTGAAATTCTATAGAGAACGCACTTGCAATTCAGCTACGTAAGAAAAATTATTTTGGTTTTCAATAACTTCATTATTGGATGAATAATAACATAATAATAATCATTATTGTAATTATTATTATTATTTTATCATTTGGTTTCTTTCGTATCACTGGATATACGATAAGCTAGAGGTTAAATCGACGCCGCATGTACCTCATTCAGGGGGCTTATTATGGTTCTCAGTTTGACCGAAAATGAGGGAAGTGAGTAGCCGCAGAGATGAGTTGGGAGATGTCTGATGGAGGCCTTTTTAGTGGTTCCGATGGAAGACGTGCGAACCTGGTGGCGAAATCCGAAAGTTGGAGGTTAACAAGGGTAATCAACCAAGCAATCTCGGGCGCTCATCGAATTGCGCTCGCGCGCACACAGTCAGCGTGTATAATCCAACCGGCAAATTACCGACGGAGTCGATCGATATTTGATATAGGTTCGCTCACATTGTAGCTATGTTTACCAGGCTCTCTAGCACCACCGTTATCTTCAATTAGCACCTGCTCACTTGGATTCCGTCTTTCTCATCGCATGAGGTCTACGGCAGATATATATATATATATATATATATATATATATATATATATATATATATATATATATTGTGACGTTGTGAGTCACAATTTTTCCCCCCTCACCTAGCTCGAGTCCGCCACTTGCTGCTGCGATGATAGGTAGTATATAAGAATTGTATTTGCGCGAATTCCCGACCCGAGAACCCGTCCCCTTCCTACACCCCCCCCCTCGTTCCCCGTAAATTTCTATACCGGAGTGAGAACCGCGGATCCATCGAACTAACGTCGCCAGCGAAGAGGATAGGTGAGCGGTCTGAGAGGGAGAGAAGGAGATGGAGCGAGGTACGGGAGCACTCGAGAGGACAACAAACCGCCGCCGCCCCCCCTGACTCCTCGCCCACCGGCTACTCAAAGCACCGAGAGACGACTTGGCCCACCGTTCCGAGGGGGGGACGAAAATCGCCCAAATTTTGAAATATCGCCGACGGCTCCCACCGGACCATCTCCCGATCGAACTTAAGGAGTTTCGGTACAGTAAACGAAAATGCTTCCATAATTCTCAATTTTTTTTCATGTGTTCATTTATAATGTCAATGATAACCTGTGAAATTTTAGCTCGATTTACAACATAGTTTCTGAGAAATAAATTTTTGTAATGAAGCACTTTAACACAGGATTAGATGGCAGACACCGTATTTTATATTGCCATAATTGAAGAAATGCTTACAGATGAAAAAGAAGAACACATACTAAAAGGTACCATTAATCCGATTATTGTGTCAAAATTTCAAGAAGTTTGTCTACACAGTTTGTCGTATTTTCGTAAAAATAGATTAAAAAACCATTCGTTTTTCAACGACTGACAGCTATCGGAGGAAACGACGGCAACCTTGCATCGTGCGAAGAATGGCGCGAAATTTCAAATAGCATAAGTGGCGTAGGTGAACAAGGTTTTGTGTACCCAATAAAATTAATCAATATTTTACAACAAACTTCCTGATTGCGTCACCCATTTGCCGTCCGACCGTTTACTCATATTCGACATTGATAAAAAAAAAACAATTCAAAACTACCGACAACCCGATCACGCAATCACAATTTTTGAGGTTAGATTACCCACACAGCTGCCCGAAAGGCGCTTTCGACAGCGCAGGCGGACCACTATACGCAACATGAAACACGACAAGCTATAACCGCGGTTGCCACGTTTACTCGAAACTTTATATAATTTTTATAAATAACACACAGAGTTTCCATCACATATAAAGTATACTATTATATTCATAATTGCAAAAAATATATATTTGTTCATAATTACGGACATATTATTCGTGATGAATATCATTTTACATGATGGAAAATGAGTGTGTAGCAGTTGGCGCCCTGCTAGAATACAATAGATTCCCCCTCGTGATCCCCCCCAAAGATAAGCTGTACCGAAACTCCTTAAACGACACAGGATCGGCTCGCCAGCCGGCGCGTTGTAGGACGGGACAAGAGAATGAAGGAATGAAAGAAGAGAGAGAGGGGGCGAGAATGAAGCGTGAGCTGTGGGTATGCGAGTGAGAGCGAGCGAATCAATGCAGAGAGGGGGCAGGATCGCGTGCCTCGTCATTGGCAGTATACCTGGAGTATACGTGTGATAGTACGGACAGACCTCGTGCGAGAGAGATAGCGCCATGGGCGCTCGCGGCGGAGCGAGAGAGAACGTGGATCTTAAGAGGATCCCGAACGTTTGGGCCACCTTCTCTCTCGCTCCGCCGCGAGCGCCCATGGCGCTATCTCTCTCGCACTTGTTGCGGCCGCGAAACGTTTGGGATCCTCTCAAATGGCGGGTAAGGGCTGGAGCGTAAGAAAAAACACTTCTGCGATTTTTTTCATAAATAAATAAATAGAGATAATTCATTCAAACCTTTTACCCATCATTAAGTATCATTTCGATAACATTCTGTGATTGTTTTATGCGAAAATATCGAAGAACAAGCCGGTGACAAAGCTTTTCCAACAATGTCTTTGGATAAAAACTATTCGCGGTAATAACTGTATCTCAGCTGAAAATTTTCTCAAATCAACGATCATCTAAATTTAGTCGAAGTATCATCAAATCCTCCCCTTTACGGTCTCTGATTTTTTTTTCATTCTTAAATTTTCGGTGGTCATTTAAAGTGAAAATTTCGTGGTCATTTTTCATGAAAAATAGCAGTTCTCACTTTCAATAACCACCAACAATTTGAAAATTAAAAAATAATAATCAGAGAACGTAGGGGGGAGGATTTCATGATATTTTGACTACATTTAAATGGTCTTTGATTTTAGATAATTTTCAGCTGAGATATAGTCAACACTGATGCAAATCGTTTTTTTTTCCAAAGACGTTTTTGGAAAAGCTTCGTCACCGGCTTGTTTGTCGATATTTTCTTATTAAAAGATTACAGGATGTTATCGAAATAATACTTAATAATGTTCAAAAGATTTGGGTAAATTTGCTCTATCCATATTTATTAAAAAAGACGTCTACCCTCCAGCCCTTATGCCCCCCCCCTCCCGTTAATAAATAAAAAACATTTTTGAAAACACAAATATCAACGTGCAGGCTACTTTCGACTTCCTTGTTAATTCATAATTCGATCACTGACTCTTCCTCTCCTCCCCTTCTCTCTCTCTTTCTCTTTCTCTCTTCCTCTCCTCCCCTTCTCTCTCTCTTTCTCTTTCTCTCTGGAATCATCGGCAGAAATAATTTACCGCGCCAGCGAAATGCATACAAGTATTCACTTCCATCGTGTGTGATTCCCACACACTCAATTTTTTTTTATTATTGTTTTTTTTTCCCGACGGTGTTGCTCCCGTTGTAACGAGTAACTGGCGCCCAAAAATCCCCCTCCCTGAGTTTCCCTGATTTTTATATTTTTCCAATTTCCCTTCCCCATTACCGAGTCTACGCCCACCCCCCTTCTCGTTGAGCGACAGCCCCCTTCCCCGCGAAACCCCGATAACCAACGACCCGCCGATTAATATTATTATTATTCATATTTTCAATTTATTATTATTCTTTTGTTGTTATTATTATTGGACCCCCGGATGGTGAGTGAGTGAATCTTATTATTGTTGATTTTTTTTGTATTAATTTTATCGAATAGTGAGTGAGTGATTTTTATTATTATATTTTTTGTGAGCCTGATTGACCCCCCCGCGTTTAATTAATAAATTATATTGTTCTTTTTGGTACTTTTGGTTTTCATTCTTTTTTTTTCTTATTCTGCCCCCTCTCCCCGTGTCCATTTTCCCCCTCTGCCAAAAGTGGTAGGTCACAATATATATATATATATATATATATATATATATATATATATATATATATATATATATGGAAAAACGGCCCAAATCACCGGACTGAAACCCTTCTATCCTCCGATGTGGTCGCTGATTTTTTTCTAGTATCTTTGGGATCCCACGACCTCACTAATTTTTTTTTAGATTTTTTAGACCCCTCCTCCCCCTGCCCCACCACCCTTTATTTTTTTTATCAAGGGGTAACTGCTATTTCCCCCCTTTTTATTTTGATACATTTTTTTTCCCAGATACTTTATTGAAATTGAAGAACTTTTTTCATAAAATTGGAGTGGGTGTCGGATTGCTAATTTTTTTTTTCTTTTTTTTTAATTTTGGAAAAATTCGAGTTTTTTCAAAATTTCAACATATGATAATGGATTCATATCTCAAAAAAATTAAAGAAAAATAAAATCTGTCTTGCGAAAAATCGATATTTCGATTATTTTCGATAGAAAATCGATTAAAAAATATATTTTTCATAATCAAATCAATTTATACTCAAAAAATCGATTTACTTTCGCAAATAATCGAAATATCGATTTTTCGCAAGACAGATTTCATTTTTCTTTTATTTTTGCTTCCTCATAGAGGAAGCTTTGTTTTCGTGAAATTTTTTTTTTTCGAGATGTTCATGAAAACGTGTTCAGTATGTCTCAAAACACCTAAAAAACACATTTAGAAAAAATGTCCGGATGTATGTATGTGTGTGTGTGTGTGTGTGTGTGTGTGTGTGTGTAGTAATGGTTGACCGCTCACAACTTGAGAACGGTTCGAGATATCAAGCTGAAATTTGTCACACATGTGAAGGGTTCACGGCGCATAGCACAATTTAATTTTTGGAAAAATCTATCAAGTTATTTTGTTTTCACATCATTTTTTCGAAATTCAAAAAATTATTTTTGGTCTCTAGCTCCCACAATTTTAGAGATATCGAGCTCAAATTCAGTATAATGTTGTACGAGTACAGGGAGATGCTCGATACCGAATTTGGAAAAAATCCACGCATTGCTTTACTTTTAAAGCGTTTTTTAATGTGAAAAAAACGATCTTTACACTCTAACTGGAGCAATTTTTGAGATATCGGACTTAAATTTGGTACGAAGTTGCGCAATGATCCAAAGAGAAACCCGATTGAATTTGAGCGAAATCCATCAAGCCATTCATATTTTATGGCGTTTTGAAATTTTTCCAAAAATCAATTAACTGCTCTAGCTTCCATAATTTTTGAGATATCTGGCTGGAATTTAGTACGAAGTTGCACTACCATCAAAAGAGGTTTCGTATTGAATTTGGACAAAATCCAACAAGACGTTCAGATTTTATGGCGTTTTGAAATTTTTCCAAAATTCAATGTAAGTGCTCTAGCTTCCATAATTTTCTAGATATCCGGCTGAAATTTAGTACGAAGATGCACTATCGTCCAAAGGGATTTCCTATTGAATTTGGATAAAATCTAACAAGCAGTTCAGATTTTATGCAAATTATTATTTTTCAAATTTCACATGAATTGCCCCATGTATATTGATTTCGACTTACATCACACTTACAAGGAGCCCTCAACGTCACGAAAGTAAACAAGGGTGCAAAGTAGAACCTTGCACATTGCTTCCTCATAGTTTTGTACCGTTTTTAAATTATTGAGATGTAAAGTAGAACCTTGCTTATGGCTTCCTTATCTTCTTACACATTTGCCAAAGCTTCCTCTATGAGGAAGCCAAAATTGATCGACACAAGGTTCTACTTTACATCTCAATAATTTAAAAACGGTACAAAACTATGAGGAAGCAATGTGCAAGGTTCTACTTTGCACCCTTTTTTTGAGATAGGAATACATTATCATATGTTGAAATTTTGAAAGAACTCGAATTTTTCCAAAATTAAACGAAAGAAAAAAAAATATTAGCAATCCGACACCCACTCCAATTTTATGAAAAAAGTTCTTCAATTTCAATAAAGTATCTGGGAAAAAAAATGTATCAAAATAAAAAGGGGGGAAATAGCAGTTACCCCTTGATAAAAAAAATAAAGGGTGGTGGGGGCAGGGGGAGGAGGGGTTTAAAAATCTAAAAAAAATTAGTGAGGTCGTGGGATCCCAAAGATACTAGAAAAAAATTAGCGACCACATCGGAGGATAGAAGGGTTTCAGTCCGGTGATTTGGGCCGTTTTTCCCCATATATATATATATAATATCTCTGAGGCATGAACCGTTATACCATATCGCGGAGATTTGGCAACGATGTGATCTCATGGCTGCCAAATCTCCGCACCATCCGAACAGCGGCCGGCGAGAATCCGCAAAATCGTGTTTCGCTGAAAATACATACGGAGGAGAGCACGGGTTTATCGGAAATGCTCGGGACAACTCGGCTTTCTACGCCGAGATAGCAGACGTATGAACGTTGAGACTGGCTCGGGCCGGTAATGAACGTAGCGTTCTGATTAGCCCGCTCTGCGCATGATCTGACCGAAGGCGGGAGATGCGAATGTGACAGGAAAAGTTTATAACTTTCTGACACTGCGTTTGAGGTTATTCGTCTGTACCTTCACACAGGTCGCAAGATGTTAGTTCGAATTGAGCCGCGGTGAGCGCTCTTGTCGCTCGTAGCTCACTGTGAAGTGTAGCGTTGGTGATGAAATGAAGTGAGCGGACATATAGACACATCTTGTGTTGCATGTGACGTAACCTCGATGCGCGCCAACTTTGGAAATTTTAATTGAAATAGTAAATCTAAACTAACACACACTAACCCCAGCTGATCGCCGTGCTCTCCACTTGGTTGACCACCCTGATCCACCAGATTCACCGTCACTTTCACCTCAAATATCTGGATTGATTACGACAATTAAAATCACTCACTAAACACCGATCAAATCTTTGTTCACTTATTTCGCCCGCCTCAGCTGATTGAATCTATCCCGCGATTTCTGTCTCAAAGTGACTGTCTCAAAAATATACCCACCATCCGGTTTTGGTATGCATAATATATGTAGAACAATTGACGATATGCTGTATGCATACTAACACAGGTCGATTTTCGCCACGCAGCCCCGTTGTACAGCAATAGATAAATCATATTCAACGACAAACCAGATTGCCTCAAGCGAAAATCTCACTCGAGCCGCAGTAATCATTGCAAATAATAAGGCTATAATTTGCAATCTTTCCATGTTTGAATAATCAAAAATGATTTTGTGGTAACAGATCGTTAATTTGGTTGAACTTTCAATTCGATTTTTTCGAATTCGAGAGAGACATTTGATTGGCTCGTGTCGGCTTCAAAAAAATATGGCGCCAAGGTCAACGATACTAGCGATGCCGTGCGTTAAAAATGGGTCCTTGGATGGGCGGGGACTGTTGGAGTAGTCTTGTGCTCCCGCGAACTGTAGTCGGGCCGGCGATCAGCAAAAAGGAGCTTGAAGGGGCATCGGTGAGGGAAAGAATCCCTCATTCTACGCACACTACTCCAACGTAATACCCATTCAGCTATCACTTACATCAATGCAATAAGTACTTTTCTAATATTTAAGTTGTTGCCCCGAATGGGGTTTCTCGTGGAAATCGAATAAGTAATATTCACATTATGGTAGTTTAATCGTACATGTCACCGAACAAAAATAAAACATTTGCAGTATCGATCGCCTCCAAATCTAAAAATGACTGGAATATTATTATTTCAGTAATTTGAATTAAAGCATAGCAATATTACTCATCAATATTATAAGCTGCGCTAATCAGACAAAATGTACGCAGATCAACGATTCAAAATCACTGCGCTTGGTGGCAACGAGCAGAAGTGGCGCTGCCAGGCGGTGCAATCTATCGAATCTTAAATCGCTTTTTCCGACCATTTTTTTAACATTGTGATCGGGCTCCTCTACTCTAGTCTCCCTGGCCGCGTCGATGCCCGAGCGCTCACGAACGCGTGTCAAAACAGTGAGCCTCAACCCATGTCCCTCCGACCCTGCTAGCTACAGAAATTTCACAGTTCGCAATGGCGCGCTTTTCAAACGCACCGCGTCATTCATGTTTGATAGATTCATGGAAAATGTAGCGAAAACGATATGTGTAAAATTCCATGTTCGTTATTCATATCATATAGTATTTTACTTGTCATAATGTCATTATATATCCATATTCTATTCGTTTAGAAAATTCGCTGATCGTCATTTTCTACACGGTCTTGTGTTTTATTTATATATATTGGTCTTGTGTTGTATCGATATATTCATTCAACGATATATCGTTGAATGAAAATATATGAGCTATTCCACGTGACTTCAGCCGTCAAAAAAAAATTTTCCCCAAATAATTTGAAAAAATTGAACTTTTTGAAACCAAGAGCCGATTTTTTAGAATTTTTTTTTACGGTTTTATCGTTAATTAACGTTTTTTGTATTTTCCTTTCAAATGGCTGTATCTTTGGCAGGATTTGACGTATTTACATTTGTAGAAAACAAAAATGTGCGTCTTCTTATGGCTATTCAGAAAAAAATTACTTTAGATTTTATTGAGCAAGTTGAACGTCCGTTTCAGGGCAAAATATGCAAAAAAAAATGTTTTCTCAAAAAATGCATTTTTAGTTTTTTTTTAAATTTCCTTAAATTCTGAATACGAAAAAAGAAATTTCGGTATTTTTTATATCGTGGGACCGGCAATCGGTAATGCTTAATTTTACCGATTTCATTAATAGATTTTTTTCAGTTTGATTTTTTTTTTTTTTTTTTTTATGTGCTCCAGTCGTTTTACGCGAGTTCAGAAGCCTCCTTGAAAGAGAAATTGATGGTAATCAATGCTCGTTGAATCGCGTAAAGCGAAAAAATCAAACTGTAAAAAATCTATTAATGAAATCGGTAAAATCACGCATTACCGATTGCCGGTCCCACGATATAAAAAATACCGAAAATTCTTTTTTCGTATTCAGAATTTGGGAAAATTGAAAAAAAAAATAAAAAATGCATTTTTTGAGAAAAAAAATATTTTTGCATATTTTGCGCTGAAACGGACTGTTGTGCCCCAAAAATTCAAAATTGTTAAACTAAATTAATTATAACCTATTGTCATAATTAATTATACTTTACTTGGGAATATATTATTGGGAAATATTATTGGGATAAAAATTAATTTCGAACGGAATTCCTCGCGAACTTATTTCAACACTTCGGAATTCCGCCGCAAAATCATTTCGACACTTTCTTTCAACAGAAAGCTGACGTTCAATCGTGCAATGACCCGAAGGTCATTGCGCCGATCTAATCACGCAATTTCGAGTGCACACGGGCCGTCGAAAATGCATTTTCGAGTGCACACGCGCCGCGAGTGACCGTCAAAATTGCTGACATAGAATCACGCGACCGTTGAACGACGATCGCGACGATCGATCCGAAGCATCGATTGTCAGTCTGAACTGAAACATCGAATCGAAAAGATCTCCTCCGAAAGACTCTCGCGTCACGACCCGCTGGATTTGTATTTCTTACATGTATCACGGCTCGCGACACGACGTGAGGAGATAACCCGACGCGCGCCAACAAGTAGATAACTCGTACCACGCGACCGGCGAATACGATACCCATAAGATCAAGTTTGTTATCAACGCGACATCGCTACACATGTAAAGCGATATCGCGAGCCTGTACAACCAAAGATCAGTTCATTCTCTCCATCGTAAAATAAATTCAAAGCCCATTGTTAATTTTGTAAGTAAACGATCCCTACAAAAACATATATCCCCTCCAACCCGCATCCTTTCTGAGACGCGTGTTAATTTCGAGGACATAACATTGGTGGCAGCGGTGGGATCTGCCGAAATAAATTCAGTGCGGTGACGAATTAAAAACGAGGATAAAACCCAGTGTCAAATAATTAACAATAATCCCGACACGCCGTTGTCGCGACTATTTTGGCATGGTCGAGCGTTGCTGTGCACAAGGCAACGACAGGACGCGTGCCAAAGCCCAGGTTTCAAGAAATTTCTGGCGCGCAGACGTCACGAAATTAACCTGGCCACACAGCGCCGTTTCAAGTGATAAACCGTGCATGTGTAAATGAACACCCAGATCCAAAAGTAACAAAAATCCCGACACGCAGTCGTCGCGATTACTTCGGCCTGGCTACGCGGTGCTGCACACGTAGCAACGTCAGCACGCGCGCGAAAAATCCCCAGAGTTACGAAAATTTCTGCGCGCAGACGTCACGAAATTAACCTGGGTACACGGTGCCGTTTAAAGTGAAAAACAGTGCCTGTGCGAAACCAAACCCAGAGCTCGATTCGACACGCAGTCGTCGAAATCCAGCCTGGTCCTTCCACGACCACAAGGACATCGTGAGGAGCAACCCATTAGCAACTCCAGAGGGTCAAGGACAAGGACTTGGACTGAGGGAAGGATCTGCTCGGAAAGATCTATTCGGAAGGACATCATGTCAACGAAGATCTTCAACCTGTAAGTGGCAGTTACATATCAAAATCATACCTAGAAACTACCAAAGCCAAAAGAGATTCGGAAAATTTATTTTATTGCATAGCTCGCGCCGGAAAAAAAAAAATTTTCCATCGCGATAGAAAAAATAAATAAATTAAATTGTAGAAACAATGGACCGCAGCGGAAAAATCTTGTATAATTTTATCCGTGAGCGCAGTAATTCGAATAAGTATTCGATCAGGAAAATAAATTTTTATTTTTCATTTTTTGATTTTTTTTGAGAAAAAATCCCGTCGAGAAAATTCTCAAGTGAGAAACTCGAAACTACGTGCGATACAGACTGCAGTAGGAAAAATAATCGGAAGTTTTTTCTTTCTCGAAAAAATATTTCTGTTGCTTCCGAGGAAGAAAATTCTCAAGTGAGAAACTCAACTCTACGTGCGATACAGACCGCAGTAGATAGATCGCGATAGATGCAGTGCTCGCGATAAGTTGGACATATCAACATCGACAAAAAATCGGTGATTAGAATCCGATTCACGCGGACCAGTTGAGCGTCGTTTACAACGTCAGCGGAGCAGCCCTGACCGAACGAGCCAACCCCGATTAGGAACAAAAAAAAATATTAATAAAAAATCGATAGTGACGCGTTAACCATTTACCGCGAAAAATCGATTAAAAATGCCGCGCCGCGGACATTCTTTCGAATCTCTCCTACCGTCGGAAGGGGTAGGGGTTGCGACGGTTATTGATGCTGCGTTCGGCGAAATGACGCTTCGCACGAACCGCGCATCAGAACAATTGACGCCGCCGGGAAAAATACCCGCCGGTCAGCAAGCTCGACTTTCGGCGAGTTTGCATAGTCAATCCGGTGTCAGTACGAAGCGACGTACGGGAAACCTGCCGTTGAATGCCTTAGCACGGGGAGCTTCCGGGCGAAGCCTCGGGGCTAAACTTCGGCGACCAACGGTGAGTACTAGATTTTCGGACGATCAAGATTCCGATAATCCTCACCTCGACGAGCCTGAAGAAATCGCGTCGCGACAACGCGAGCTCGCCTCGAGCGCCTCGAGGGCTTACGAGGCGAACTCGATCTCTCGCACCTCAACGCTGAGGAAACGTTGTCCCTCGACGGAATTATTTCCGAATTCAAGGACATATTGCAACCCCCAGGAGACATAATGCCGTGCACGCACGTGGTCGAGCACCATATTGCCCTGCAGAAGGGTGCGTTACCCACGAAGGTACACCCTTACCGTCTGCCAGAAGCCCACAAAAAAAAAAGTTTAAAAAGCAGACGGAGGAAATGTCCGAAGGTATTATACAACCGAGTAAGAGCCGGTGGAGCGCTCCATTACTCGTTGTAGCAAGGAAACCGGACGCGAACGGCGAGCGACGCATGCGAGTCGTGGTAGATTTTCGAAAGTTGAACGAAGCCACCATTAGAGACTTGTATCCGTTACCCAATACCACAGAAATTTTGGACCAATAGAAAAGAGCTAGATATTTTTTTTTTCACTCTCGACCTCGCCCCTTGTTTGATCAAATACCGATGGCGACGGCGGAGAGAGAGGAAACAGCTTTTCCAGCCCCCCAAGGGCACGTCGAATACCATCAAATGCCCTTTGAAAAAAAAAATGTTATTGCTACCCCGACTTTCCAAGGGCTAATTGGCAGGACTGGACGGGACAAAATGCTACGTCTACCTGGATGATAATGTCATCCATGGTAAGACACTGCAAGAGCGCGATAGTCGACTGAAAGAAGTTTCTGTCGTCTTCGAGAAGCCAAATTGGTCCTTCAGCCGAGTAAATGCCAACTCCTCCGGAAGAGAACGCATCATCTTGGTCACATAATTTATAAAAACGACGTGCAAGCAGGTACTAAAAAAAATTGCAGCCGTGAAAAATTTCCCAATGCCGGTCAACGTGAAAGGAGTACGATCTCTCCTCGGTTTGACCGGTTATTATCGCAAATTCACGCAAGATTTCTCCGGAATCGCGAAACCCCCAACCGAGCTTGTGCGAAAGACGCAAAGTTCGAGTGGACAGCAGCTCGAGACGCGGCTATCGGGCAGCTAAAAAAAAAGAAAAAAAAAGAAATAAAAATAAATAAAAAAATTAATTAAAAAAAAAAAACGTCATGACAACGGCACCGATACTGCAATATCCAAATTTCGGTAAACCGACCAGTGACCACGGATGCGTCTGACAAAGCCATCGTTACACGAGTCCCACATTAAACAAAGCGGAACAAAATCATACCACGACCGAGAAAGAATTGCTCGCGATCGTGCGGGTTATGACTGAATTCCGACCGTATGTTTAGGGTACGCAATTTACAGTCGTAACAGATCATCAACCTCTCACGTAGTTGTTCGGAACTGTAGACCCCGGATCTCGACTCATGCGATGGAAAATAAAATTATCCGAGCATGAGTTCGATATCCAAAAAATAAAACGGGTAAAAGAAACACGAACGCCGACGTGCTCAGTCGCATATGCGCCCTCACGAGAGCGAGAGAGAAAGAGCGACAACAGAACGACGCGCGTCTCTGTCTAGCCGAGAACTACACGAATGGCCGCGAGAGAAGTACCGGCAAGACGAGAGAGAAACGACGCGAAAAAGTGAGACGCGTGGTATGATAACCACGCGTGGAAAAGAGAAAGAAACTCCTCGTAGCAAGGGTGCGCATGGTACGAACCACGGCACAAAGAGGAGAGGCGGGAAGAGTGAGAACGCTACTGCCTCGCCGTGCGAGCGAGAAACGGGCGGGGTAGGCGATCTCACTACGCGGGACTTCGAGCCTCACGCTCTCCCTCCCACTCGATCAAACGCGAGTGACGGAGAAGAGAGCGAAAGCGAGAGTCACAGCAATAGTGATAACGAGCATAGCTCGCTATCGGAGAACGGACACGGCCATACAGAAAAGAAAAATGACCTCCGTCCTGAGATAACGTGCCCAAGCCCCGGGGAACGGGCCCAGATATTGTCGATATCACGATACGCCCCCGGCGGCCATCAAGCGAATACATACTCTCCTTATGCTCCGACCAAGTATAGCGCTGCAATGGCAATTACGAATCAAGAAGCTGATACAGTTGCTAATGCACTTGTCACGGAAGTGGCTTGCCGATTTGGTATGCCGAGGACGATTCTGTCCGACCAGGAAACGAACTTCCTGAATAAAATCGTTAAAGAAACACGCAAATTGCCGAAAATATAAAAAATGCAGACAGGAGCCGCGAAACACCTGCGTAAAGACCTGGTGGTCCACGCGAACCGTATAAACTCGGTCGTAAGCCACTAGCAAAAAAAAAAAAGAATAAATATCTCATTGTAATTTTTACGTGCTCCACGTATATGTGATACTGTTTATCCAATTACATATATATGAAGACCAACGACATACACACGAGAGATACATTCATACACGCGCGTAACTTCCATACGTGTATATACAAAAGAAGAAAAAAATATTGCCTACACCCGCATACGCGCACACATACGTACACAATCTCGCGCGCCGCCAAGCCACGCGCCGAGAGAAAAAAAAACGCTCACGCGCACCGACGCCGAGTCGAGGACGAGCAGTAAAAATCGTGCTGAGCGATTAAAAAATTTGGCTCGCGCGTCGGCCCCTGGCCGATCGCCGCGAGCGAAGACGAGAAGAACGAAGAAAAGAAGAAGAAAGATAAAAATTTTGATAAACATAAGAATTCAGACAAACATGAAAAAATCCTGAAAACCATAAAAAATTCTAAAAAACGTGAACAATTCTGAAAACATAACAGGGAAGAAGGAAGAGGAATTAAAACAAAAAAAAATATTGTTAATTCCAACGTAAAGACGAATTTCGACATTTATTCGACCCGACCCCACTGGGGCCAGATCGCTTAAAAACAAAAAAATATACAACCATTTTATAAAAATTTGAAAGATAATATAATAATAAACTAGTAGTGCCCATGGTTAGTAATGCCCATGGTTAGTAGTGCGTACGGTTAGTAATGTAAAAAGCTATTCATGTTTATTTTGTGTGTGACCCTTCACGGGCCGCACAAGTAACTTCCCGATTCGCGAGTCTAAATATATTCGAGCTCATTCAATTTTGGGGGGATGAGCATTTTTTGAAGTCCCATAACTTTTTTTCGTTCCGACTAAGAATGAAAATTCGTTCACTACAAACTTTTGCACACCTAAACCTTTAAGAATGACAAAAGAAAAAATTAATTTTCCCAAGTGGACTGCCAGAGTTTTTGTCCCCAAATTCGATGCCTCATTTACGGTAACGAAAAAAAAAAAAAAAAAAAAACAACAACAACAACACCATATTTATATTATTGCCACTCAGTAGCCACTTGCAAATTGCTACCCTCCAGTGTAAATTCCGTTCTTAAATTATGATTTTGCTAAAAAACTAAAAAACTACTTGACCGATCTGGACCAAAATCTAATCAGCTCTAAGTTCCGGTAAGACACATCGATTGCATCATCGATCATACCGATCGCTTCATTAGTTTTGAAGAAAACGTTAACGAAAAATTGATCGCATACGTACGTACATACGCACACACACACACACACACACACATACACACACACACACACAAACATTTTGCTCAAAATAGGCTCAAATGACCCCAATGACCTCGAAACGTGAAGATCTGCAAAAAAAACGATTTTCGATTTTCGGGGTCATCACAATAACTTCCCTATAATCGGGAAGTTAATAAAAAGGAAAAAAAATGCAATGATGATGATAAATTAATTTTATCGTTCCGTCTCGAAAAGACGACCGAGGCCCAGGACATCGTCTCACAGGCCGTCGACGATCTCACGCGCCTCGCGACAGCGCTCCCGAATATTGCGGCGCCGACGAACATCCCGCCGAAGCGCGCCGACGGGCCCGGGAGGGAGGTGATCCTCCCAATTAAAGACGATCGCCCACTCCTCCGGGGTTAACACGGAAGGCGACCTCACGTCGAAGGGCTGGAACAAAACGAAACAAAACAAAACAAATTGTTAAAAAAATATTATCACAATAGATCTTATCACGTTAATCAACCGCGTACTTACCTCGAACGTCCACGGAATATCCATGGATGGCGGTAACCCTACGAAACGAAACGAACGTTCATACATTCTTCGAATTTTTATTTGAGGAAAGTGACGTGAACGATTTAGGAGCTGTTTGCTTAATGAGCTGCGAGCTCTCGATCCACCGGTGCAAAGCGCACAAATCTCCCCTCAAAAAGTGGGAGAACTCACTCAAAAACCCTTGGTCAGCGTTCACGCGGTAGCTCGGTATTTTTCGCGACGAACGTGGTTTTAAATGCAGCAACGGAACGCCGCCAAAAATACGAGAAAATCCAGCTTATCGGAAACTCTGACATCTTCTACGAGGAAATCGGGAGACTCGCGGTAACAGAAACCACATGGAGATTAGCGACCTCCTTAAATGCGCAGAAAACGAGGTAAAAACGCACGGTCTCTGTGCGACGTTCAAAATGATGGAAGGTATGGAAACATACCGTAATTTATTGGGACCTCACCCCGTCCGGAACCGTAGGGGCCTGATCGACGGTCTTGGTACCGCGATCAAAGTCATAACGCGGCGACATCGACGCTGGTTAATAAATAAAATAATGCTGCGATGATAAACGAGCCAATTATCGATATAACATCAAAAGATGCGACCATCGAACAACAACAAAAAAAAATTAAAACGAACGAGGTCGAGATCAAATCCCTCGTTGAACGTCTGAGTGAGAATATCTGACCAATGGGATCGGATTACGAGATGATTACGGCTTGACGAGAATTTCGCGACCGCGAGCATGCTCGTAGAATCCTTCCTCGACTACGTAAAAGAGCTCACAAGGTCACAACCTGAACAAAAAATAAATAAAAAATATGAGCGATCTTTTGCATCACGCGGATGTCACGGCTCACTACCACAACGGTACGGTAGTCGTCGTTGTCGACATTCCGCTTCTCAACCAGCAGGGGTACCACGTCAGCAAAACGTACCCCCTTTCCAGTCCGGTCAACCGAGAACACTTTCGTGTATCTCGATACGACCGAAAACTTCGTGGTTGTAGGAAATAATAATAATAATAATAATAATAATAATAATAATAATAAATGATTAAATAAATAAATAAATAAATAAAGAAAATCGGAATTTCATACGCATTTCATCGCGAAATGTAAATTTACCGACGCGTTGTACGTTTGTCCGACCTCGCAACCGAAATTGCCGTTAATCAACGACGCCGTGCGAAGTGCGAGCGTGCGCGAAATTCGATACCGATAGCGGGTTAGAATGCGAAAAACGAGCAACTAGTTTAACGCAACCAGTTATAATACTCATGAAAAGACCCGGTAAATGGTTATATACAGCTCCCAAAATCGAACCGATCGACATTAAACGCGAAAACAAAATTGGCTATCACGAATCATTATCTGGTATAGGAATATTGGCTTTGGTAGGGGTATGCGTAGTAACTGCCCAAGGTTTCAACATCTGGACAGGAAGACGAATCACACAGGTGGTCAACGAGGGCTACCTGCCACCTGGAAAGCTCTCCCTGACGGATATCGATAAAAGCTTGCCAGCAACAGTAGGCAAAAGTGAAAGTGAAATAAATATGAAAAGTGTATTTTGTGACCCAGCGGAATTGCAAAATCTCGGAAAAAGAATCCGACCATGCCATACAGATTTAGCATTACAAACAGCCAAACTAATAACGAATTAACGTAATCAATCGTTTGATCCTGAATCTTAATGATATAATATTATTATTCTAACAGGAACTATCATTCTTCAAAATTTCAAGAATTTCTGATATTTTTCGACATCCATTCAGTAATACCCTAAAAGAAAAATCGACGAAAAATTTGATCCCAATTTACGAGACTCCCTTGCAATTTTTCAATTTCAATATAACTTTATTCAAATATTATTTTTTCATACGTATTGTTGCTGGCATTGCCCCTAGGGTCTCTAAAGCATTTTTTATTACTTAGAATAGTTTTTTTTCTTTGGGTTTCAGTCAATCTTTGTTTTTCGTTTGCCTTTCAGCTTATTTATATTATGTTACTATTATGTTCTGGAGGTGATTCTAGTCTAAGATGAGATGTAATGATGATGAGATGGTGAAATGATGGAATGATAGAGAGTAATTCGAGGGTTTTTCTAGCCTATCAGGGGGACAGGGCGTAGAATGTTTCTCTTCGCGTGATTGGTGTGGAATTCGCGTCTGTCGTCGTTGGTTAACGAGTTCAGGTATGGGCATACCGAGGACGTTAATTTTTCGATGTTGGCTAGGTGTAGGTCACGCAGTCTCTCACGGAATGGTTTTTCGTTTAACATTAGCCAAAGGTCCTCCGTTGGAAATTGCATCGGTAGGCCCGCGGCGTTTTTCAGTGCTTTTTTATACGTCACCTCAAGTTTTTTGAGGTTGGTTTCGTAGTACAATGGCAGCAGACATGAGATTCCATAATTGAGGGATGACAGGATGCACGTTCGGATGATGCGGTATTTGACGTGGACGTTGATGTTGCTCTGTCTCCCGATGATACTCTGGAGGTAGTTGATTACGTAGTTAGTGATGTTGAGTCTCTTTGCTGTTAGCGTATGTACTCTCATGGTTCTTGTTAATTTTGCTCCCAGGTATTCTAGGGTGTTTTTCATTGGAACAAACGTATCTTTTCTCGTTACGGGATCCGTGAGTTTAAGGTATCGCTGTTCTCGGGTGTGGCATTTTCTTCCGAAAGGTACCACTTGTGTTTTTTCTCTGTTGCATTTTAGCCCCCATTTGTGGTAATATTCGATAAGGTTCTGCGTTGTACGTGTCGCTTTCGACTTTGCGTGGTTTGGCGAAATTCCCGTTTCGATTACGCACATGTCGTCAGCGTACTGCGAGATCATGTCTGCTTCTTCTGGCACATCGGATATATACAAGTTGAATACGATCGGTCCCAGAACCGATCCCTGTGGCACGCCGTGTGGTTGGATTTTTACATCGCTCATTTCATTGAGAAATTTACCCCGTAGTTTACGATTGGATAGGTACGACTCGAGCATTTTTACGATGCCTGGGTTGATATCTTTCTGTTTCAGTTTGTACGTCAGTGCTTTATGATTTATGCAATCGAATGCCTTTGATAGATCAATCGCCGCCACACATACGCTCCTGTCATCTTCCAGGTTTTTCTGGATAAAGTGCACAGTTCTGGTGAGCTGTGATGCCGTTCCGAGTCCTGGTCGGAATCCGTGTTGCGAATCTGGGATTATCGCAAAGCAGTCTCCCATGCGATTTTGTATTATTCGCTCAAACCATTTGCCCATGATATTTAAAAGGGTAATTGGTCGGTATGAGGAGGCTTCGTTCACTGGTTTCCCTTGTTTGTGCAGGAAGATGCACGTGCCAGTTTTCCATGCGTCTGGGTAGTAGTTTTGAGCTAGACAGAAGTTGAAAATTTGTTCCATCCGTGTCCAGCAGCTATCATGCATTGTTTTAAGATGTTCGGCTCCGAGGCCGTCTGGCCCGGGGGCTTTGTTATTTTTGAATTTTGCTAGTGCTTTTTTCATCTCGCGTAGGTATGTGATATTTAGCGGTTGGATTGGATCTTCGCTAGTGTCTGTGGTGAGCTCCTCCGCAACGTCCGAGTCCCGTACTATTGCAGCATCAAGGAGTTTCTCGGCAACTTGTTTTTGTGAGCTGCATCCCTCAAGAAATGGTATTTTGTTTTCGGGCCGCTTGAGTGATTTTTGTATTCTCCATACCACTTTGTGATTATCCGTTTCATTCTCGATTATTTGTTTCCATTTTTCTTGTTTGTATTCTCTCATGCACGAGATGACGGTTTTTCTTGCATCTTTTAACGCGTTTTGCCACGATGGGGAGTGCGTTCTACCCTGTCGGTCCATTGCGTGTCTGATTCTGTTTCTTTCCCTGATGTGTTGTTGAATTTCATCTGGGAGTGTTTCTCGGCTCTGTTTAATCGTTTTCGTCATTTTTTTGTTTATATTTTGTAGATGGAGGGTGATTGATTTAACTGCCTTCTCGGCGTCTTCTGTTGTGTTAATTGTTGGTTGTTGAGATAGTTCTGTTCGATTTCTGTACTCTTGCCATGCATCTCCTTTAATTCTTGTGCGTCCGCGTGGTGCTGTTGGTGTGCCAAGTTTTGCAATCACGAGGATTGGCATATGGTCGCTCCCCACGCTTTCCATATTTTTGCATTCTATCAGGTTGAACCCAATGTTGGTTAATGCATAGTCGAGTTGCGAGCGGTAGTTTGCTGTTGTTGGTCGAGCTCCCGATGGGTCGACAGAAATATCGATAATACTTTCGTTAATTAGGTCCATGATCAGATTTCCCCGTGGTTCGTTGTTTGAGTGGCCGAATGCAGTGTGCCGTGCGTTCCAATCGCCCAGAGATATCGATCTGTCTTCTGATAGTATCTTCACAATGTCATCTGTTTCTCTGTTACGGTATGCGGGGTCGCCGCATGATGGGGATGCATAGATCCCGTTCACCGTGATCTCTCCCATACTTGTTTTCAGCAGTATCGAACAGCATTCTAGATTTATTGGTGATTTTTTACGGCTCCAGTATAGATCGTTGCGCACGTACATGAATGTACCTCTGCTCCCAGAGACTCCCTTGCGATCGGGACATATGTGACCATTTTTATCGCAACGGTAGTACTGGTCAGTTACGTTGTGTTCAAAATAAAACGTAAGCGTCACGCGATAACGTCAATGAACGCGCAACCGTCGCCCTCAGCTACGGTTGCTAATAACTTGGAGCCCATCACTCCGAGCGAAGGCCGAAGCGCACATTCTGATACGCGACAGAATGCCGCAAAACCACGCGTCAGCTGGACCAGTACTTCCGATGCGTGCGGCCAAGGAAACCGGCCAGAACTACAATTTTGAAATAATTTCAATGTTATCGTCTAGTAAAAATTCACTATGTAAATTTTTACTTTTCAGGGGAGAGGGATATTGTGCTCCAAAGATTCAAAATTGTTAAACTAAATTAATTATAACCTATTGTCATAATTAATTATACTTTACTTGGGAATATATTATTGGGAAATATTATTGGGATAAAAATTAATTTGAACGGAATTACTCGCGAACTTATTTCAACACTTCGGAATTCCGCCGCAAAATCATTTCGACACTTTCTTTCAACAGAAAGCTGACGTTAAATCGTGTAATGACCCGAAGGTCATTGCGCCGATCTAATCACGCAATTTCGAGTGCACACGGGCCGCGAGTCACCGTCAAAAATGCATTTTCGAGTGCACACGCGCCGCGAGTGACCGTCAAAAATGCTGACATAGAATCACGCGACCGTTGAACGACGATCGCGACGATCGATCCGAAGCATCGATTGTCAGTCTGAACTGAAACATCGAATCGAAAAGATCTCCTCCGAAAGACTATCGCGTCACGACCCGCTGGACTTGTATTTCTTACATGTATCACGGCTCGCGACCCGACGTGAGGAGATAATCCGACGCGCGCCGACAAGTAGATAACTCGTACCACGCGACGGGCGAATACGATACCCATAAGATCAAGTTTGTTATCAACGCGACATCGCTACACATGTAAAGCGATATCGCGAGCCTGTACAACCAAAGATCAGTTCATTCTCTCAATCGTAAAATAAATTCAAGACCCATTGTTAATTTATTGAGTTAAACTCTTCATTCGGTAAACGATCCCTACAAAAACATATAATGTTATAATGTTAATTTCGGGGACATAACAGGACGTTCAACTTGCTCAACAAAATCTAAATTATTTTTTTTTCCCGAAAGGCCATAGAAAGACGCACATTTTCGTTTTTTACAAATGTAAATACGTCAAATCCTGCCAAAAATACAGCCTTTTGAATGGAAAAATTAGAAAAAAGTTAATTAACCATAAAACCGTCAAAAAAATTTAAAAAAAATCGGCACTCGGTGAATATATTGCAAAAAATAGCTCTTTTTTTAAAAATGATTTGGAATTTTTTTTTCTTGAGTGGCTGAAGTCACGGGGAATCGCTCATATATAAGTGAATGAATCATACTTATATATACAACATTACTTTGAAACGTGTTTTTCCTTAGAAAGTATTAAATATTGAACCTATAATAATTTCAAAAAATGCAATTAATACATATGTACCTCGTTTACACGGACTTTCACAGTACTCTTTATTCTCTCTATATATATCAAGGAAGACAATTTTTTTAAATTCTCTTATCATACATTTCAATTACAATTTTATATCACTTTCATTTTTATCACAACTCACGGCTTCAACCAATTCGCGTATAAAATGCCAGCGCGTCATACACAAGGGTTATGTTCGTTTGCTTTACACGGATGTGAGGGGCAGCTTCGCAAATGGTGAGCATGATAGCACCGATTGGTCGGTACCACCTCGACCGCAGCGCCACCGCTTGCAGCTATATTTCGACTTACCCCCACCACCATATCTGTGAGGAGTTCGGTCTCCTGCTGTCTAGTCTTCTTGGTTTCCAGACCTGTATATAAGACCCGAGATTAGTATCGAGATCTCTAGTGAGGTCTGTCGCCGTCGCTCACCCTCGGCGAGCGTCATGGCGTTATCGACTCGAAGTAGAGGTTACTATTATGATCCAATTTAGAGATTACCGCTTAAGTGGATATATATATATACTAGATGACCCGGCAAACTTCGTACCGCCTCAGAATAAATGAATGTTGTGTTACTTCATTAGCTGAATCAAATTCAGTTTTTTACTAAGATCATATGAATTAAGTTGAATGTACAAAAATGAAAATGAAATGTATTTCAATTCAGTCATAATTACAATCAGTTCGTTACATTTAATCACAATCGATCTCGTAGCAGCAATGCATTTGCTTTATTGAAACGCATCTAAATAATTCGCGTAGTATTATTGCACTACATCAGTCTGTTAATCTATTCGCTAGATTGGTGGCACTCATGACGATTCCCTTCATCGAAGCACCTTGTGATATATGACGTCTTTCGTTTGATTATGAGGTGCGAGAATAAACAAAGCAGACGGTTTGCCGACACATGAACATGCCACATACAATTGACCGTGAGAGAAACATTTATTTTCCAGATTCAGGCCACAAACACTCAAGGATTGGCCTTGTGATTTGTTGATTGTCATGGCGAATGTGAGACGAATTGGAAATTGAATTCTTTTAAACTCGAATGGCATATTTGTTGGGATCATCGGAATAAGAACTTCTTCACCATTGAACTCTTCTTTGAGTATCGTCGCGTGAATCATATTGTCGATGAGTTTTTCCACCACGAAACGCGTTCCGTTACATAGTTTTGGTTGATTCGGATTTCGAAGCATGATGACTATTGAGCCGACCTCCAATTGTAGATTGTGCAGTGGTAAGCCAGGCAAATCCAATGAGCTAGAAAATTCAGTTGGATAGTTGGTTGCTTTGTCGTCGTTCGTTACACAGTCGATAGATCTGAAGGAATACATTGGACCAGAGATTTGATTACGAATTGTGAAGTTTAAGTGATCCACATCTTTGTTTTTAGCCGCAAGAATTGCTCGTTCACTTAACCAATTGAGATTTTCGTGATTACCAATGATGTTTGGAAATACTTTGTTAATAAGCTCGTCCGTCGTTGATACGAAATTGCAAAAATTCTGCGGAAACGAAATCAATCGGGTGGATTCGTCGATAGGAACACGGCCATTACCGATATTCAGCAATTGCTTGGAGAAATCTTCGGCAGACGGATCGGTTAGCAATGAAACTCGCATGTTCGTGGTCAGCTTAAGTTTCTTCACATAGCGCCACAGAGTCGATGATTTCAGGCAAGCGTTTATTTTATCTGTAGCCGTCGACCTCGGAATAATTGGTAGTGTTTGACGGAAATCGCCAGACAGTGGAATCATTGCGCCTCCAAAACATCTTGAGTCATTGCGCAGATCTTTCATCGTTCGATTGAGTGCTTCCAATGCGTGTTTGTGCGCTATTCGCTATGTGCACTGTAACGCTTTCGTCAGAAAAGCGCGGCGAATTTGAATTTGAATTTTAAAGATTTTACGTAAAAAGGTAATTAAATGGGGTTCGTTGCGCTACGAAGAGCGAAGCTCACCTTGGGGAATGAAGTTCGTTTGAAATAATTAAAATGCGTAATCTAATATTTTGTAGTGTTAATTTATTATGAACTGAACAACGTCTTTAAAAAAAATGAAAAGTTTTACAAATACAAAATATTGTGAGATTGAAGATCTCTTCTGGTATTTTGAACTGTCGCGTAAGACTGTCGCAAAAGAAGTGATGATCGACTCTCTGACTTTTCTATCCGCGGACTCGCTGATGACGGAGGTCACGCCTCTAAGTCCCCGAATAAGCCAATCAACCCCTAGCCCGCGCGTCGTGCCACCCCCGCGTGCACGCGGGGACCACCCGCTTGAAACGCGCTCGGTCTCGGCGCCAACGTGTCGGGCACGTGGGGTCCGGTTTCAGCAGTTACTTGCAATTCATGAAAGTTCACGTCGAGTGTGCCTGGCGACAACGTGTCACCGGTCGACTTTCTCGAGAGTTTACTTGAATAGATTCTTCCCTTAAGGGGTTCTCTTTGTTTAGTGGAGCGTCTGGAAGAGAGCTCTGGTTTGTTTCGAGTTTTATTGTATGGTCTTTTGAATTTAAGCTAAACTATACGTAACAATGAAATAATAAACCAGTCGAGAGTACGATCATAAATTCTAAGGCGAAATGTATTTTCTTGGAACAAACTGCACGTGTACAGCATCGTGGTAGTTTATATACATGTGTAACTATTTTACTCTACGTGCCTGGAAAAATACGTAACTTACATAGACACATTATTCTAGCATTTATTTATTCAAATTTACATGCTTTATAAAAAGGTTAAAGTATAGTCAGCACGCCTTTATGATAAATTGATCTCTGGGTATTAAATGAATTGAATTTACGCGCGCTCGGCTACAGCCGGCGCTGTTCCCGCGGCGCGTCCGCGAACCGCGTATCGTGATCCGTTACAGCACGAAGCTACTAGCGCTACTGTGGCAGAAGTCGGCGTTAACGGCGGCGTATTACTATTACGTGTAATGATACCAGAAAGGAAAATCATTTTCTACAAATATCTTATTATCCGAATCGTAAATCCATATCCATAGAATCGTTGCGAAAAAAATGTAGGAACCAATCTATGAATTTTATCATTATAGATGTAAACATTTTTAAACTAACGCGAACATGAATTTAGTGGATCACTGAACGCGCGGTTAAGTGACGTCTGTGTCGTCTGCTGTCGTCTATTGTTTTCGGGGTACCAAATAGTGACACATGCTGCAAACAAAATAAATTCCACATTTGATACAAACTTTTTCTCCTGAATTTAGACAATTCACTACACAGCAGGCAATTTTATTTTTTTCTTGTTTTTTTCGTCCATGATTTGACTCGTGCAAGAAAACAAGTCGACAAAAAATAGGGTTATGTTTGTTACTCGGCTTGCGAACTTAATTGTGTAACTTAATAAGTAACTTTTAAAGTACTACTGTGCTACAAATAGAAGATAGAATAAAATAGTCTTCACTATGCATAGAAAACCCCTTACTACATCGATTGAATTTGAATAAGTTTAATTAACGCTTGTTCTGCTCATTTAACTCTTAACAAAATACCTGCCCAAAGTACGGATTCTTAACACCGCGAGCGCTGACAGTCATTTCAAAATTTTTCACCAGCAAATGCACATAGCGAATTGTGCATTCATCCCAGATGATGATTCTACTTGCTTCTAAAACTTTGGCTATTGGTGAGTGTTTCGAAATGTTGCATGTCGGTGTTTTAATCGTTTAGAGGTTCAACGGCAATTTCAACGCTGAATGAGCCGTTTGGCATCCTTCTAGCAACGTAGCCGCTATCCCAGAAGAAGCAACTGCTATGGCAATTTCTAATTTTGCACGAACAGTGGCCAAAATTGATGACATGAGGAATGTCTTCCCAGTTCCACCGGGCGCATCAAGGAAAAATAATCCACCGTTTCCATTATCAATTGCCTTCATTAACGTATCGTTCACTTCCTGTTGTTGGGGGTTTAAGAGCGGTACATTCGTTCGAACTGATTGGTTCAATGCATCCCGATCGTATTCACGTTCACGTTTCAATTCTCGATCAAAAGCGTCGTTCATTTCACGATTTGCCACTGGCATTCTTAACTTGACTAATAAATTGCCACGCATGAGGTAACACATGTCTTCGATCGGAAGCAAAGCCTGGTTGTAAATCTCCTCATTCACCTCGAGATCTGGATTTCCTGAACTGACACGAATTTGATGTAAAATGTCTTCGGACGATTACGACGACTACGACGACTACGACGACTGCGACGACTGCGATGACAGCGACGACAGCGACGCTTGCGACGATTGCGACGACTGTGACGATTGCGACGATTACGAAGACAACGACGAATACGACGTAAAAATAAATAATTAAGCCATTATCGACGCGTGCACAATCACAAATGAGATAACCACACAAAGTCACAATTGTAAAAGACAACTTACCGGTCGAAAATCACGATGGAAAACAGATCTCCGCAGAGAGCACTGAACCCAGCTCTTTGAAATCACTTTCAGATGATGAATTAAAAGAAGAATCGTTTGAAGAATTGAATGAATTAAATGGAATTTGAATGTTCCGTGGAAAATGTATTAGAAAATGAATTTTCGTCATAAATTTGTTTTCCGTCAATTCTTCAAATGTTTTTATCGTTATTCTGCTATTCGGGGTGGAGAAAAATCCAACGAAATAAGGATTATAAATATTATGATCGATATAGCATCTGTGCGACCACCGAAACCAATGCAAAAATGTGTCTGCAGAAGATTGGCCGTTTGGGCCCCATTTCGTGAGGAAGGAATCGGTGTTTCGCGGGTACCCGACGAAACACATAACTCCCGTTTTCACCCGTTTTCAGGGAGTTAAAAAATGAAATTTTCGATACTTCTCACAATTTGGCATTGAATACTCATCAATATTAGTTTCGAAATAGAAAAAAAAATTAATTTTAAAAAATTTCAATTTTTCACATATTTCAATCGTTATTCTGCTATTCGGAGTGGAGACGAATCCAACGGAACAAAGATCATCGAAATCGGTCCAGCCGTTCTTGAGTTATAAGTGGTGTAACTAACCCGACTTTCTTTTATACATATATATATATATATACATATATATATATATATATATATATTAGACTCGTTCTTAGCAAGGGTCATTTTTGAAAAAAAATAGGACCGCACCCCACATAGTTTCCAAATAATTAAAAAAAAATATTCGCAAAGGGCCTCCTCCCTATTTCAATATTTACCTTAGCCTAAGTAATTTAATATTTTTTGTCATTTGATAACATGCAATGCTTGTCGAATTAATTTACTATAGCTAAAATATCAACAGAAGACAAATTTGCCCAATGTGCTTTCTTTATCAGAAAGATGTGTACTTTAAAAAAAAAATTGTTCATCACTAAAAACGAAATAGCTGAACTAATATGGCGGCTTGAAAGTTGGAAATCATTCAAATTACGATAAAAATTGCGTTTTCACTTTGCTGGGGTCATGGGATGGGAATTTGGGACTGAAAATATGACAGACACTTAAGTGCAAGTCATACGACGAAGTAACAAACCAAAAAAAAAATGTTTACTACAACAATTTTTATCTATGGTTTTTTGTGTTTAGGTCTTGTGTAAACTTTTAATTCATGGAAATTAGGGAAGAATCAGGGGGAAAATCAAGGAAAATGAGAAAACCAATGAGTTGAGATATTATTTTATTTACGGTACGAATTCTCTTACGCTAGTGTCTTTATTCGCATCCGGGAATTGTTTGCGGTACAAGGCAGTTACCTTCAAGATATACTGTTTCTGTTCCTCGTCTGTTGTCAATACGCTGTTATAATTTTGAACTAAATTTACAGCTCTCTCCGCACAATCGTTTACTATTTTAAACCCTTTGACGATTGCCAGGCCCTCTCGAAAGTTTTTGTTATGTTTCCACTGGAAAGGATCAAGACTCAAAAACTCCGTATCAATTTCATATCGATCAAAAAAATTCTTCGTTGCAGAATTTATGAAATAATCCATTTCTTTATCTAGCAATTCTTTAATACCCCGGCTTTTGTCAACAACGACCCTATTGGAAATTTCTGCGTTGTTACCATCAGCTTCGCCGAGATTCAACACCATTTTTTTTTTATGTCGGATGACAACTCTTCGTCGAAAAATGCCATTCCAGCCGTTTCTGGGTTAAGATACCACAGATAATTTGATATTTTTTTCAACGTTGCCTGCGATATTGTTTTGTCGATCGATTGATAAGCAGCGAGCTTCTTGAGAAATTGCAAATCATGGTTGGGTGCTTGAGGAGGATTTGCAGCCAAGAACCAAGCTTCGACATAGATGCGAACAATGAACAGGCATACCGATGAAAGACCTTTCTCCTCCTGGAAGGTCAATCGGAATTGTTTCCGAAACAAATATATTTTCAACGAATAGATGGCTTTCGACATCCAGCGAGCATGATGAACAGCTCCTGGGTACCGGAAGCTGAATTCAGCAGCTGGACGTTTCCCAATGAATATTTGCGTCAATATCAGTAGCTCTTTATAATCACCCCGCGCATGTTGACGTTCGAGCTGAGTTTTTACAAAAAAATCAATTTCGTCTCTCTCTTCATCCAGTAGCCCTTCGGAGCTTTCGTATTTTGTTTGATCAATCGTCTTCCAATTTGCCTGAAATCTCTTGAATAAGGCGACGTTGGGTCCACAAACTGCTGGGATCTTTTCTTCGAACGCACTTCTCAAAACCAATTCAAATATGTGATGCCGACACGGAAAGTAGAGAAGCTTTCTCCCCAACAACTGCTCCAATACAACAGTAGTACCGTTCTGAGACCCCAAATTGCAGCTGGTTGTGTCACAGCATACAGCTTTGATTTGATCGCAAATACCCCAATCCACGAGTACTTCATAGATGGCTGTCGCTTGGGTTGACCCTTTTCCATCTTCGAGCTCTGGTATGGCTAAGAGCTGTTCTGTACTTCCATCACTGATTACAATTGGCAATCGTTCCAGTGTTTTACGTTTTGGCAAGTTCGGAAGAAGTTTGCCATCAAAATGAAGTGTCACTGAATTCAACTCAGAATTCGTGAAAACTTCTTTGATTTTCTGAGCAAGTCTTTCTCGATGAATCATCCTTGCACTACGAATTGATGATCGATTAATAATTAGCGGATTGACATCATAACCCAGGGCTTGTGCGGTCGCCGTGATTAAATGAACAGCATTTCTGTCTGTCACTTTGGATCGGTCTAAAACAGCTACCAATTTTTCATTCACCACGGGGATCGATCCTCGAGGTTTTTTCACTTCAGATGGTCCTGCTTGAGGTTCGGCAGAAACTGAATAAGAAGACACGGTTTCCTGACTCAAGGTCAGATTTGAAGTACCCGATTCTAATTGCGCTACTTCATCTAAAACAAACAGAAAAAAAATTCATTAAATAAAACCAATTGGATTGAATGAAATTTTTAATTTTTTTATAAATGCATTCTTTTCCGTCTGAATAACGATTATGCGCAGATGCATATTCCAATTTTTTTTGTTTACTTTTATATTTTTGCTTCGAAAAAAAACCACCAGTTAATTACTATAATCAGAGTAGAATTTCAATTGAAAAAAAAAAATTTCTAGTTTTTTATCTTACCGAAATGATGTTCTTCCATCTCTGCTTTTCGTTTTCTTGCGTTTTGATCTTCTTCCCTTCGAGCTTGGGTATTTTGTTCGGCATCAAATTCTCTCGCGAAATTTCTAATGTATCCTTCTCTTCCAGTTTTTCGTTGATGCGATAAAAAATGCCTCCTTTCTTTATCAATGAAACGATCCACATTTCCGTGAGCAATGTCAAACAAATCATTCAATTTCGAAGTAAACTGTTCTTCTTTTGTAACGTTTGAAGGCTTACCAGCATTCCTTTGAATGCTGCGCCATTTTTCATACAGTCCGATCAGCTTCTCGTAACACCGAGACGGCTTTCGGGTCGGAATCCCGGCCTTATCCCAAAAAAGTTTTACTTCCTTGATCACCAGCACCTTGCTAACGGCGAGTGTTGAATTGAGATGACGGAGATTAAAAACAAGAAATTTCAAAACTTGAGAATTTGATGGCAGCTTTTTTCCCGAAATTTGTGGCTCAATATCGCCAATCAAGAAAACTTTTTGGCGTTGATGCGGTAGAGAACTCATTATCAGCTACTTTTCGATGCACACAAAATGTTTTTTCAGGTTATCTGTACACGAGCATAAAAACACTGAAGTGACACGCAAAAGAATTTCTACATTTACATAAGAACGTTTAACTCTTTTTCACAGAAATATTCAAATAGTATCTTGAGAATAAATCTTTACAGTGACACTCACACAAAATATAACGCCGGCAGTGCAACACTTGATAACGACAAGTTCCTTCATATTATTATTATTATTCAATATCTATATAACGTACCTGAAAATACAAAGAATATATGTAAACTGTAATGTGTGTGACTGCCGACGGATGCATGAGGGCGCGAGCGACGCCTAGCGTGATTGACGAGAGCCAATCGGAAGACGAGACGCGCCGTGCGCGCGGGCACGATGGTTGGCGTCGAGCGAGACAAAGCAGTCTTGAGAGAACCTCCGAGTAAGCCACACGAGCGTAATTGAGAACGGGCTAACGACGAGCTGTCGAAAGATTCATATTCGAGCGAGAGCGTAGTTAAACGAGCGTGATATCTACTCAGTTATTAAGTTCACGTTATTTTAATAAAGTTTCTATCTTATTCATTCTTTTAACCGACCGTGACGTATCATCATTATTTCCGAGTTATCCCTTCCCCACAAATCCTGACAACATCAAATAAAAAGAAAACGATAAATAAAGAACAATCCAAAAGAAAGTAAACAACAAAATAACACCTTTAACATTCAGAAGTGGGATCCTCGTGAATAATACGAAAATCGGGACGCGGGACGAGAGTGAATAAAACACGAGTGCGAAAAACGGTACGAATTGAGCGTGAAAACGAACAGTGTGATAACGAATGATTACGCTGAAAAACATGAAAAAGAATACGAGCGGACATGACCAGTCCGCGAACCTTTGAACAATCGTTCAAAACCATATTGCGTCGTGAATTTCCGAGCATCATGAGCGCGACGCCGCGGAGTCAAGATGGCGCCGAGTCGCTGTTGGATGAGCGGGAAAACGTGGAGAATGGCGGGAACAGCGCCATGTTTCCTCGCGTAGTCATAGAAACGCCGGGTGTCCAATCGTCGTCGAGGTCGGTATCGCCGGCACAGAGTGACTTTGTCACAATCGCGGACGGTTTGAATACGACTACTGACGAGGGCGCTGGCGGCATCGAAGAGCACGAGGTTGACAACAATGGAAACCTGGAAACGATGTTGGCGCGACTACTCGCGCGTGCAGTGATTAACGAACAACCGAAAGCTGACGTGCCGCTGTATCACGTAATACCGGACCTCAGCAAGAATATTGAAAATTTTACCGGTGATCGAAGTGGGCCAAGAGCGAAAGATTGGATCGAGAATATCGATGGAATGCGAAAAATTCATAAATGGCCATCGAGCTACGCGTTGGAAACTGCGCGTATGCATTTACGCGGAGGAGCCCGTGATTGGTATCAGACAAGATCGTCCGAGTTGGTGTCGTGGTTGACGTTTCGCGATGCGTTCAGTAAAACGTTTGTGGTGTCCGAGAGTATCGCTGTCAGATGGCAGAAAATGATCGCGAGAGTGCAACAAAAGGACGAAACAGTGAATACGTATTTTCACGCGAAAAGCAAGTTGTGCGGAGATTTAAATTTGCCGTTTACCGATGTGCGCGAGCAGATTCTAGAGGGTCTGTGGTCGAACGAACTGAATTTGGCGTTGATGGGGCGTAGCCATCATACACCGGACGAACTGTTACACGACATGGTCGCGAGTGATCGGTTGATAAAACAACGAAATGCGAGAGTGCGAACGAATAAAGATTCGCCGAAACAATTGCCGAAAAGATCGAGTGATTCGACGTACACAAACAGAAGCGAGCGAGAGAAGGCATCGCCGAGAGTGAATTCGTCGAGTACATCCGTGTCGAGCGTGTCGAGTGTGTTGAGTCGTGACAAGCGTGCGCCAGTGAAAAACGAAGAAGGGCAGTTGAAATGCTACAATTGCAATGCGTACGGACACATCGCGCGCGATTGTCCGGAACCTAAACGAGAAATGAAGTGCCGACGCTGTAATGGAGTCGGGCATACGCAACGTCATTGTTCTGTGAACATGGAACCGACGGTAAATACGATTAATATATCGGGCAAGAGTGCGAGTAACGTGCCGAAAAGCAACACAATTGCAAAATATATTAAGACGATTCAAATAAATGGTCGAGATATGCGTGCTTTGATCGATCCGGGCAGTTCAGACTGCACAATAAAAGCGACGAAAGTACTGACAGAGCAATTTAAAATAATTTACGCGAAGTGTGAATTAAAAGGGTTCGGGCCTGCGCATTATACGGTAACGTCGCCGGGAGTCGTGAACTGTGAGATAACCGTGGATGGTGTCATGAGCCCCGACATATTGGTGCGTGTGGTACCCGACGATACCCAAAACTTTGATGCGATTATCGGACGTAGTTTTACGGAACAACCGTACATAGAATATCGTAAAAGTGGTGAAGAACTACTGTTCACCAAACGCGACGATACTTACCTTTCCGACATTGAACCGAACGGGGAAAACGAGACGACGAACGTTACGGTACCGGTCGAAGTTGAACTTCCGCCGGCAACAATGCAACTCATCGACGTTGTGACGGATAGCAACTGCTATGGAATGGCCATGCTAAATATGGCTTCGACGAAACAAAAATTACGAGAAAATCAACTCGTCGTACGAGGTGACGTATCGGAACTACCGCGTGTACGCCCACCGACAACGAGGGAACCCGTCAATCGGGATCAGCTGGACATCGGCGTGGGACAACCTGAAAAAGTGATAAACGAACTGGTGACGATTATGAATGATTATCGCGATTGCGTCGCAATGAACCTTTTCGAGTTAGGTCAGGCGAACAATTTAACTATGGACATTAACGAAGTACCAAATAGCAAACCAGTTTCCGCGAAACCTTATCGAGCGAGCAATTCCGAGCGAGAGGAAATGCGAACCATCATCCAAGGGTGGCGCGAAGCAGAGCTCCATACCGATGCCAGCGCCAAAGGATTGGCTGCGATGTTGTTTCAGAAGGACGAACGCAATCGGTTGCGTCTAGTTTACGCTGTAAGTCGACGAACGAGCGAACCGGAAGGTAATTACCATTCGAGCAAGTTAGAGTTGCTTGCGATTGTTTGGTCCGTTATGCGTTTGCGGTCCATGTTGATTAACATTCATTTTACGATTGTAACCGACTGTCAAGCGTTGTTATTTCTTAGCACACAGAAAACCGTAAACCCCCAGATTATTCGATGGAATAATAGTTTGAGCGAGTTCGATTTTAATATAGTTCATCGGCCAGGTACGAAACTTGTACACGTAGACGCTTTAAGTCGGGCGCCGGTGAGTGCAAATGAGAGCGAGACGGATGAATTGGGTGAACTAAGTGTGTTTACGTTGATGAATGAGTATGATGAAGTTGCGATGCAACAAAGTGCGGACGAATCGATAAAAAGAAAGTGCAAGATACTAAATAAAAACGCAAGTGATCGAAATAAACACGAGTTGAGTGAAGTGAACGGATACGAACTGACGAACGGAATCGTGTACAAACGAGTGGGTGACCGATTGCTCTTCGCTGTACCCCGCGCGATGCGCAAAAGTTTGACGGTACGATTTCACGACCTAAGGGGTCATACAGGACTAGACCGAACGTGCGCGAAAATTACCGAGTTTTACCATTTTCCGGGTATGAGACGGTATGTGAAGCGTCACATTGCTGCGTGCATACAATGTGCGCTAACGAAGGTAAAAACTGGCAAGCAAAGTGGCCTGTTGCATCCCGTGCCGCCGGGTGAACGACCTTTTGCAGTGATCAATATCGATCACACCGGACCTTTTGTTACATCTGGAAAGAAAAATAAATACGTCTTCGCCATGATCGATAATCTCACAAAATTTGTGATATTGCATCCAACAAAAGATACTAAAGTACAAAGTGTGATTCGAGCACTCGAAAAACTTGTGCAAGATTTCGGTGCACCACACAAGATTATTTCCGACAGAGGTACATGTTTTACCTCTCAACGTTTCGCTGAATTCTGTCAAGAGCACGGAATCCATCATTCCTTGAACTCTCCAAGGCATCCGCAAGCGAACGGCCAAATCGAACGGGTGAATTGTACGTTAATACCTGTAATTCAAGCGAGCCTTGAGGACGCAGAAGGACGAGATTGGGATACGAAATTACCGGTAGTGCAACGTAACCTCAATGACGCACAGAACGCAACGACCGGGAAGAGCGCTTTTCAATTGTTATACGGATACTCTGCACGTAGAAACGAAGGAGAAATTCGTAAACTTACCGACGAATCGAATACGTACGTGCCGCCTGGAATCATGCAAGAAGCAGCACGAGCACGAATCAAGGTCGAGCAACAGAAGATTAAAACGAGATACGATACAAACCGAGCACGAAACGTAATCTTCAACCCCGGAGACATCGTCTTCATGAGAGTCGCTCCGATAGGAACCGGTGAGAGCACTAAGCTTCAACGTAAATATCGTGGACCGTTAGTGGTTACGGAACGTCTGCCAAGTGACACGTTTCGTATAGCTGATCTGCGACAAGACGGAAATGGGCGACGATATGCATCAACAGCCCATATCAGCCAGCTGAAACATTGGAAACCGCACGACTGTGATAATTTCTCAAGTGATTCAGAATCCGAGGAAGAAGAAACGTCTTCTCAGTCGCAACGTGACAAGGATAAGGAGCCTTGCGCAAACGAGCGAGAAAATCAAGAAAAAGAGATCGAAATACACGATACAACCGAAGGAATCGAAGAATTTAACGACGACGCTGAAACAACGAACGTTTCGAAGAAACCTACAACCGAACGTAAAACGTTCAGACGATCGACGAGAAAAAGACGAAAGCCAAAGCATCTGGAAGACTACGAAACGGCTGTATTACTCGAGGACGAGTAGCAATTAGGACGGCCGAGTGATAACGACAAGTTCCTTCATATTATTATTATTATTCAATATCTATATAACGTACCTGAAAATACAAAGAATATATGTAAACTGTAATGTGTGTGACTGCCGACGGATGCATGAGGGCGCGAGCGACGCCTAGCGTGATTGACGAGAGCCAATCGGAAGACGAGACGCGCCGTGCGCGCGGGCACGATGGTTGGCGTCGAGCGAGACAAAGCAGTCTTGAGAGAACCTCCGAGTAAGCCACACGAGCGTAATTGAGAACGGGCTAACGACGAGCTGTCGAAAGATTCATATTCGAGCGAGAGCGTAGTTAAACGAGCGTGATATCTACTCAGTTATTAAGTTCACGTTATTTTAATAAAGTTTCTATCTTATTCATTCTTTTAACCGACCGTGACGTATCATCATTATTTCCGAGTTATCCCTTCCCCACAAATCCTGACAACATCAAATAAAAAGAAAACGATAAATAAAGAACAATCCAAAAGAAAGTAAACAACAAAATAATACCTTTAACACACTGTAGACTGTAGTTAGCAAATAAATAAAAAGGCCGAACTTCACACACTGCCCCAGCTGGTGGTTTTAGGGCACGTTCGGTATATGTGCTTCGTGGATACGTCGGTAGGTGTCGCTAGTGGCCACCACCGTGGCTGGCCCAACGGGACAGTTAGATACTCTCTCGGGACTTTCAGAACGTTTTCTCTAAAAAAGAATAAAGTATTTGTCCAGAAACAAGATTCAGTGCGTTCACGCCAATTATGAACCAGAAATTCATGACGAGAGTTTTAAATATTGAATTAAAGTGTTTAAACACAAAAAACCATAGATAAAAATTGTTGTAGTAAACATTTTTTTTTTGGTTTGTTACTTCGTCGTATGACTTGCACTTAAGTGTCTGTCATATTTTTAGTCCCAAATTCCCATCCCATGACCCCAGCAAAGTGAAAACGCAATTTTTATCGTAATTTGAATGATTTCCAACTTTCAAGCCGCCATATTAGTTCAGCTATTTCGTTTTTAGTGATGAACAATTTTTTTTTTAAAGTACACATCTTTCTGATAAAGAAAGCACATTGGGCAAATTTGTCTTCTGTTGATATTTTAGCTATAGTAAATTAATTCGACAAGCATTGCATGTTATCAAATGACAAAAAATATTAAATTACTTAGGCTAAGGTAAATATTGAAATAGGGAGGAGGCCCTTTGCGAATATTTTTTTTTAATTATTTGGAAACTATGTGGGGTGCGGTCCTATTTTTTTTCAAAAATGACCCTTGCTAAGAACCAGTCTAATATATATATATGAGGTGTTCCACCCCATTTCGAACGGTCAAAAAGTTTTGCATTCCCGAAAAAATTGAAATTTGGTCAAATTATTCAATTAGACGAAAAAAAGTAGTGTGAATTTTTTCAGATTTTTTGGATCGCATTTTTTTGAGTTTTTCAACATTTCAAAATTTTCTATATAACGTTATATATTGAAAACATACGATTAAACAGAAAAATGTTTGAGACAAAAAAGTTGCAGTTTTCCATAAACTTTGTGAAAACATTTTTCTTGGAATTTTTCGAGTTCAAAAAATGACCATTTTCATCAAAAATATACGAAAATAATTTTTTTCGGTCGGTATGTCACCTTCGATTTATCTCAAAAAATTCCTGAAAATACTCTGAAATGTGTAAAATACACACGTATTTTTTTTGTCATGGCTCGATTAGTTGTTCCTAAGCTATGCTTTGGTTTATTAATAATATTTATTAAAGTTTTTTTAGAAAAATCCATTATTATGGAAAATCATAATCTCCCGAATTGTTTTTCTCAAATTTACAGATGAAAGAACATTTACAATGATGATATTAATGTTTTGGAGCTTATTGGAGCATAGATAATCGATAACGTAGATGGAATCGAGATTTAAGCGAGTGAAAGCTGTACCGAAGACCCAAAAACACCTTTGCATTATACCAGGACCGGATGGGATTCTCCAATGCAAAATATATTCGCTCGCCACGGACTTCGTAACTCACCGAGTCTGGAAAAATAAATAACTCGCAACGATCTGTTTATGCTTCACTTTTTCCCAGTTCTTACGTTGTGATTCATTTACACAACAATAATAAAAAAATATGATGTTAGGACAGAAAATTATTCACTTAATCATTGAATTTTTTGAACGAGTGATTATAGAGCGTAGCTTTCGAACGAGTTCAATGGAGTTCCATCTACGTTATCGATTATCCAATAAGCTCCAAAACATTAATATCATCATTGTAAATGTTCTTTCATCTGTAAATTTGAGAAAAACAATTCGGGAGATTATGATTTTCCATAATAATGGATTTTTCTAAAAAAACTTTAATAAATATTATTAATAAACCAAAGCATAGCTTAGGAACAACTAATCGAGCCATGACAAAAAAAATACGTGTGTATTTTACACATTTCACAGTATTTTCAGGAATTTTTTGAGATAAATCGAAGGTGACATACCGACCGAAAAAAGTTATTTTCGTATATTTTTGATGAAAATGGTCATTTCTTGAACTCGAAAAATTCCAAGAAAAATGTTTTCACAAAGTTTATGGAAAACTGCAACTTTTTTGTCTCAAACATTTTTCTGTTTAATCGTATGTTTTCAATATATAACGTTATTTAGAAAATTGTGAAATGTTGAAAAACTCAAAAAAATGCGATCCAAAAAATCTGAAAAAATTCACACTACTTTTTTTCGTCTAATTGAATAATTTGACCAAATTTCAATTTTTTCGGGAATGCAAAACTTTTTGACCGTTCGAAATGGGGTGGAACACCTCATATATATATATATATATATATATATATATATATATATATATATATATATATATACTAGCTGACCCGGCAACCGTTGTTCTACCAAATAACCTATTTCTAGTGAATATTTGGTTGTTATACAGAAAATAACGAATGTATTGTAAGCGTGTTTTAAAGTTTTAACGATCGATAAAATATAACGATCGTTTATTGATAAAATAGAACGAATGAAACGATTTTAACGACAGTGTGTTTGACGTTTATGCTGCCGGCAGAGACGGTGCGCGTTGTCATTCGATAACAAAACATGAAAACGTTCGTGACTCCTGTGTTCTATTGAGAAGAAAAATATTTCAGCACTATATCGGTGCAGAGCACTTCAGAAATATCAGTGCAATGGAGCATTTCATGGCGTATTTCGACAGGTCGTTTGGACACCTAGGCGGATATCTCAAAGAAATCGAACGTAAGAATAAATCGGAAGTGAAATATTAAATTTGAAACTGAAAGTGTGCTGTTGTTGTGTGTCCAGGTTCTGTTCCAGGCATTTTTCGTGCCCGATTCGAATGCACCTGTACCGGGCCTGTTACCTCAAGCACGACAACAGTGGACACAACTTATTCGCCGTTGAGGATAGATTCCACGTGGATATCGAGCAAATACGTGAAGGTTTGACCGTGTTTGGCGTTAGGCCGTGGGAACATGGTCTTCCCGAGCTCGAGTATGATGTCGGTCCATTCTTTGTTGGAGATCAAATGGATCTGTGGGCATGTGATGACAGAAAGAGGAATGGCGCGTTCTAGACAATGACCGCCGATAAAAATAAAAAAACACCAACCATTCATTTTCTCAATTCGATGTATTTCATCAACGTCACTGACATATTCATTGTTTGATATTTTCAAAGTTAAATGTGAAGTGAAGTGAAGAAAATAATATATTTTTTTACGTAAAGTAGAAAAATGAAATACAAAAGATCAATATTAATTTCGAAGAGCAATTGAGTGTACGATATTTTTTGTCGGTCCGTCTTTAGTCAAAACAAATAAGCTCGATGGTTTGCCCACGCGAGAACATGCTACGTATAATTGTCCGTGTGAAAAACATGGTGTGCCCAAATCTAAGCCGCAATCGGACATCGTTTGGCCTTGCGACTTATTGATTGTCATTCCGAATACCAATCTAATAGGAAATTGAACGCGTTTGAATTCAAATGGCACGTTTATGGGAATCATAGGAATGCGTGGCAGCAAAACATTTTCGCCTCGGAATTTGCCATTCAAAATGGTGGCTTCGATAATGTTTTTCATGTATTTTTTAATGACCAATCGCGTGCCATTGCATAGCCGTGGTGGGTTCAAAATCCGAAGTAAAATAACCGGAGATCTAACTTTCAGTCGTAGAAGGGGTGGTGGCATGCCTGACAAATCCAGTGAGTTCAAAAATTCTGTTGGATAATTTACAGCATCGTTGGCATCGCAAACTGTATCGATCGATTTGTATGATACCAAGTCGCCTGGCAACAACTGCTGTATCTTGAAGTTTAAATCGTCGACGTCCACATTTTTCGCTGCCAAAATGGCTCTTTCTGCCAACCACGCATGATTTATGTATTGTGTGCGTACGTCTGGGAATATGCGGTCAATGAGAGCATTTTGCGAATCAACGATTGTGCAGAAATCGAGGGGCAATTTTATGCAGCCAGTATTTTCATCGACATTAACTTTTCCAACGCCGATATCTGACAATTGTTTCGAGAATGTGTCAGCAGATGGATCTTGCAGCATTTGGACGCGCATGTTCGCCAAGTACTGCTGTGATTTTCAAAAAAATTGCAATTTATAAATTTGAAAATGATCTTGATGCAAATACATGCGTTCAATGTTTCTAGTTGATCTCACACCTTTTTGTTGGGGCGTAAATGTACTTGTCTCAATTTTTTTACCCATTGGGCTTTTTGATGGGTATAAGATATCTTACACACAACACATACGACAAATTGGTACCAACGGTTAAACGCCTTCTATTAATTCTACATTACCTCTGACGACTCGACTATTTCAGTGACTGATTGTCAGTGAGAAAAATAAAACTTCCTGTGTTTCTGCTAGACGTGTGTTATATAAGCTTAAAGTAATGGCCAAATTTCAATAGTCAGATTGGTGTAGTGGTTAGCGCGTTAGGTAGTTAGGTATAGGGCGATAGGTCGGCTCGTTAGGTCGCAGGTTCGAGTCCCCGCAGTGTATATCTTCTCGAGGTGCAGATTAAATTTGAGGACAACATTTTTTCGGTGCATGTCAAAGTCTTTTCGAGCCAAAATCTTTTCAGCCAACCTCGCGACTTACAAGGAAAGGTCCCGAGGTGTCCCCCTCCGATTTTGATGAAACTTGGCACGATTGTAGAACTGGTCAAAACATTCGACACGTATTTTTTTTTATCGGCGGAGTCCCATATTCAAGGGGTGAAAACCACCCCTGAAAATTAAGTGTTTTTTCGTTTTTCGATTGTAACTCGTAAACGGCGTGAGATAGCAAAAAAGTTTAAATGGCAAAGTTATTGCTTTTGACACGGACTATACATTGGTGGTAAGAACGATAAATAATTTTCAACAATTGACCATTATTTATTTAAAAAATCTGTTTTTTTAAACATATCTGCGAGGGTTTTACTTCGATCGAAATGCCAATCCGTCAATGTATACATGATGGGAAAATAAAGTTGACGTGTTTTCGGTTTCATTCATATCTCGCAGTTGAGGGGGTAGAAACCACCCCTGACCTCCTCCCCAAGGTGTCCCTTCCCGATTTCGATGAAACTTTGCACGATCATAGACCCTGTCTAAACATTTTACACGTATTTTTTTTTATCGGCGGAGTCTCACATTTGAGGGGTGACAACCAGCCCCTAAAATTGAGCGTTTTTTTGTTAATCGATTGTAACTGGTAAGCGGGGTTAGATAGAAACAGAATTTAAAGTGCAAAGTTATTGCATTTTACGTGGACTATCCATTCGTGATAAAAACAATGAATAAATTTAAACAAATGACCATCAGTTGTTGAACATTTTTTTTTAAAATTATCTACGACGGTCTCACTTCGATCTTAATGTCGCTTTGTTAATGATGGGAAAATAGAGTTGACGCGTTTTTTGTCTCATTCATATCTCGCACGTAATGGGGTGGAAACCACCCCTTACCTATTTGACAGTATTGTCGCATAGTCGGTGATTCTATTTACAATATTTGGCTCATTTCGGGTCCGTAACGGATGTTCATTACAATTGAACATTTAGAAAAACAATTTATTCTCACGTGACCAAAGATTTGTTCTGAAGATCGCAACTTATTTGTTTCTTTACTGTGATTCGTGAATTGGAACAAATATATTATTCTACGGAAATAATATATTCGTTCACCTTTCATATTTATAATTTTTAAAATAAAGTTCAAGGATGAGTGAATCTGTCTACAATCGATGTCAGATATCGCCAAAGCCGAAAATCTGTGTGACCTGAAACGAAAGGTTATGTGTTTCTGGACCTTCTATAATCTTAATGGAACATGTTTCACCGGGTCGTTAGCTCTGGTCAGAACTTTCGTTCTGTTTCGTCCAATTCACGAATCACAGTAAAGAAACGAATAAGTTGCGGTCTCTAGAACTGTATTTGGTCACGAGAGAATGAATTGTTTTTCTGAATGTTCAATTGTAATGTAACATCCGTTACGGACCCGGAATGAGCCAAATATTGTAAATGGAATCACCAACTATGCGACAATACCGTCAAATAGGTAAGGGGTGGTTTCCACCCCATTACGTCCGAGATATGAATGAGACAAAAAACGCGTCAACTCTATTCTTCCATCATTAACAAAGCGACATTAAGATCGAAGTGAGACCGTCGTAGGTAATTTAAAAAAAAATGTTCAACAACTGATGGTCATTTGTTTAAATTTATTCATTGTTTTTATCACGAATGGATAGTCCACGTAAAATGCAATAACTTTGCACTTCAAATTCTGTTTCTATCTAACCCCGTTTACCAGTTACAATCGATTAACAAAAAAACGCTCAATTTTAGGGGCTGGTTGTCACCCCTCAAATGTGAGACTCCGCCGATAAAAAAAAATACGTGTAAAATGTTTAGACAGGGTCTATGATTGTGCAAAGATTCATCGAAATCGGGGAGGGACACCTTGGGGGAGGAGGTAGGGGTGGTTTCTACCCCCTCAACTGCGAGATATGAATGAAACCGAAAACACGTCAACTTTATTTTCCCATATTGTATACATCGACGGAGTGACATTTTGATCGAAGTAAGACCCTCGCGGATATATTTGATAGAACAGATTTTTTGAATAAATAATCTTCAATTGTTTAAATTTGTTCATCGTTCTTACCACCAATGTAGAGTCCGTGTCAAATGCAATAACTTTGCCATTTAAACTTTTCTGCTATCTCACGCCGTTTACGAGTTACAATCGAAAAACGAAAAAACACTTAATTTTCAGGGGTGCTTTTCACCCCTTAAATATGGGACTCCGCCGATAAAAAAAATTACGTGTCGAATGTTTTGACCAGTTCTACAATCGTGCCAAGTTCCATTAAAATTGGAGGGGGACACCTCGGGGGAGGAGGTCAGGGGTGGTTTCTACCCCCTTGAGTGCGAGGTATGAATGAGACCAAAAACACGTCAACTTTATTTTCCCATCATGTATACATTGACGGATCGGCATTTCGATCGAAGTAAAACCCTCGCAGATATGTTTAAAAAAACAGATTTTTTAAATAAATAATGGTCAATTGTTGAAAATTATTTATCGTTCTTACCACCAATGTATAGTCCGTGTCAAAAGCAATAACTTTGCCATTTAAACTTTTTTGCTATCTCACGCCGTTTACGAGTTACAATCGAAAAACGAAAAAACACTTAATCTTCAGGGGTGGTTTTCACCCCTTAAATATGGGACTCCGCCGATAAAAAAAAATACGTGTCGAATGTTTTGACCAGTTCTACAATCGTGCCAAGTTTCATCAAAATCGGATGGGGACACCTCGGGACCTTTCCTTGTTAGACATTACCTATATACCTATACACATGTGCTTTTAAAGATATATCGGTAAAGGTCGGGAGAAGATGGCTGGAAAGACTTTGACATGCGCCCATTTTTTTCCTCATTAATATTGGTAAAATAATTTCATTAATATAACCATATAACGAATTGTAGCGAAAATGTATAAGTAATGACATAGACTTGGAGCGAAAAAAATCAAACTGAAAAAAATCTATTAATAAAATCGGTAAAATTACGCATTACCGATTACCGGTCCCACGATATAAAAAATACCAAAAATTCTTTTTTCGTATTTAGAATTTGGGGAAATTAAAAAAAAAAAAAATAAAAAATTGAGTGTGTGTTGGAATCACACACGATGGAAGTGAATACTTGTATGCATTTCGCTGGCGCGGTGAATTATTATTATTGCCGATGATTCCAGAGAGAAAGAGAAAGAGAGCGAGAGAGAAGGGGAGGAGAGGAAGAGTCAGTGATCGAATTATGAATTGACAAGGAAGTCGAAAGTAGCCTGCACGTTGATATTTGTGTTTTCAAAAATGTTTTTTTATTTATTAACGGGGGGGGCATAAGGGCTGGAGGGTAGACATCTTTTTTTATAAATATGGATAGAGCAAATTTACCCAAACCTTTTGAACATTATCAAGTATTATTTCGATAACATCCTGTAATCTTTTAATAAGAAAATATCGACAAACAAGGCGCGGTGACGAAGCTTTCCCAAAAACGTCTTTGGAAAAAAAAACGATTTGCATCAGTGTTGACTATATCTCAGCTGAAAATTATCTAAAATCAAAGACCATTTAAATGTAGTCAAAATATCATGAAATCCTCCCCCCCTACGTTCTCTGATTATTATTTTTTTATTTTTAAATTGTTGGTGGTCATTGAAAGTGAGAACTGCTATATTTTTCATGAAAAATGACCACGAAATTTTCACTATTAAATGACCACCGAAAATTTAAGAATGAAAAAAAAAAATCAGAGACCGTAAAGGGGAGGATTTGATGATACTTCGACTAAATTTAGATGATCGTTGATTTGAGAAAATTTTCAGCTGAGATACAGTTATTACTAGTTTTTATCCAAAGACATTGTTGGAAAAGCTTTGTAACCGGCTTGTTCTTCGATATTTTCGCATAAAACAATCACAGAATGTTATCGAAATGATACTTAATGATGGGTAAAAGGTTTGAATGAATTATCTCTATTTAGTTATTTATGAAAAAAATCGCAGAAGTGTTTTTTCTTACGCTCCAGCCCTTACTCGCCATTTGAGAGGATCCCAAACGTTTTGCGTCCGCAACGAGTGCGAGAGAGATAGCGCCATGGGCGCTCGCGGCGGAGCGAGAGAGAAGGTGGCCCAAATGTTCGGGATCCTCTTAAGATCCACGTTCTCTCTCGATCCGCCGCGAGCGCCCATGGCGCTATCTCTCTCGCACGAGGTCTGTCCGTACTAACGCACGTATACTCCAGGTATACTGCCGATGACGAGGCACGCGATCCTGCCCCCTCTCTGCATTGACTCGGCCGCTCTCACTCGCACACACACGGCCCACGTATTATTCTCTCTCTCTTCTCCGATTCCTTCATTCTCTCGTCCGGTCTACACGCGGCTGGCTGGGGGGCGACTCGCTCGCTCTCACTCGCATACCCACAGCTCACGCATCATTCTCGTCCCCTCTCTCTCTTCTTTCATTCCTTCATTCTCTTGTCCCGTCCTACAACGCGCCGGCTGGCGAGCCGATCCTGTGTCGTTTAAGAAGTATTCACTTCAAAAATGCATTTGTCGAGAAAAAAAATATTTTTGCATTTTTTGCCCTGAAACGGACGTTCAACTTGCTCAATAAAATCTAAAGTAATTTTTTTTCTGAGCCATAAAAAGACGCACATTTTCGTTTTTTACAAATGTAAATACGTCAAATCCTGCCAAAGATACAGCCATTTGAATGGAAAAATACAAAAAAACGTTAATTAACGATAAAACCATCAAAAAAAATTTTTAAAAAATCGGTATTCGGTGAATATATTGCAAAAAGATAGCTTAATTCTTTTAAATTATTTGTGGAAATTTTTTTTTTTAGTGGCTGAAGTCACGTGGAATCGCTCATATTTGTATATAAACGTATACAATTCTATACGTTTATATACAAATATTTAAAATTATATCGGGCTAATTTTTGTGAACAATTGTATATGATCAATTAATATACAATTGTATATGTTTATACATAATCATTTTTACTCGGGTAATTACAGAAAAATAAGTAAAGTTCTGAAATTTGAAGAGCAGTCAAAAGCCAGTGGATATAAGTTGAATACCATGTTACATTCTCCGATTCATTCTGCAGTTATCTCTTGAATCAATTCAAAGTTTAACAGGTATTTAGTGCAGATGGAGATACATTCAAATGATTGTTCAACCTTGAACAGAACACTTTTTGGTTTCAATCTGTTGTTCGGGGGATACGATGTGGAATTTGTGATGGGATACATAATTATGCAGTCAGATTGGTGGAACTTCGAAAATATTCGTTAATAGCTGCATAGAGAAATAGTATCCGTGAACAATACAAATTTTCGATGGGACACAGAGGAGGGTGTCCGCGCAGGTAAGTGACATATGTAAGCATCGTGATTAAATTGTTAACTATATTGTGTATTTATTAATATATTTAATAAAGTGGGAATCATAATACCGATGCTTTCTCTCTGAATTTTTTAAAAGTCGGAAATTCGACAATTTTTCTAATCGACACAAGGTTGGAAAAGTTGTGTGAGGTGACAAACTTAAAAAATAATATATTTACATAAAAAGCGGATGAGCGCTGCCGGTGTTGCAGTGCAACATCTTCGCTAATTATGAAAATGTTGAGAAAATCTAAATAGGGTTAATTTATAAAATCCGTCCTTACTCCCGGTGCACCAATACATACATTCCAAGACACGCTAGAACGGCGTATTTTAACTTCGGATACTCATTCATATATATAGTGACCATGCCGACGTAGGGCAAAAATCCTCTGGCTCTACCGACTATGTCTTTGTCCGTTAGCCACAACTGGTTCGGGGCGTACAGACCCCTGTCATCAACAGAGTTGTTGTCACCTTTTGTTACAAACTTTATGGTGTGGTTTGCATCGCCCCTGCAACAAATATTGTCGTCAATATAAAATAAATTTATCAAATAAAAGAACTTTGACTATTAATTGTTCCAGATACAAATATTTGTATCTGGGATACCGGAGTACACATAAACGCCAGTGCGGTGTTCAGTAATTTCTATTTTAAATACAGATCCGGAAAATATGATGTATTCTGAGTATATAATCGGAAATCGACGACCCATATGTGGAATATTGAACATTTTTCTCCAAATCCTTCTCCTTTTCTGACAAATAAATGAAATAACAATGCACTAGAATTCTCATTTTTAGTTAACTAAAAAAAAATATATTAAATGTAAACCCCACCATTTATTATTATCAAATTTGAAGGTCAATATCGTCCAACGTCAATCTGCTAAAAAAAAAAAGCTGTGTCCTTATAAATTGACTCACGTATTTTGAAGTTTCATATTGCCAGCTCAAAATCTTGAGTGCCTAGAACTCCATAGGATAAAAATTGCAAAAACCAAAAATAAAGAATGTTTTGAGTTGGAATGGCCCATAGAAATTTCAAAACCAGTATTTGCGATCTTGAGAATGAGATCGCATATTTTGAATTTTCTTTCAATAAAATTAATCCAGAAACTAGCGAAAAAACGACAGCAGAAAAAAAAAAAAAATAAGTCTGAATGACGAATACAGCTTTTAAGAGCAGTATTTTAAATTTGAGGATTGATAGTTCAAATCTAAAAAATTTTCAGACAAAATTATTAAGAAAAAAAAAGAAACCAAAAAACATGTTTATATATTGGCGTGGAATGATCAATAACCATTTAGAAGTCAAACCATAAGATTTTTTTTTTCATCCACAATGGTGCCATGAACTTATTGAGATTCTAGGATTTTTAAGATGGTTTGAAGAAACCCAAATAGGCATATTACTAGAGTCAAAAAATCGTGCGCATTTCAAAGGGGAAGAATTAACCCTGCTGGTAATGGTCAGTTTCAAAGATTGCCGGGCTGCCAATTTCGGGAGCTTTTTTCAAAACAAATTGGAACCAATCTGGAGGGGGAAGGGGGCTAGCGGGTCGAAATTCGTGAGAGCTCTCTATAACGACTCTATATAGGTCTAATGTAGCACATCACCTTGATGCTGAATTATTATTCTATATGAGAGGTCAAGAATGAAATATTTACTTTTACTCACTTTTCATGTAATTTGAGTACTCTGTGAACTATTGGAATATCTCGACCCTCTACCTTGAAAACAACAATTTCTCCAACTCTCACAGGCTCATCTTGATAATTGGTTAAGAACAATAAGTCTCCTCTGTGGAATGCTGGCTCCATACTTCCACTGGAAAGTAGAGAAAAAATCGTAATAAATACACAGATTATGAAAAAATCGACAATATTGAGAGATAGGATGTAAAGCTCGTTGAGCGCTTTGGTTATTAACAATAACATTAACGTGTACCTGAGAACAACAACGATAGGACTTTCGCTTCGAGTTACGACGACCAGCCCCTTCCAGATCATCAGAGCCGACGAAACTATCATACCGAAGCTTAATACTTGATACAGAAACTGGAAATTGGACAAATAATAGGCATAGTTAATGTACGCTTGTTCAAGGTGGCCAACATATGTCTGCGAATGTAGTATACAGTATAGCATAGATATAGAAACAAAAAAAGATTACCTGACGCTTGTTCATGCGTTTCACATCGTCAAACACGCCTTGTAACATCGTGCCGGTTTATTCCTTTTAACCCAACGCCGCGGAATGTGACAAAAAATTACTCTGCGGTATTTTACGAAACAAGTAGACAACCGGCACGTATACGCGTGTGCTGGTTCATTATCGCATCTTCCCGGTCGCAACTCACACCATACCACGTCACGTAGGCATTGATCAAGAAGACTAGAGACCAGGGGATCCAACTCCGGACAAATTTGGTGGTGGGGGTAGGTCGAAATATAGCTGCAAGCAGTGGCGCTGCGGTCGAGGTGGTACCGACCAATCGGTGCTATCATGCTCACGGGATGGTGGCTATTTAACTTCCGTCGAATTAACTCCTCCCGATTTACCCAATCTCAGTCAGAGATGAGTTAGAAGATGTCTGATGAAGACCTTTTTAGTGGTTACGATGGAAGACCGAGCGAAGCTGGTGGCGAAATTCGAAATTCCGAGATGCCCGTAGGTGCTGATGATGCTCAACCAAGCAATCTTGGGCGCTCGTCGGATTGCGCTCGCCCGCACGCAGTGGGCACGGATAAGCGCCACCGCTGTGGTGCCGCGAAATTTGAAAGCTGGAGATGCCCGTCAGCGCTGATGCTGCTCAACGAAGCAATCTCGGACAGTCCATGGCCGTATGGTCAAAGCTGCTACAGAGCGGCGACCGGAGCCAGCCCCAACTAAATATCTATCTATCTATCAATCTCGGGCGCTTTTTGTATTCCGCTCGCGCGCACACAGTCAGCGTGAATAACCCAACCGGCAAATTTCCGACGGAGTCGATCGATATTTGATAGGGCTCGTGCGCACGTACATGGTTGTGAATGATGGCTTCGGTTAGGAGAATTTTTTCGCCGTTTGCGTCTCGTTCGCGACAATCCAGTCGCGCCTTTCGCTTACATTGTAGCTATGTTTACCAGGCTCTCTCGCACCACCTCTATTTTCATTTAGCACCTGCTCACTTGCATTCCGTCTTTCTCATTGCATGAGGCCTACTGCATATATATATATATATATTCATATATATATATATTCATATAATATCTCTGAGGCATAAACCGTTATATCATTGCGGAGATTTGGCAACGATGTGATCTCATGGTTGCCAAGTTTCCGCAGCATTCGCACAGCTGCCGGCGAAAATCCGAAAAATCGTGTTTTGCTGAGTTCGCCGAGAATACGGGGAAGAGCACGGGCTTATCGGAAATGCTCGGAACTACTCGGCTTTCTACGCCGAGATAGAAGACGTATGTGCGTTGAGACTGGCTCGGGCTGGTAATGAACGTAGCGTTCTGATTGGCCCGCTCTGCGCATGATCTGACCGAAAGCGGGAGATGCGAATGTGACAGGAAGAGCTTATAACTTCCTGACACTGCGTTTGAAGTTATTCGTCTATATGTTTACACAGGTCGACATCGCGGCCAATCATTTTATTTCGCATGCGTCCCATTAGCTCACCCGTTTGTTATCTTTAAGAAAACCGATAAAGAAAGAATGGTTCGTGGAGGATCGAGCCTGGTCGATGATCTGAAATTAATGTTCGTTACCTCTATGAACTAATCGAGAAAAAAAATAAAAATTCGAAATATGTTTGACATATCAAGTTGCGGTCGCATGAAATACAGCGCGAAAAACGAACACTAATCCGGGGCTAGCTGTTAAGCATCGAGGATGAAAATACATTTATTTCGAAGACACGAAACAGCGTTGTCGGTTGCGTGTTGAATTGTCGCTCGGTTGTCCCGGGTTCGAATTCCCGAAGGCTACTTTTTGTTTCCTTTCGAATTTAATGTTTCCAAAAAATAGCGGAAGCGATAAAAAAGTGCTGATTCAGTATCACGGCTTCTTAGGATTTCATGATTTCTGAAGGAAAAAATCTGCAAGGAGTGTATTCCGTCCCCGAGATAAAAAAAATCAGATGAAGGGAAGGAAAAATAGAATCATTTTTTCGCACCCGCGTGGTTGCGCTGTATTTCATGCGACCGCAACTCGATATGTCAAACATTTTTCAAATTTCTAATTTTTCTCTCGATTAGTTCATAGCGGTAACGAACATTAATTTCAGATCATCGACCGGGCTCGATCCTCCACGAACCATTCTTTCTTTATCGGTTTTCTTAAAGATAACGAACGGGTGAGCTAATGGGACGCATGCGAAACAAAATGATTGGCCGCGATGTCGACCTGAGTAGACATATAGACGAATAACTTCAAACGCAGTGTCAGAAAGTTATAAACTCTTCGTGTCACATTCGCATCTCCCGCTTTCGGTCAGATTATGCGCAGGGCGGGCCAATCAGAACCAGCCCCCTGGCACTTGGGTCGAAATCCTGTCCCGTTAAACGCGCCAGCCGCACGCGGCGCTAGGTACATTGCGTGCGGGTCACGTGGTTACTCCCTCTCCTCCCACTGCTGCTATCGGCGCCAAGCGGTTGGAAATTTGAAAAATGTTTTATTCCTCCGACATGGAAAAATAGTTACTTTCATGTGTTATGTGTTAATTATGGACCATACATAAAACTTCAATATTTATTATATCACATCAGTTATTTTTTAAGTTGGTGCCGATATGCATTGGCGTTGTCGTTGCTTTGGCTGGCACCAACTCCAAAAATAACTGATTAGATATAATAAATATAGAAGTATCAATATTGTTGTGTATGTTGTTATTTAATTTTTTTCAAGTGTTAACGATAAATAACTACATCAATCACATGTGCGACTCGCGAGGTTATACCAATTGTCAACTGTTCCAAGTGGCGGCAAGCCGAGGGGAAAGCCAGCACGCAATAGTACTAGCGCCACCGCGGGCGAACTAATATTTGCTGGCTTAAGCGGACAGGCCGGCCTATGTTAATTCGATGGAGTGCCAGGGGGCTGATCAGAAAGCTACGTTCGTTACCGGCCCGAGCCAGTCTCAACGCACATACGTCTGCTATCTTGGCGTAGAAAGCCGAGTAGTCCCGAGCATTTCCGATAAACCCGTGCTTCCCCCGTATTCTCGGCGAACTCATCAAAACACGATTTTTCGGATTTTCGCCGGCAGCTGTGCGGATGGTGCGGAGATTTGGCAACCAGGAGATCACATCGTTGCCAAATCTCCGCGACGATATAACGGTTTATGCCTCAGAGATATTATATGAATATATATATATATATATATATATATATATATATGTATATATATATATATATATATATATATATATGTATATATATATATATATATATATATATATATATATATATATATATATATATATATATATATGTATGCAGTAGGCCTCATGCAATGAGAAAGACGGAATGCAAGTGAGCAGGTGCTAAATGAAAATAGAGGTGGTGCGAGAGAGCCTGGTAAACATAACTACAATGTAAGCGAAAGGCGCGACTGGATTGTCGCGAACGAGATCGACGCAAACGGCGAAAAAATTCTCCTAACCGAAGCCATCATCCACAAGCATGTACGTGCGCGCGAGCTATACCGAATATCGACCGACTCCGTCGGTAATTTGCCGGTTGGATTATTCACGCTGACTGTGTGCGCGCGAGCGCAATACAAAAAGCGCCCAAAATTGCTTGGTTGAGCAGCATCAGCGCTGACGGCAGAGATGAGTTGGGAGATGTCTGGAGGAGGCCTTTTTTGTGGTTGGGATGGAAGACTGTGCGAACCTGGTGGCGAAATCCAAAAGTTGGAGATCAACAACCGTGCTGATGCTGCTCAACCAAGCAATCTCGAGGGCTTTTCATATTGCGCTCGCGCGCACACAGTCAGCGTGTATAATCCAACCGGCAAATTACCGACGGAGTCGATCGATATTTGTCATAGCTCGCGCGCACGTAAATGTTTGCGGATGACGGCTTCGGTTGGAAGAATTCTTTCGCCGTTCGCGTCTCGTTCGCGACAATCCAGTCGCGCGTTTCGCTTACATTGTAGCTATGCATGTTTACAAGGCTCTCTCGCACCACCGTTAATCTTCAATAGCACCTTCTCACTTGCATTCCGTCTTTGTCATCGCATGAGGCCTCCTGCAGATATATATATATATATATATATATATATATATATATTAATATATATATATATATTAGGGTGGGTCAAAAAAATCGACTTTTTTTTTTTTACTTCTTTACCCGATAAGTAGGTTTCTAGACACCTTTAGATAATTCACAGCAAATTTGAGCTTTTTATTTAAATGTTAAGATCCTCCGCCACGCAGTTTTTCATTCTTTTTGCAGTATCAGAAGAAAAAATTCATATCGCTCTATCAACTGATATTTTGAAATAGCCCTCCTTCTATACTCGTAGGAAATTGTCCGCTCTACAAAAAAGATCTCTTACAATTTTTTCGTAAACCTCACTGTTTTAAAGATATTCACGGTTCAAGTTTGATCATTTTTAGACAAATTCCTGTTTTTCTTATGAATTTTGTAACTCGTTAACAAAAAATCATTATGGAAGGCGCAATGCTTAGTTTTGTAGAATGTGCGCTGCTCTACAAAAATGGTCTCTCATGAATATTGGATTGAATTAAGCGTTTCAAAGATATTCATCGTCAAACTTCAATGCACGCCAATTTTAACAGTTTCTGATTAATAATTCGGAAAATTTTAATTCAATTTATGAGTTTCTGGGAAATTTATACAAATTTGAGTTTCGATCGTAAGATTAACTATTATAGAAGTTCCTTGTTCGAAAATTTATTTGAAACTTTTGTTCTGATAATATTTTTATAAATTTTATCTCTAATAATTTAAAATGACGATCGTGATGTTGTTTTATTTTAAAGCGTGTGTTCAGAACGTATTTCAAAACTTTTTTGTACATAGTATACATAGAATTTTTCGTTCTAGGGGATTTTTGCTTTGAATTCCATTAGATTCTAATTAGATTCTAATGGAATTAGAAAAGCATAGAAGGAGGGCTATTTCAAAATATCAGTTGATAGAGCGATATGAATTGTTTCTTCTGATACTGCAAAAAAAAAATAAAAAACTGCGTGGCGGAGGATCTTAACATTTAAATAAAAAGCTCAAATTTGCTGTGAATTATCTAAAGGTGTCTAGAAAGCTACTTATCGGGTAAAGAAGTAAAAAAAAAATAGTCGATTTTTTTGACCCACCCTAATATATATATATATATATATATATATATATATATATATATATATATATATATATATATATATATATATATATATATAGTGACAGGACGGATTTTGTCAGAATTGTTTCGACGTATACGCTCTGTCGATTCGTCCTGTCGATAACATCTATGTTTGTCTGTTCTTTCCACAACATGCGAGCGCGTGCGCGAATATTTCAACCGCCCCTTCAACGTGACTATGCCACGGGACCGCGGTCCGTTTGGGCCGCGACACTTTGAGTCCAGCGTGCGACCGCTTCGCTTGTCGAAACGCACGATATGGACGAGATTAACTATGGACTGGTATAACATTGTATAGAAAACCGAATAATAACCGACGATCGTACCCAGAGGAAAATCGTATGCAGAGGAAATCTAATATATTGTCAAAAGAGGAATTATTGTATCCGAGGTAACTTGTCAATTATAACCCGGAATAAATCGTCTAACTGTAAGTACATTTGAATTTATTGGCACTGCCGAACTGTCCTTGCTTGTCATGAGATTTTTGCTATTTGTACGAATCAGGGTCACCCAATCGAGCCTCCCCTGCATTGTCGTCTCGTTGCTTAAAAGTAATTAATATTTGACTGATTGAATTTGCTAGTAAAGACTAGCTGGCGCCCAACAAATTAGATTCATTAACACAATTAAAATAATC
>OY759162.1:4828430-4830656 GCA_963662125.1 Diplazon laetatorius | reverse complement strand
TGAAAATATTGCAAAATACGACCCTCTTCAGCCCACTATATATACTAACGAAGAGAATATTTTATGCCGTAAAAATAGATTTCATACATTTTACTTATGCTAAACTGGTACAGTATGAGTATTTACATTGAGTCACATTTTCACTTCATTGGAGCAACACAATATTAATGCAATTCAAGCCAAAACTTATTAATTTTATTGTCAGTGAACGAAAAATAAAGGCAGGCTGAACATTTTTGTTAAAATTCAGTGGACCCTAATGCGCCGAAAAAAACCAAAAACGTTTTTTTCGTCAGTTTTGTGGCTTTCCATTTTTTTTACATATCGGATTAATATTCCATTTTCTTTATTGCAAAGAGAGTTTTTTCCCAGTTAAAAAACGCACTGGTTACATTTCAATTTTGCTGTATCGACACTTAAAAGACACACAATTAAAGATTTGATTTTTTTATTTTTCGATTAGAACTCAACAAAAACCGAGACTCAATTGAGGTCCATAACTACATGGAAATGTTTCTGTATGATATGAGACCATATATTGATGGACGAAAAATTCTGAGATCCGCGGCCGAAATCATTCCCGTTCCACGTGAAACACCCCATATATTCCTCAGCAAGGGTAATTTTTTAATTCAAATAGGATAAACCCCCACATTCAATTTCGTTCAAAACGACAACAATGTATTGACAACAGACGAGGAACAAAAACAATACGTTGCACAAGTTGCTGCTGTGTACCGCAAGGAATTCTCGGATCCTAAAAAGGAACCAAGCATAAACGAACTTGCAATATAAATAGTGAACTGAACTATAGTATATTACGATACTAGTGCGAAAAAAGTTTTTCCAGAAAACGTTTTTCGCACAAGTATCGTATACAATTTTATGTCACAACGTGTGTAAATGGGGATTTGCCCACGCGAAGCGTGGGTAAAACCGCATCTTACGCACGGCGTGTCATAAAATTGTTTTTCTCTATTCCTTGATTTTTCATAGATTTAAACTTTACATAAAAACTTGACACTAAAAACCATAGATAAGAATCGTTGAAGAATATTTTTTGGTTGTATTTTACGTCGTGATACGAGTTTCATTTCAGTGTATATTGCATTTGGAATACCAAATAAAGCGAGAAATGAGTTTTTAGCGTAATTCAAATTTTCGAGTCGCCATGTTGTGGAGATTATTATCCTCATGTTGATATTTTAGATATAATAAACAAACTCGATAAACATTTTAAATATATACTTTAGACCAAAGATACCCGATATTCCTCTTTAGTTCATCATAGAGGAATCTTCGGCGACTGTGTAAAATGATCAGGAAGCCATGTGCAAGGTTCTACTTTACATCCTAATAATTTTAAAACGGTAGAACATTATGAAGAATGTTAACACGCCGCGGCGTTCCGCAGCCAGAAGGGCTCACTCGGTTTTCCATTAAAAGGTACTTGTATTGTAAAGGTACCAGTAATAACACTGGTAGAAGAATTCAGTTTTTGATCACAGAATATCATATCAATGATGAAGAAATTTAAAAAAGCTGCAAGTTGAAACTTGCAAATTGCTTCCTCATAATTTCAAGCAAGATGTTTTGAATTCTTCAAGGAAGCTGCATTGTTTGCTGCCGCGTTTGCTTACGAACGTCTATAAATTTTAGCACGTGCGGTCAAGTGGTTTTATATTTTCAGGGCTTGGAATTTTGAAATTTCGAATTGCTCTGGAACTCGATCCGTTTGTCCGATCTTAGCCAAATTTAGTATGTATCATAACACAATGGCATCCTATACTTAACGACAAGAAACACGAAACAGTTGATTTTTCGAAAAATTAAAAAAATCATAAAATCTAAAGGCTGAAATGCAATACCATCCGTCCTTGTACCTGACTGTATATATGAAAAACTATTTAAACGAATATGTCAAAATTTGCGGACGCTAGCGAGGGTACAGACATTTTTTTTTAAATTCAAAACGCTGTCACAGCCGATAAAATGCGTCAATAATTGCGAAAATCACACATTACATAGCTATTAAGAGGCACCACGTGTGTGCAAAATTTAAGAACGGTAGCTTGAACCGTTCTCGAGTTATGAACATTTGAATTTTAGAGGTCGGTTACATACATACATACATACATACACACACACACACACACACACACACACACACACACACACACACACACGCGCACACGCGCACACACACACGCACGCACGCACGCACGC
>OY759162.1:4678430-4825930 GCA_963662125.1 Diplazon laetatorius | reverse complement strand
ACACACACACACACACACACACACACACACACACACACACACACACACACACACACACACACACACACACACACACACACACACACACACACACACACACACACACACACACACACACACACACACACACACACACACACACACACACACACACACACACACACACACACACACACACACACACACACACACACACACACACACACACACACACACACACACACACACACACACACACACACACACACACACACACACACACACACACACACACACACACACACACACACACACACACACACACACACACACACACACACACACACACACACACACACACACACACACACACACACACACACACACACACACACACACACACACACACACACACACACACACACACACACACACACACACACACACACACACACACACACACACACACACACACACACACACACACACACACACACACACACACACACACACACACACACACACACACACACACACACACACACACACACACACACACACACACACACACACACACACACACACACACACACACACACACACACACACACACACACACACACACACACACACACACACACACACACACACACACACACACACACACACACACACACACACACACACACACACACACACACACACACACACACACACACACACACACACACACACACACACACACACACACACACACACACACACACACACACACACACACACACACACACACACACACACACACACACACACACACACACACACACACACACACACACACACACACACACACACACACACACACACACACACACACACACACACACACACACACACACACACACACACACACACACACACACACACACACACACACACACACACACACACACACACACACACACACACACACACACACACACACACACACACACACACACACACACACACACACACACACACACACACACACACACACACACACACACACACACACACACACACACACACACACACACACACACACACACACACACACACACACACACACACACACACACACACACACACACACACACACACACACACACACACACACACACACACACACACACACACACACACACACACACACACACACACACACACACACACACATCCGGACATTTACCACCAATGTGTTTTCTGGACGTTTTAGGACATTCTGAACCTATTGACGTCGAAATCCCGAAACAAAAATTTCGGACCGTCACAAAGCTTCCTTTATGAGGAAGCAAAATGAAGAAAATTATCATCAATGTGGGAGGTTCGACATTGGACCCTTGTTTCCATATAAGATCCGCTTGCAAATCTTTCGAATCCGGAATAAATATATGGGAAGTTCCATCTCAAATCTAAAAAACTTCAATCGCATTAAATCTGAATGTCAGGATGGATTCTGCCTAAATTCAATACCAAGTGGGCTTTTTCTCGGGAACGCATAAGAATCTATGATAAAACTTATAAAAACCGATCTCACCTGGTTTTCAGGTTGGTGGCAACTCTGGGAAATCAGTAAAATCCCAGAAATAAGGTAGAAAGTTACGTGTGCTTACTGAAAATAAATTTTTTATGAGTAAAAATATTATTTGTTACAAAATATCGGACTATTTTAGGTTAACCAATTTTGAGCCCAATCAAACGCGATACCTTAGAAAACTGCGAACGTCGATTTTTGAAAAATGTCAAAACAACATAAAATATGAATGACTAGATGGATTATGCCCAAATTGAATACCAAACATCTTTCGATAATAGTGCAACTTTGTACCAAATTTCAGACCCCATGGATTTTTCTAAAAATCCAATCAAGCAAGGCGCCTTAAACCCTTTACATGTGTGACGAATTTCAGCTCGATACCTCAAGCCGTACTCAAGTTGTAAACGTTAAACGAATGTTAATATTAGAATAATTATGTGACAAATATTTTTTAAAAAAGTCGGAAAATCCACTTTGCACTTCGAGAAGATACAGTAGTTGGGGATTACTCTGTCTACCTAATCACCTAACACTATCCACAACAACAACCTGACTATTGAGATTCTTATTACTTTAATTTTATATAAAGTCATCGGAGGAGTCGAGTCGTCAACAGTATTGTGGGATAAAGGCGTTTGGTAGCGAGTTTTGAGTTGAACGACTTTTGATAGACGACGAACGAATGTGTGTGGTATTTCAAGTGCTCGTATACCTTTCTTTTTGGTGAATAAATCTTTCATGTCAATTCTATAAATCAGCTCATACAATGTACCACACTTTCTTAGGAAACTTTCCATCCATTAAATTTCCTAGGTATTGCACACTAAATAATTCCTATTATACCTACACGCACAAAAAAATTAACGTCATAGAAGTCTGTTAGATCTACTCAGAGGGACGCAAAATGAGTGCGTGTATATCACAATTTTCGCCTGTTCGAGGTTATGATGCATCGAAATTTTGCCGTTCGGATACGTATTGTATACGCCATATAGTTTTTTGATTAATTCGAAGACAACTTACATAATTCCCGATTCGAAAAGAAAACATATATTTTCTGAAAAATTTTCTCAGCTCTCGGACAATAGAATTGAAAAAAATTCCAAAATTGAGGCAACGGCCGAAAAACAGCTGTCAGTTTCAAATTCGATTTTACTGGAATTTTGAGGGTCGGAATCGAATCCTTTTTTTTTTTGAAAAGCTCAGACAATTTCACGTTTAAAACAGATTTCAAAGATATATCGTTGTGTGCGTAAGTATGTGAAAGAAATACTTTTAAAAAAGGAAAAATGTACCGCTGCTAAAATAATAGACAAAGAAATTAGAACAAATTTGAGAATTTGTTTTTCAACATTCACTTCAAGCTGCGTACATATCATTAAGATATATTTGTTATTTAGCAAGAAAAAAAAGATATATATATGAGCGATTCCACGTGACTTCAGCCACTAGAAAAAAAATTCCACAAATAATTTTAAAAAATTGAGCCATTTTATTGCAATATATTCACCGAGTGGCGATTTTTATAAATTTTGTTTAGGGTTTTATCGTTAATTAACTTTTTTTTTTTAATTGTTCCATTCGAATGGCTGTATCTTTGGCAGGATTTGACGTATTTACATTTGTGAAAAACGAAAATATGCGTTTCTTTATGGCCTTCCAAAAAAAATTACTTTAGATTTTATGGACCAAGTCGAACGTCCGTTTCAGGGCAAAATATGCAAAAATATTTTTTTTTCTCAAAAAATGCATTTTTTTTTTTTCAAAATTTCCCCAAATTTTGAATACGCAAAAAAAATTTTTGGTGTTCTTTATATCGTGGGATGGGAAATGCATCATTTTACCGATTTTATTAATAAATTTTCCGACGATATAAAAAATACCTAAAATTCTTTTTTCGTATTCAGAATTTGGGGAAATTTTGAGAAAAAAAATATTTTTGCATATTTTGCCCTGAAACGGACGTTGAACTTGCTCAATGAAATCTAAAGTAATTTCTTTTTGGAAGGCCATAAAAAGACGCATATTTTCGTTTTTTACAAATGAAAATACGTCAAATCCTGCCAAAGCTACAGCCATTTGAATGGAAAATTAAAAAAAAAACGTTAATTAACGATAAAACCGTCAAAAAAATTTTGAGAAAATTGCCACTCGATGAATATATTGCAATAAAATAGCTCAATTTTTTTTAATTATTTGTGGAAAATTTTTTTTTCAGTGGCTGAAGTCACGTGGAATCGCTCATATATATCAAGAATCCCTTCTCATGTGACATCGAATTAAGTGGTCCAATGAGAAAAAACCTGCTCGTTATCGTGGGAACATACTTTTATCGAGCAGCGGGGTCACTGTGACTCGTACAACGTTAATCCTTTGAATAGGGTTAAAATTGTGTAATATAGCGTCGATCGAAGCAAGCGGTTATGATAATTGTGTGTCATATTTAATCGATGAGGTATCGATTGAAAATTTCCGGCCCAAACTATTAGTCACTACCGAAATATTTAAATGGAAATTTTAAGTGTAATAGCTCCTCCATTATAGTTTGGCATTGGAACACGATTTGCGTTTACCTAGAAGCAACAAGCAGTTTATGTCCTATTGCTTTAATTGAACGACAAAACTGAATTTATTTGAGAGACTGGATTCATTTGCATTTTCCTACAGACGGAAGATTACAACCGTTTAATCTCTTAACCATCGATTGGTCACCATATGAGGGAAATTAATTATATATTTTTAAACAAAAGAAATTAATTATATATTTCTAAACAAAAGAAAAGTTAAGAATGGAGGTATAAAAATGTAGCACTTCCCTCATCAGATTACCAAAGTCGTTAGGACGCATATGGTGATCAATCTAGGGTTCACCTTGCCGGGCAAGTCTGTTACCTATCGAAAATTATAGATCCAACTTTTTCTACAGTGCTGCTTTTCTGCGTTAAGGTAGTATCCCACAAACTGTAAGAGTCAAAGCAAGCCTTAAGATATACCATCTCCTGATTGAGGCACGTAGTACTTCGATGTGACAACGTCGCGTGTTATGATGTCGATTAGTGCGAGAGAGAGAGGATGAGAACCAAACGCGCCACGTTGCCATGTCTACTGGATCACGACCAACTCCTCATATAAACTGTATTTTCCCGATGTTTATTGGTTCATTATTATCATAACAGTCTCCTGATCTCTACTGTCAAGTGCTCAAAATGTTTCCCGAATATTCAACTTGCAGCTTAAGTGTTTTAAAATCTGACGAGGGCTTTTTGTATTGTATCAAATTGAGCGTGATTCTCCATCAGGCTCCATGTAAAACGCGTGAAAATAGAAGTGTTGATATATTTTTTCTCACGCTCCGGAAAGCCATAAAAATTTAACTGAACCTTTTTCTTATCAATACCTCTAAGTTTGCCAAGTTTCATGAAAATCCGACGAGGAGCATACCTTCAATAATGACGAAATTATTTAAGCTGCCGCTCGGAATTATAGTGAATAGAGGGATTATAGAGTTGCACATGTCTCCATAATTCAGGGGCTGTAGCTAAAACCGTTCTTGAGTTATACACGTTTAGATTTAACGAAGTCATTACACAAACACCCGTGAGCGCGGATATTTTCTCCAAATATGTTTTCTCGACGTTTTGGCAGATTCTTTTATGAAAAAATAAATAAATAAATAAAAATAAAATTCAAAAAAAACATCAACGTAATGCTTTAAAACCACGACATGACCACGACATAAAAAAGTCATGGCGAAAGAATCGTAAAATATGATAAAACGGGAAATTGCGGATTATTTATATCGGGTATTCCAATGAAGAACCGTTAACAATCGCGATCAGAGAAATCGTGGTTTAACTGCTACCGCTGGAAATGTGTTACAGGTTCCTGTGCTGCATAAACTACGTATTGTTTTGAGCGTTGAATAAGGCGACGGTGGCTTTTTTTTTTTGTAAAGTATGCACTTAGTGTCAGTAGTGGATGAAGAATACCTACGGCATTAGTCCGCCGGCTATCACTGATTTATGCTTACTACACAATATATTTTTCAAGGTCTCTTTCTATCCAGCGATCTGTGTATGACACACACACGCGCGCAAGCACACGCATGCACGCGCACACACACACACACACACACACACACACACACACACACACACACACACACACACACTCTCCCCCCGCCCCGGGGAACCGCACCACTGGCCCAAATTCTTCGTACTTGTCTCGTCAGGTGCCCACGCTATCTGGTCAGCCGATAAAACCGGGAATTCATGAACGAATTCATCCGACGAATCATCGAACGGTTAATACGTAGCTGAGGTTAGAACACAGAGAAATCGGTTAGCCGATGCCCCAGGGGCATCGCACGATCGGTACGCAACGCTTTGAGGTACTCGTGGTACACGAGAGTTTCGTACCTTATAGGGATACGTAACCTATATCTAAGCTTTTCCGAGTCGAGAAATTGCATCGTTCAAGACATCCGGAGTAATATCAATTTTCACACGGTTAATAGAGATCGGCAATTCTGTGAGTTCTTCGAAAGATTATGTAAGCTGCGGGATAAAAGAATTGAAAAAATTGTAAAAAAGTTTTTGTTAAGTGAAAAGCGGGTACCCATTAGAAACTCGCGGTGACCGCCCTGAGTGGCAATTGACGTTATGTACCGTAAATTTCGACTTACCTTTGTTGCTTCACGTTATGACGAAGGTCCTCCGGCACGTGTGCGACACATTCACAGTTGACCGGCTGGCACTTGCACTAACTCGTAATTGCGGCGGCAGGAAACTGTGAGATCCACACCCAAAAATCCCGTCACGTTCAGCAAATACTGACACCTCACTGATAATATGGCCGCCGCCTGCCCTACCCGCTCTACCTGCCTCGCAAGTGTCATTGGGGTGGGGCTGGGTCATTGATCATTCGTTATACGTTGATGGAACACTGTACATTTTATTTCTGAATGCTTCCTTCTTACCGGATGCCCGATCTCAGTGTATCCGTGAAATTTCTGAGCTTATTGTGAGTTCCAACGGATGGCGCTTTGTTCGACTTTTTGCGGATATTAGTAGCGGAGATTGCCAGTGCCGTGTTGATATTTTGTTCAACGAGCACTCGCTTAGCTACGTAGTACCGAACGTGTCCGCCAAGATGTCGCGAGGATCGCCCGAAAATATATAGTAATAGTATTGCTTCGGTTCGGATTTTCTTGGTTGGATTTTGATGGCTCTACGTTTTTAACTCCCGATTGCCCACGGGGCAAAAACGGGAGTTATGTGTTTCACCGCCTGCCCGCGAAATAGCTGAATTTTTTCTACAGCGATTTCAAAGTGAATAGCGTTCTGTAAGATGTCAGACGCAAATAGACGGACAGACCTCGAGCTGTATTTGACAATAATGATTCGACGATGGTTATTAATTTAAGATCATGAAGTATACTTAGCAAAATATGCGTTTATTAATCCTTGTATATTTATTTATTTATTATAATTTTTTTACACGTAACAATTATCGAGTCAGCGATAAAGGTGTACAATATAATTAGTCGGTGCAATATAAATCTGTACAATAATAGAGATAATTGAATTCAAATCTTACTGATTAGTGAAATATCAAATAATTACTTTCCGCGCATTGCTTACTTGACCATGAGTGAGAATACAAACGCGGGGGGGGGGGGGCGGATCCAGGCGCTTGGGGCGCGCGTGTACTGCGTACACAGACGAGTGGAGTCGAGTGTTTTCGATGTATTCGTGGCCAACACTGATAATTGAGGCTTCCCGACCGTCGTTTGCTCCAAAATACCCCTAAAAAATGAGTTTCGAATAAAATTATACGTAAATATTTTTTCGATAATTGACCAAACGGCATGGGCACGTAAAAAACAATAAAATTTTGATAAATAGGTACATAGATTCTTTATTGGTTATAGAGAGTACACTAGGTCTCTTATAGCAAGGGTAGGATTACTGGTACAACATACAACTGGTAGGATTTTCCATAGGATTATGTACATGTGATTCTAACAAACTTATTCATCTCACTTATTCGTTCATCAAAAAAGCTCTGAATGTGAGGGCATTTTTTATATGATACAAAATCATCTTGAACACTTTGACTGCACACAGTGTACATAGGGCAATCGCAGATAAAATGTTTCATGGTTTCTTCTTTTCGCATATTAAAGTTCATACATAATTGGCGTGGATCTAATTTTCCGGCACTGCTCTCGTACGCAATTTTACGATAGTATTGGTTAGCTAGACGCAGTTGGGCAATAATTCGCTTCGCAGGTTGGTGAACTGGGCTTAGTTCGAGAGTCAGGTGTTTCGCAGGTGTTAGCTCCATTCGTATTGGAATTTTTAACTGGCATGCATTTGAGTCACGTGCTCGTGCAAGGTCCTTCTCTCTTAGAGGTTCACCGTATCGCAGGAAAACTTTGTTCATTCTGTTCGCCTAAACTTCTGGGTCACAAGTTCTCCACAAGTCTATATAGACAGTTTGTATCAATTAAGAATTATCTGAATTGCGAGGCCCAGTTCAATTCATACGCTCCATTTACACTGTCAGCACAGTTTTGGTAAGCTGTCTACAGGCATGTCGAGTATTTCTATAAACCAATCCCATGTCATAAACATTGCACAGTGCGCTATTTGCATCGTTCCCATCTCCAATCTCAGTGCCCAGTTTGGAGTACGGCTCGGTAAATACAGTAGCCGCTCAAAAAACCCTGCTTGCGCCTTGTCTATGAGATCTAGGTATCGTAATCCCCAGATTAAACAATAATTCTGTTCGGGTTAAATGGTCCCGAACGTTTGTGAACGGGAAACAAATGGTATGGTATTATCTTTAAAAAGTATGAAATAAAACATAAATTAAATAAAACCCCATTAAAAACATATAATATAAAAAGTGTTTTGTAAAAAAAATATAGGCAATGAATATAGATTTGAAGAGGATGAAATAATTCAGGATATCATCCTAGTTTATTCATAGTTTAAATAATGATCCGGCATTTTGGTGAATTCAATATTTTGAATTAGAGTAATTTCCTTAGTACCCTATATGCAGTCGGGAGACGTCCTCTTCCGCATCGTCAAACATCTGTATTCGGTAACATCTTTGCCCACTCAATGACGTTCCCATCATCCGATATCTATAATTAACAACATGTTTGTGTGCAATCAATGACGTCGCCCGACTGCATATAGGGCACTGAGGAAACTAATCTCATTCAAAATATTCAATTCACCGAATTGCCGGTTTATAATTCAAACTATGAATAAACTGGGATGATATCTTGAATTATTTCATGCCTTTAAAATTTTTATTCATTGAATATATATATATATATATATATATATATATATATATATATATATATATATATATTTGTTACAAAATACTTTTCACATTATATTTTTTTCAGTCGAGAGTTTAAAAAATTTGTTTTATTCAATTTCAATGTAATTTAGTGTATACCATTTTTTTAGAGTCGGCACCCCCTTGACATTTTCAGATATTAAATTAGATTTTGACAAATTACCGTGTTTTTCTACTTTTATATTCACTATTCCCACAAGAATAAATATTTTTGATCGATTTTGGTTCGAACTTACTCTAGGGTATCTACACGCAAAGATGGGCATGCATTGAATGAAAATGTATTGCAAATACTTTTTCGAATAAATAACTATGATTAATTATCATGAAAGAATCAATATTTTCACATTTTTGCAATAATTATGGTCAATTTACGTAAATTATTGTTATACAATGAATTTAAATATTTAACAAATCTGATAAAATTCATCATCATTTGGTTCGAAAAGTATTTGAAATACATCTTCATTGAACGAATGCCCATCTCTGTCTACACGGATCTATCTATATGGTACGGGACGAAAAATAATTATTTACTAATTTTCATTGACGATCAGAAAATTTGTTCCACAGTTACCTCGCTTGATGGTACAGTAACTACCAACTTATAGACTCCACTTACAAGAGGTCCGTACCTTGAATTGTTTGCGAGCGGGTCTCTCAATTTTATCAATAGTTCAGAGAATATCACATCCTTCCCGAAGAAATAATTCTTCCACACGATATCTACAGTATCTATCAATATTGAATGCGCGATAAATGTAGAATGTTGAGCAGTAAATATAACCTCCGAACCGACAATAAGATACCTCGTTTCGATTTCAGCCAAAACCTCGACGATGATCAGCAACGCTCCCTTGGATACCAGAATTAACATTGGACTGTTCTGCCGACGCCGAAATATTTATTTATCTGATTTTCTCAAAGTGATACCAAATCTTCTTCATTCATTCGATATTTCCAAATGCGATGAGTTGAACTCTCCGATCGTTTTTACTTGCATAAGTATTTTCAGATTTCACGGACATGAGAAATACAAGGAAAAATAATTGAGATTTAAAAAAATGAAAGTCATGCCGAAGAATACGGAACCGTTTCGGTGTACGTGCCCAGTTAACATTTTTCCTCGCTTCTCGTTCGGTATTCTCGGAACCATGCGATTACACTACTCTTGCTTGGGATGTCATGTTATCGCTGCGATGGTGCAATCGTCAATGAAACGCGATGATACATTAATTCGTTGTCATGGATTTCCTGGAACTCCAAAAGTGTTTTTCTACGGTGCCACGTCAATCGAATCCTACACGGTTTATCGCGGGGCGGGGGGGGGGGGGGGAGGCTGTGCCAAGTCACGAGTGCCTAGAGGTTGTCGGATCTGATTGCGGTAAAAAATTGTTCGTATTGTTTTTCAAATAACAAAAACCCGTTCCAAATGGCCTCTTTTCGATATGAGTTTTTGAAACAAAATCAGTCTATTGTTTTCTGGAAAAAACGAATCAGCCATTTCGAGCATTATATTTATGGAAGGGAGTTTTCACCAGAATATTGTGTCAGAGAAAAAAAATTGGCAAAAGTTGCGCTGTATGCTAGAATCTCATAACGTTTATGAAAGATACGTCACTCGTTTCCAGATCTTTCAGAAAACCCGTTAAAATATACTCTTCTTATTTGAGAAAAATGAATCGAAATATTGTTTTATCGCGCAAAGGTCGCGCGAGGTCCAGATCCATGTGAGCTGGAGTTTAACGGCCGTGCGTCTGTGTATGAGCCTGTGGGTGTTTCTACTACACAGAAATTATTCTGTAGCTCTTGCAGCTCCAATGTCTATGAATTAATATAACCATCCGATGTGTCACTGTTCTCCTTCCCGAATAAAAATAATATCAAATTCTCGGGGAACTTTGTCGCTAATACCGATACTTATCATAGCAGTATGATTATTTATTTTCTTGAAAAATGTTCGATCAGTCCCTCAGTTCGACAGGCCCGGATGAAGAAAACATGTACAATTAATTCATTCATTTGCTGTGACACATTCGTCAAATCGTCGGTTAGTGTTTCCGCATATGGAAATTAGGCTCAGCTAAAATGTTGCATTTTATTTTCCTTAACCCTAGAACTTATGACTGGGGTGCAAAGACACCCTACGCGAACTTTGAACTACGCTCTAAGCTAGCGATTGATATTCTCGACTTCTAATCTGAACCATAATTCAATTCTAAGGTCTACGTGCGTTGGGTGTGTACACATCCCAATCGTAAGTTGAGATTTAACTTTCGTAGCGATAACCTAATTGTAAATTTTATATTTAAATCAACATTTTATATACATAATTAAGAATCTGAGTATATAATATTTAAAAAAATGAACAATCAAAATAAACAATATTATTCACAGATTAGAGTAAAAAATATCCAAAAAAATATTGTACAGATAATTTCTCAACACTGTAATTTGCGCTCCGTATCGGAGGTTACCGATACACTACAAACAAGAGATTAAATTCAAAATAATTGATTAAATTCTTCGATGGTTACTTCATCCTGTTAAGTCAGTTTAACTTCTTGTACGAGTTTATAATAAAATTTAAAAAATTCACTGGCCCAAATAAATATAATTTTTCAACTCAACAGTTGAACAGTATTTTTTCAATAGTCTGATGTCTCCTTCGAAATGCCGCTCGAAATGTTAAGATCGGTCGAACGGTTGAAAAGTTACAAATTGTTATTCAAAGAATGAGCTTTTGGCTGAGGTTTTTCGTTTTTTAGTCTTCAAATGAGTTTTTCATCAACTTAATAATGTTAATGAAATTAGATTTTTCGTACACCATCCTTTTCTTCATGAAAAAACGGAGGAAACCATTTATAAGACCGTCTGCTTATCAGCATAGAACTGGTTATATGATCCCGAAAAGCGTGCGGTTTGAACCTCAGTCATGAGTTTGAAGGTACAAAAATAAAGTCATAGGTGTAGGGTTAATCATCAAATGGGATTGACTGTATTTTTTAATCTTGCTAGCCTGTTTGAAGCTCTATAAGGTTCCTTGGTAACTGCAGCTTTAAATTTTTACGCTCCAAGTTGTAGTTAATTGACAAATAAATATAAAAAAATGTCAGTTGCATATAACCGTAAGGGTTTTGGATGTCAAGTGCCTAAGACATTTTGATCACATTCAAAGAATGCATTAAGCTGTCGTATCGATGTCCAATTTCGCCAAGACTTATTGATGAAGTTTTGCTCTCGGATTTCATATGAGACAGACGGGAGACTTGGAGCAAATGCGGGGAATCCCGAACGCGTCCTGGTGCAAACGGAAATGAGCAATCGATTGTACTTAGAATATCAACGTTAACAAACCACGAACTTTGACCTCATAGAAACTCGTGGATGACCGAAAAAAAACCATTCGACGAATGTCTCAGGTCATACCATACACGGCATACAGTATTAAGGTAGTATCCCACAAACTGTAAGAGTGAAAGCGAGCCTAAGATATACCATTTCCTGATTGAGGTACGTAGTACTTTGATGTGACAATGTCGCGTGATATGATGACGATTAGTGAGAGAGAGAAGATGGGAAACAAACGCGCAACGTTGCCATGTCCACTGGATCACGACCAACTCCTGATATAAACTGTATTTTCCCGATGTTTATTTGCTTATTATTATCATCACAGTTTCCTGATCTCTACTGTCAAGTGCCCAAAATGTTCTCCGAATATGCAACTTGCAGCTTAAGTGTTTTCATTAAAATCTGACGAGGACTTTTTGTATTATATCAAATTGAGCGTGATTCTCCATACCCCTCCATGTTAAACGTGTGAAAATAAAAGTGTTGATATCTTTTTTCTCGCGCTCCGGAAAGCCATAAAAATTTAACCGAACCTTTTTCTTATCAATATCTATAAGGATGCCAAGTTTCATGAAAATCTGACGAGGAACTCTCTTATGGAGGGAACTTACTACCTCAATGTATGGCACACAATCCCAGCTGAAATTACGCCAATCTAAGAAATCTGGATTATAACTGCTTTGTGATTGCTAGAGAAAGTCACAATTATCAAATATCGTCAAATAGATGTTATTACTTCTTGAATCATCTTTCATCTTACATCCGAAAAACTTTGAAGTAAGCTAGTTTTCTATACTTTTGCGTGCATTTCTCGAGACCCAGACAGACGATCGTAATGCATTTTTTTGTAGACATTCATCAATCTTTATTCTACACACTCAAATTTTTCCAAAATTTGTTTGATGCTAGTTTTATGGGTTTATCGTCAATAAAGGCCTCATTTCCCATAAGAACGCATGTTAAATTTTATACAGCTGTAACTTCCAAACGGCATAGACGATCGTTTCGAAATGTTGCATGTTGTTTCGAAATTACCAAAGCTACTGACCAAAAATTCCAGAATTTTCTTGATACTCTGACGCATGTGTCGTGCATCCTCAAATAAGCTTTCCACTTTTTTCCACAAGCCATTGTAAATTGTAAATCTATCCTGTTTCACACAAACGCATTTTCTTGCCGCAGAATCTCTCTACATGATGCACTTGTTTCTCACCTTAAGATACCGTTAACTCACGAGAACAATTATTAACAGATAGTACGATCAGCCCGCCGATATTACCTTTCTATATATTAAGAAGAGATTTGTTATAAATTAGGAGTTCAGTATAAGTAATCAGTGACGAAACCACTATTGAAATTCCGTTCTTCGTCGATTCTAATGAATTTTTAATTTATGTATTTTCACTGTATTTGACTTTCTCTTTGCTTTGGCATTATTTAATCGTCTTGCGCACTCGTTTCACCGAGCAAGTGATTAAAGCCTCGTTTTTGACTCGCATCTCGACAAGTCCCGTCCTTGCTGTCGCAGCTAAATCCGTAAACACACGGACATAACAGGACGTGCACGTTGGTCAACTCCACTTGGCTTCCGTCCGGATAGTACAGTGTTGTGTTCAGAGTTTCATGACTATTGGGCCTGCACATTTCACCTTCTTCTTGCATAGGTTGGCATTGCGGGACGCTGTATTTGTTGCGACCTGAAATCATTTCGGAACTCTGTCAGGGCGTCGTTCGAACGTCAATAAACGAATTTCATTTGTAATTGGTCCACAGTTTCGATAGAAATCTACATTTGGCCCAAAAATTATCGCACGACATTAATCAATTGATTAGAATCGTGGTTTGTTTTTGTGACTTTGATAGTTCAAATTATTTACGTCGGCCTAAATTCTATTCGCCCGTTGGACTATAAAGGCGTTATCCGCAGCTGCAAACGTTAATCTTGATCGGGTAATTCTGATATTAACCCAACTCCAGTCTCGCGATGTGTACACGGGACACGTTCGAATAAGACAATCCTGCTGCAACCCTTATCAAGGCCCTGAATATGCCTTCTTCTACTTTGAAGGAAACCCGTTAAATGGCTGATCAATGATTTAGTCGGAAGCAGTTTTAATCTTCGAAAATACGTCTTTCTTGTCCATTAATTATTTCGGACACAAATGACATCGGAACGAGGTATCGCGGCCTCTCTAACCATTTTAGGGTATTGCAGAGGAAGTTTATTAAAAATCACTCGTTAGTGATGAAAAAGGCTTACGATCGAAATCAGAATTGTAGATAGTAGAGTAAATAATTATTTGAATTGCTAGTGCCTTAGACATTCCTGGTGGAACTTCTGTTCGGGAATTCAAAATGGGTTACCTTAACGGGGCCCTATATTGAATTAATTCCCCAGTTAATCACTAATCACCAGCGCGAAATTGAAAAAAAAATGTATCATGCAAAAACGAAATATGAATGGAGATACGATAAGGCGAATCTAGCTGCTGCTCTTCCTTCGACACAATACATGAATTAAGTGGACAAAATCCATCGAATCAATATGCCTTGTTATTTAACTTATGACGCTGTTTAATATTGAGTCGAATGTAGTGTTTCAAAATTCACACCATTCTTATACGAAACGTTGTCAGAATTGGAAGATCTTCCGATAGATCGTTAACGGCGTACTTACAAATCTCTAACAAAAGTGATTGAGCAAGTCGTTGGGCTGCGAAGCTGAGATTTTCGCGGATTTAAATCACAATAAATGCACCATTAAACGCAAGAATTTGATTGATATTCCGGATCAAGATTTGGAAATTTCGATAAAAAACTGTTGATTTTAATTGCAATATTAGTATATAATAAAAAATATGTGCATCAACGTTTCGTAAGATTTTTTGTTCAGATTTTTTTTATGGATCACAAATTATCAAAGAAAAGTTGAGCGATTTGAAGAACAATATCAAATCAACTTAGTTCCATGAGTTAATCGTGAATTAGTGTACCGAAATAAAAAAATCTCGGATACTGAAGTGATGTGATTGTCTGTAATGATTTGGAAGGTGATTACTCTTCGACTTTCTGCTAGGATTACTGAATCTTACTGGAATAATTCAATTGATCCGAAATAGTTTGGAAGCTCAACGATTACTATTCTTCATGAGTCATTCGATAATCGTTTTTCCGAAGTTAATCAGAAGCTAAATTGATAGAATTAGTTCATCAGTAAAAATTATGATTCGACATTTTTATTTTTCCAATCGAGCTTTCAATTATCTGCGATGGCTACCTTTTTCAATTTTATATGACTTGATATTCCATGTGATTCGAGACTCACCGATGGTGCAACAGTGGCCTGGCATGCACTCCAGACTGCTCTGACACTCCACATATTGCGGTCTGCTGCTCGTTGTTCGTCCACTAATGCGACTAACGACTGCAGTAACAACGAGAATGATTGTCAGCATCGATTTAAACATCTTTGTTTCGTCCTTCCAAGTATGGTCCTATTGGAATAAAGCCCAATTAACTCTTCCAATAATGACAATAATTACGATTAAAATCCAGATTCAGCATAGATCTTATGTAGAACCCACGTCAGCGTTGTTCGATTCGGACGTGTGACCTACAAAACCTTTTCGGGCGAACTGCACTCTGATTTGGCGAACGAATTTCCGGAAATAATTCAATAGCATTGGTTACGAATTGATCTCCACGCTTTATTCTTTTGTCCGTATTAGCGTAAGCGATTTGTCACTCTTCATCAGTACTTTTTTTTTTATCTTTAAAGCTATGGACCCATATACGTCGTTGTGTCTTGTAAACATCTCTCACGATTCGAAGATAAATTATGACGGAATAATACGATTAGCTCTGATTATCCGGAATTATTTGCATATCGCGTCCTCAACCTTGCCACGGTCATCGCTAATTACCCTATGACGTAAAGCTATCGACGGCGACTGTGGTATCCGAGATAACAACTCGCTATTGTCGAATTACTGCTTTTCATAATCTCACGAAGAATTAAAAACTTCAAACATTGTAAATCAAAGTCTCAGCATGAAAAAAAAACGACGAAATCGAAATCTTCTTGAATTAATGAGATAATTCGTATTTTTACTAAAATTATTTCATCATCAAGCTAGTGATATATTTTTGAATTTGATATTAATTTAAAAAGAATCAGGGCTTGAAAATGTATTAACAATGGCGGAATAAGTGAGAATAAAAAGGACCTCGGAAATGGTCTCCAATGCAAAAGACTGTTAGAATAATTTATGATACATCCCTGGGAATCATTTTTCAACCAATTTGATCGTCTTTCTTAACATTAAATATTTTTTTATTTCGATAATATTGTTATTTCAATATTTTTACTTCCAAACAATTCTTGTATATCTATAAAAAATACTAACAAAAGCTTGCCGTAAAAATATAATAAACCAAAAAAATAGTATGAAATGAGAATGGTGTCAAATGATAGTGTATATTCTTCTTACCAGAGTGTTTCGATAATTCTTCAAAGCACAAACTTTATTTGTCACTCCACAAATTTCACGTAATGAATTTTTGCTATTCACTCGGAAGCCACCGAACACTCAGAGACTAAAGAATGCTCTTGGCTGAGAAATGACGAGCTTGGATGACGTACGCTGACTAAACGCTTGGTAGCATGTGATTGCATGAACCAATGGGCTTCTTGTTTTATAGCGGTTCTCGCTGTGTTCTTACGAATGCTCGTCTATATAACGCGTCCAACCACATGGATGTCACACATGTACAATTCCGCTTTCATTTCTTGTGAGTTTTTGCTGCAAGCCCATCAGCCATATGTACCGAGAACCTACACAGTTGCTTCAAAAAACTGTAGATTATTTAGCTGAAGTTAAAGCTTGCACTGTAGATTGTAAGGTGATAACCGTCTCTTCTGGTACATGTACCACATATGCTTATGTAGTTGTATCAAAAATTACACGCATATATACAAAAGATACTCTTTAATACATGGTCTTTCGTCTCAAGAATCGTCTCAGTCAATACAAAAAATGTATGTAAAAGCAGGTGGATCGCGCAAATATTTCATTCCATGATATTTGTACTCATTCGAAGCCCCTTTGTTATTTCACTGAAGACCTTCAAGAAGTCTCCTTCGTAATTTGTGACAGGAAAATAGTCTGTCAGTATAATCTCATCCTCGACTCCAACGCTTGATTCCTTCACGTTCGACTTCTCGAACGCGATACGAAAAATACATCGTAATAATGTTACAACATATTTTATTTGTACCATTAGTAGAGATCTTGTTACCGACTGTACTTGGTAAATCGTAACTATCGGTTATTTATCGAGCTCGTTCGATGATAATACAATAATTTGGAGATATATTGGACGGAGCCAGCGTATGCTACAGTGTAGGCCTGATTCAAAGCAGCGATAGCAAAGGGCGCATGCGTGAATTGTCAACCATCGATCTCCCCGAAATGTCGATATTACGGAAGAAGGTACATCATCACGTGGCCATGGAATCAGAGGTACGGTCGTGGATAAATCATCGATCGACCATCACTCTTAACTCGAATCTTGAGCCGTGACCTCATACATTGTAAAGATGGAGAAAAGAGCCCATCGTTTATAAGTCGCGTCGCAAGTAAATTGTCTTTGTCAAATTAATGTAAAAGTATTATATCGTCGTATAATCGTGGTACGGAATCATTGTAGAATTCAATAGAGGAAAATCACGGACAAATTATAATCGGAATTGTTAAAACGTAAGTCTGTTTAAAATAAACTTATATTTCTCTTTCTGGATCACCTTATTTGACTGATGGTTTGTTTGAATTCAGAGAAAACATCCTTACCTGTATGAAAGGCGATCCATCTCACCTCAGCCAGTAAAGAAAAAAAATACCACGAATAATTTTGAAAAATCGAGTTACTTGATTAAAAAATATTCACCGAGTGTTGGAATTAAAAAAAAATCTGACGTTTTTCTCGTTGATCACCATTTTTTGACATTTTTCCATTCGAATGGCTGTATCTTTGACAGGATTGAGCGTATTTGCATTTGTAAAAAACGAAAATGTGCATCTTTTTATGACTTTTCAGTGAAAAAGATGTTGCTTTACGGTGTTCAGGAATCCCACAATATAAAAATGCCAATGATTCGTTTTTCGTATTGACAATTCGCGGGAAAAAAATGAAATAACGAGTCTTTCCTTGAGAAAAAAAAATACTTTTGCATATTTTGCCCCAAAACTGATGTCCGACTTACTCTATAAAATCTAAATTAATTTTTTTCCGGAAGGCCATAAAAAGACGCACGTTTTTGTTTTTTACGAATGGGGGGGGGGGCTCGAAATTCAGAATGAGCAATGTTCAGAAAGGCCAAAATTCCGAACGCGCAATGCTTCGAACGACAATGTTACGAACGGTCGCGGCGCAGAATGAAATTATTTCGAATCACCAAAATTTCGAATCACATTGTAGCCTATGTATCATATTCCGAAGGCCTACCAGTCGCCGTGGTTTTCAACATATCCCGACATTCGAGCTTTCCCACGCGTAAATTATCAAAATTAGATATATGCCGTCGCGGACTTTTTTATAGGAAATTAAATTTTTTACAACATTGTTTATGTCAACTTTTGGTCTATAGAGCGTTGTTTATCCAGCATTTGGAAAGAAAAAAATAAAACGATAAGAAAATCGATGCATTTCTATCTTCCCGTCAAAACGCTGGTTCAACAATGCTATATAAACCAAAAGTTCATATAAACAATGTTTTAGAGAATTGAATTTACTATAAAAAAAGTCAGTGACGGCATATATCCAACTGTGATAATTTACGCTAATTTTTAAATTAGCGATAATTTAAAAAAATAAAAAACCACCGCGGTTTTTAATATTTTCTGATTTTCGAGCTTTTCTACACGTAAATTATTCTATGATTAAACGAACTTACCTGAAGTGAAGTTCTATCATAATTGTATTAAGCGCCTCTTCCGAAGAGATCAGTGTGTAGTGTCTCTACTATGCACCGATATAGCCACAATATTTTCAGTTCATTTTTTTTTCTTTTGTTCCAATGCCATCTCTCTGGCAGTTCGTATGTCATTCATTCAAAGTGTTGCCGTAACCACCAGGGTTTCTAATATGTCTGTTATTAGAAAAAGGGGAAACCTATTAGGTGCGACTGATCTCTTCGGAAGAGGCGCTTCATACAATTATGATAGAACTTCACTTCAGGTAAGTTCGTTTAATCATAAAATTGTATTTTGCGCCTCTTCCTCGAGATCAGTGTGTAGTTATTGAAAGTTTGTTACTAGTTTGAGAGTTAGCTTTTCCAAAGAAATTGAATCATTTGAACCCCATTTCGAGACCTGATTCAGAACAAGACTCGGGTCCCATGTCGACTCATATTTAGGTTTTCCAGGTCTGAGTTTCGTGACGCCCTTAAAGAATCTTCTCACTTGAGGATTATCTCCCAATTCCGGCCCTTGTAGCAAAGCAATCGCCGATCGACAGCTGTTCAAGGTACCATGAGAAGCGCCTTTTTCAAATTCATCCGTTAAAAAACTTATTACTGCAGATATATCGCACTTGTACGGGCTTGTGAAAATCTTACGGCAAAATGCCCACCACTTCTTCAGACAGCCATCGTATTGTTTGAGCGATGCATCCGATAGGGACGACAGCATAATGGAGAGCGATTCCTCCGGCACATGTTTCTTTTTTAGCGCCTCCTGGACAGCACTCCGGCAACCAGGGTAATCCTTTTCCAAATTGGATGTGGTTGCCTATGCAAGGAACGTAAAAGGTTGATATTCGGGTTAAAATAAATCGGCTTGCAATCTAACATGGCAGTGAAAACAGGGAACCAAGCCTGAGCTGGCCAAGGTGGCACCACCACTATCCCTCTCGCACTGTCATCCTCGATCTTTTTCAATACACACTAAATTATTGCGAACGGCGGGAAGGCGTGAAAGAACCAGTCGCTCTAATTAAGAGTGAATGCGTCGACAGCGATCGAACCCGGATCTTTTGACCCAGAAACGTACCGTTCACATTTCGCATTTGTCCGCGTTGCAAATAAATCTATCGCGGGCCTGCCAAACCTATCCTCTATCTCGTGGAAAGCTGGACTCGATAAAGCATATTCCGTCACCGGTTCAAGGCGTCTAGATTCAAAATCAGCTTCGAAATTATCTTGAGATGAGATATAAGATGCAAAAACCCAAAGATCTCTTTTCTCGCACCATGCCCAAATCTTTTTGCCAATTTACTTAGCACTGAAAATTGAATACCGCCCATCTTGTTTATATGTAGTGTTATCAATTCTCAGTGACGCATCAGAGCTCTTGAAATTTCCTGCAAAGCATTTCAATGCAAAAAACGCTGACAGCAACTCCAAATAATTGATATGATGATTTTGTTCGTCTTGGCTCCAATGGCAGGAAGCTCAATATACATTTTCGCAGAATCGTAAATAAACCCGAGAAATCTACACCTTTTAGATGGAATTACTTGGCTTTTCTTTTCGTTGATGACGAATCCTAATCTCTCAAGCAATCGCCTAGTTTCTCGAATATTTTCTGAACATTCTGCATATGTCTTCCCCAGAATTAAAAATTCTGGGCAAAACTACCAGTTTCAAAAGTTTGGTGAACGTGTAAGGAGCTCTATTCAGCCCAAACGGTTAACACGTAAATTCATACAATGCCCCTTCAAACATAAAACGTAGAAATTTCCTGTCCGATTTTGCTATTGATATCAGATGATATGCTTCCTTCAAATCAATGGATGCCATGAAACAACCACGGGTTACTATTTGCTTAACCGTCTTGCTATCTTCCAATTTAAAGTGATCCGTTTGTATGAATTCATTCAACTGTTTTAAATTTAAAATGAATCGATGTGAACCGTCCGGCTTAGGCACGAGAAAAATTTTTGAGATAAATTGATTCGTTCCGGAGTTACAATTTTGAATTACGCCTTTAGTGAGCAACGTCTCGATTTCATTTTGAATTGAAACTCTTTCGTTACTCGTCCACCGAGACTCAACAGGCAGCGTTTGTTGCCGTAGATTAGATGTAAACCGTATTTTATAACCTTCAATCCAGCTCAGGACAGTTTCGTCGGAAGTAATTTCAGACCACCTGTGCTTAAAGCGAGCCAACCGACCAGCAAATTCACATACGTTTAGTTGCTTTTTTTCGATGTCGGTTGTTCCTGTTTCAGGTAAAAGTTCCGTCCTCGAGGAATCGACTTGCTGCCCCGCTGTTGACTGTAGCTGTTGCCGCGACTGTAATTGTTGTAACCCTGTCGGTAAATTGTTTTTTGAGACTTTTCCGTGATCAAACGACTGTTTAGCTGACGGTTTTAAATCCTTTGAGGATTGTTGCAAGGATTTCGCAGCCTTGATTTTTTCTGGCAACTCTTTTCCGAAAAGCCTCTCGTCCGATTGAATATCTTTCAGCGTATCCTTAAATGATGCCTTGATGTTTTTAAGAATTAAACTTTTTCGAATGCACGTTTCGTCGTGTTGCAGATCGGCAAGAAGTTTTGCGACTCCGTTGAGTGGCTCGAGATAAAGCTTCTTATCGGCTGGACTCGATTTCAACAGCAGATCTATTGTTTTACCCACACCGGCAAGCGAAGCTGCAATCTTTTCTTGTTTTTCCACAATTCTTACGTCTCTTTTAAGAACCGTACAGTCCAGGGCTGCCTTAACCTCCAAATTTAATTTTGGTGGATCCATTCAACGCAATGTTTAGGAGGCGGAAACATTTTAAGAAATACCTTTCGGTCTTCCGCGGGAAGACCTTTTTCCATAATATCGCACCAAAGTGTCACGAGATGACTATGTACAGCGGGTGCAAGCACCCGATCAGGTTTGAGGCGTTCACCGAAAACTTCCAAAACATCCGCATCCAGTTCGATCTCTTGGGCCTCGGTCGATGCAATTTCTATCGCCGCTTTTTTCACGATCGGCTGTGACCTCGAGTGATGGAACGTCTACGGTTTGAGGGGTCTCGCTCCTCAAATTTCTTTCACGATCTGAAGACGAGAAACTGTGATCTCGACGAACAGAACGATCGCGTCTAGAACGGCCACGACTAGAACGACTGCGTTTACGACTGCGTCCATGGTATCTATCGTCGTTCCAATATCTCGAATATCCGTCAAGATCTTCCTCGTCGCTACGCTGATTATCACGATACCGACGTTCATGAGATCTGCTCGAATCGTAAAAATCGTAGTCCCTCAGTCCACCTGTTTTGTTGAGAAGACAAGAATAACCCGTGATAAGAAGTTATCAAACGAATAGCTATGAAGAGCAAATACTCGATCGACTTCTGAATTTTGAACCCGTGAAGGTTATATGCTCTCGTGGGACGGTTGTACCGCCACACGAAGCGTTGTGTCGCTTGGTTGTCCTTTCCCCACAATCGTTGAATGATTGCGAGATGGAATACAAACGTCATGAAGCGCGGGGTATGTACACAATCGATGTTAAACATCGATGTGACATCCTTTATGGTTAATTGGTTAGACCAAGAAAACCATTCCTCGCCGCTCGTCTCTTCTTTATCGCATGAAACATCGAGCAAGGCGAGGCCGCCATTGATAATCCTTTTTCTCCAAGAAGAAAATTTGCTTACCGCGATTATTTTCATATTTCCCATCTCTCTGTCGCAGGAATTGTTCTTCTAACCATTCGACTCGGTTCTGCAGTTTTTTTCGATCCTCTTTGGACGACGAGCGATGTTTGTGTTTTCTTTTTCCCATTTTCTTCTGGAATTTCTGAATAATACGTGTGACGTGATCGGCACAAAGAAGAAGAATGACATACGAACTGCCAGAGAGATGGCATTGGAACAAAATAAAAAAAAAATGAACTGAAAATATTGTGGCTATATCGGTGAATAGTAGAGACACTACACACTGATCTCGAGGAAGAGGCGAAAATAGTATATTATGACACTAGTACGAAAAAAAATTTTCTGACGAGTGTGAGTTTGCAGAACGAGCCGAAGGCGAGTATTGCAATCACACGAGTCCAGAAAACGTTTTTCGTACGAGTATCGTACGATTTTTTATGTCACAAGGTCCGTAAATGCGGTTTGAAGCGAACGCAGTGAGCGTAAAACCGCACTTTTACGGACAGCGTGACATAAATACAATTATTAATTGTGTCTGAGAACGATGTCGCGCCTTCCGAAATAAATTCCTTCCGATGCTCCCCTAGCAGGTTCGCACACCGAAAAAAGCACCGAAAGAACAAAGGCCGGCCACTGAAAAAGCACCGGTGAGCACTGAGTGCTTTTCTAACGTTTAAATCACCAAATTTTTATCAAAAGCACTGAAAAAGCACAGGAAATTTTAGTGTTGGAGCCATACCACCAGTGTCGTGCTTCTTCGGTGCCGCCGGTACAAAAAGCACGACACTGGTGTGGCTCCGACACTAAATTTTTTTGGTGCTTTTTCAGTGCTTTTGACCAAAATTTCGGTGATTTAAACGTTAGAAAAGCACTCAGTGCTTTTACGGTGCGTCGTCGGTGTTCGAACCTCCTACCCGAGTAAAATTGATTGTATATAATTAGATACAATTATATAAAAGTGATATACAATCATATATATTTATATATAGGTTTATATATCATTGTATATAACTCTATACATTTGTATATATGATCCGTTATCAATGTATATGAGGTATTCCACCCCATTTCGAACAGTCAAAAAGTTTTGCACTCCCAAAAAAATTGAAATTTGGTCAAATTATTCAATTATATGAAAAAGAGTAGTGTGAATTTTTTCAAATTTTTTGGATCGCATTTTTTTGAGTTTTTCAACATTTCAAAATTTTCTAAATACCGTTATATATTGAAAGCATACGATTAAACAGAAAAATGTTTCGAACAAAAAAGTTGCAGTTTTCCATAAACTTTGTGAAAACATTTTTCTTGGAATTTTTCGAGTTCAAAAAATGACCATTTTCATCAAAAATATACGAAAATAATTTTTTTCGGTCGGAATGTCACCTTCGATTTATCTAAAAAAATCCCTGAAAATACTCTGAAATGTGTAAAATAGACACGTATTTTTTTTGTTATGGCTCGATTAGTTGTTCCAAAGCTATGCTTTGGTTCTTTAATAATATTTTTTTAAGTTTTTTTAGAAAAATCAATTATTATGGAAAATCATAATCTCCCGAATTGTTTTTCTCAAATTTACAGATGAAAGAACATTTACAATAATAATATTAATGTTTTGGAACTTATTGGAGCATAGATAATCGTCTAGAGACTTGCGGTTCGAGCTTCATTACAATTGCCGTTGGATCAACAGATTTTAACGCCTCGAGATCTTCACGAATGGGCAGCTCAACCCGCGAATGTCCCTGCTATCACCGTTCGCTATTCATCTACTGATGATTACAATTTTCAAAAAGAAATGTTGGAATCGAGATTTAGACAAGTGAAAGCTGTACCGAAGACCCAAAAACACTATTGCATTATACGAGGACCGGATGGGATTCTCCAATGCAAAATATATTCGCTCGCCACGGACTTCGTAACTCACCGAGTCTGGAAAAATAAATAACTTGAAACGATCTGTTCATGCTTTACTTTTTCCCAGTTGGATTCATGTACACAACAATAATAATAAATTAACATTTTTTAAAAACTCCCGATTGCTAAAAAAACCTTGGACGCAAAAAATAATAAAAAATTTAATTAAAAATTTAAAAAACTCCTGACTAAAAAAAACCTGGAACATATAAATAAAAAGGATGAGATAATCCAAGCTATCATCTTAGTTTATTGATCGTTTGAATTATGATCGGTGCAGTCAATATTTCGAATTATAGTAATCTTGTTACTCCCCTCTATGCAGTCGGGAGACGTCATTAATTGTTCGAGGATGCGGAAAAGGATGATATGCTAGTTCGTGGAGTCAATGTCAGCGCTCTACAGTTATTGTAGAACGCGGCTAGTACAGCCTTGGACACATGTCAGCGCAACATCCTTTATGTTAAGCGCGGCTGAGATCAGCCTTGACCACAATTTAGCGCAACATCCTTCATGGTAAGCGCGCCTCAGATCAGCCTTGACCACGATTCACTGGTACATCAGCGAATTTGATTTGTGCTTGACGATGACTGACGTCGATGATTTGTCCAGCCTATGTTGACTTGACATCGGACATTGTTTATACCGCTCCAAACCGCTATTGTGAAATTAGAAAAAAAATATATATAAATACATGTTGAACACCACAGAGAGAAAAAAAATATACAAATACGTGCCAAACACCACAGAGAGCACCAAATTATCCTGAAAAAAATGACAAATTATCCTGAAATAAGGTGAAAGATCGTCATGTCCATTAATATTTCAATTCCGATCAAACTGATACTTGTTTCGCTGATAATACAGATGAGATTTGAAAACGAAGCTACAAACTTAGAATTCTGATTGAACAATATCAGAGAAGAAAAATTATTATACAGAAGAGCAAGGGTTATCCGAGTTTTCAATCAGAGTGAACATCGAATGAAGATTGTTGACTGAATAAACATTATCGATGAGGATGACTGACAGCGTTAATTAGGAATTGATTAGAATTCAGCTATTCTCCACGCATGTGTTAATTTCCTATTCGTTTACGTCGTTCCTTATTGCTGGTCACTTGACCGTCGCGTGGTATGGATCAGCGATTATGTCCGGATGGTCATGCGGTCAAGGCGTGGAAAATAAATAGAGGCGCGTGTAGGCGATGGAGAAAAAGAATAATTGTAGTTATGTATTTAATTAAACGTTCCGGATACACTCCGTTTTATAAGTATATGCGCATCGAAGATCGAAGGTCGAGGGCACGGTCTTATATGCAGGTCTGGAAACGAGTCCGATTTGGTAGGCATCGTATACGGCTTCACTATAGTTTCCGATTTTCGCCACTACAGTGGCGCTGACATCGGAGTGTGTAAACAAGGACAGACTCTTTTGTGAGAGGGACAGGCAGTGTAGCTTCTGCCTGTCTCTCTCACTCTTCTGAATGAGGTGCATGCGGCGTCGATCTAACCTCTAGCCTATCGTATATATAGTGATAAGAAAGCAAACACATGATAAAACGTTTATAATAATAATTACAATAATGATTATTATTTCATTATTCATCCAATAATAAGGTTATTGAAAACCAAAATTATTTTTTTTACATAGCTGAATTGGAAGTAAGTCCTTTATGGAATTTCAGTGTTTATTAATTTAGATAAGTTGAATATTTTTTAATTCAATGTTTTGTAACCACTGATCACCACGCGGGAATGGAAACAATAACACGGTAACCCAGGGTAACCCACGGTTATATGAGACCGTGACAATATCACACTCCGATGGCAGCGACGCATGTGGCGGCGGACGGAAAAAAAAGCGAGAACGGTTGATGTCCCTCACGGCATCAGTGAAATACGGGCTTCGTTTCCAGACCTGTATATAAGACCGTGGTCGAGGGTCGATTATCGCGAGTTGCGTGGGCCGTGTGCCCGTCGTCGCTCGATGGGGATTCGTGGCCGTATCCGTCCTCCTTCTCGCTTACTCGTCACTCGCGTAGCCCGTTAGCTCTCTCTCTACTCCGATTACTCCGATCGATACCAGCGCTCGTCGTTAACTGCCCGTGCCAGTCGCAGGCCGTTATCTGCTCGTCCGGCGCCCAGCTTGGCGCTGCGGTCGCGTTATCATTGCGAGCGCACCCCTCCGTCGATAACGTCGTTTTCGATCTTTAACAGTTCGGCCATCCTTAATTGAGCTCGTCCTCGGGCTCGGTGGTGATGACGTAGTCGTCGAGATGGCGTGGGCGTCGCGTTTTGCGCCTTAAACGACGCTGCGCTCCGTCCACGCTCGCTTCCTCGACCGCTCCATCGTCATCGGCTAGGGGCACGTCGTCGTCTGGTTCGTCAACCAGTTCTTCGAGTTCGCTTTCCTCAGCCGGTCTCTCGTTATCGACTGCCGGTATGTCTTCGTTTGGTTCGTCAGCTGGTTCTTCGAGTTCGCTTTCCTCGTCGTCGTCTCGGTGCGGCGTCCATAGCTTCAGTTGGCTCGCGTGTGCCGTTGAAGCGTATTGCTGCCCTCCCCTCTGACATAGGTCGGTAATTTTGAAGGTGTCGTGCGGCAGTCGTTGCGTGATCGTCAGTGGGCCTCTGTACTTCGCTTGTAGTTTCGTGCTTTCTCCGCTACTCACGGGCGCTGTTCGCATGAAAACGATGTCCCCGACGTTGAAATCCACGTTTCGCGCTCGTCCCGCGTTGTAGCGTAGTTCCATCCTCCTTTGTCCGGCGCGTATACGCTCGCGCGCCGTTGCTTGCAACGCCGCCGGAGGGGTGTATGTCTTCCCCTCGTCGAGGAAACGCCGTAGTTCCCCTTCCTCTCGGCGCGCGGAGTACCCGTAGAGTAGTTTGAATGGACTCACTCTGGTTGACGCGTTCGGCGCGTCGTTTATGTCACGCTGCACGCGTGTGAGTTGGGCGTCCCACGTGCGTTCGTCGTTTTCTAGGTTTGCTCGTAGGAGGGGAATGAGCGTCGCGTTCACGCGCTCCACCAATCCGTTTGCCTGCGGGTGTCGCGGCGAATTCAACGTGTGTCGGATTCCGTGTTTCGCGCAAAATTCCTCGAACTGCTTCGCCGTGAAACACGTTCCGCGATCCGACACGATTCGCAGCGGCGCACCGTGGTCGGTCACAAATTGCTCCATTATTCGCACAACGGTCGTAACTTTCGTGTCCCTGACGGCTCGTAGATACACGAATTTAGTTAAATTGTCCACTAGTACGAACAGGTATTTATTTTTCTTCTTCGACGTCACGAACGGGCCCGTGTGGTCTATGTGAACCAGCGCATACGGTCTTTCCCCCGGCGGTATCGGATGCAGCAACCCTCCTTGCCGAACCGGCTTCGTTTTCGACAGCGCGCACTGTACGCAGGCGCGTACGTGGCCCTTCACGTAACGTTTTATTCCCGGAAAGTAGTAGCTTTCGCTAATCATTGCGCACGTTCGGTCCACTCCCGCGTGGCCCTTCAGGTCGTGGTATCGTACGGCTAAGCTTTTTCTCATAGCCCGAGGTGCGACGAATAACAAAGACTCGCCCCTTTTTTTATATATTACACCGTTCACTTGCGTGTATCCCTCTATCTCACTTTTCTCACTCGGGTCTCGTTCGTTTTCACTTCTGTTTAGCAGCTCGTGCTTACGTCGGAGGAGGGGGTCAGCACGCTGCTGCATCCCCACTTCTTCGATGTCACTCGTTATCGCGAAGATTCCCAGTTCGTGGGCGTCATCTTCGCCGTCACCGACGGGCGCACGGCTCAGTGCGTCCGCGTGACGTAGCTTCTCTCCTGGGCGGTGGACAATTTCGAAATCGTCCTCGCTGAGTGTATTGTTCCACCGCACCATTTGCGGATTGATCGTTTTCGACGTCGACAGATACGTGAGAGCTTGGCAGTCCGATACGATTGTGAACGGGATGTTCGCTATCATCGGTCGTAGTTTCGAGACCGCCCAAACGATCGCCAGCAACTCCAGCTTGCTCGAGTGGTAGTTAGCCTCGGTGGGGTTCGTGCGTCGGCTGATTGCGTAGACCAATCGCAGTCTCTTGTCGTCGTCGCGTTGTAATAGTAACGCCCCGAGTCCCACCGCGCTTGCGTCCGTGTGGAGCTCCGTGGCACGTCCGGGATTGAAGGGGCGGAGCACCGGCGAGTTTGTCACCGCCTTCTTCAATCGCTCGAACGACGTCTCCTCCCCCTTGCCCCACGTAAAATCCTTCTTTTCTTTCAGCAACGCGTGAAGTGGCGCTGCCACATGGGCAAACTTGGGAACGAACCGCCGAAAGAAACCGGCCAATCCTCGGAACCTCCTCACCTCGTGCACGTTCGTCGGTGTGGGGAATTCCGATATAGCGCGCGATTTAACTTTTCCCGGTTCGATTCCATGCGCACTAATTTCGAACCCGAGATACGATACGCGGTTCTTCAAAAACTCGCATTTTTCCAGGTTCACGGTTAGTCCTGCGCCTCGTAACGCTTGTAGTACTGACACCAGTCGTTCGCGGATGTCCACCCAGCCCTTCCCAGGTATGAAAATATCATCGAGATAGAACAACACCGTGCTTTCGCGTAAAGGCTCGAGCGCCTTGTACATTACCTTGGAAAAGTACGCCGGGCCATTCATAAGGCCGAAAACCATGCGGTTGAATTCCACCGTCTCGTCTGGGGTAATAATCGCCGTCTTTGGCTTCGCGTTCTCGGTAAGCGGGATTTGGAGATAGCCGTGCGCCAAGTCGAGCGTCACGAACGTTGTGCTATCACCTATTCGCGCCAAATGGTCGTCTAAGTTCGGCAGCGGAAAGTGTACCCGCTCCGTCTGATGATTTAAACGTCTAAAGTCCGCCACTAGGCGCGATTTCCCGTTTTTCTTTTTGACGATGAGGACGGGACTGGCGTACGGCGACTCGGTCTCGCGTACGATTCCCGCCTCCTTCCACTCGCGTATAATTTTCCTCATTTCGTTTCTCTCGGCGTCACTCGCACGGTATGGCTTGGCAAAAACCGGCTTACTACCTGGTTTTTCTACGATGTCCATCGCCGTATGTTTCGCTTCGCCAATTTCGAACACATCTAAGGCTACACACCCGCGATATTCGTTTAATAATTCCACCAACTCGCGCACCACCTCTTCGGGTTGGTCTGTGCCGATATTTAAGTCCGCGCGATTTATCGGCCGCCGGTCCATCTTTCGCGCCACCGTCGGTAAGTGCGTGATTTCTCCGCGCAACATCTGCTTACCCGCACATATCGTCTTTTCCGTCTCGCTCGTGTTCACTACCGCCACGTCGTGGCGACTCGTCGCAGTCTCGACGCTAATGCATCGTATCGATGCCGGCGGTATCTTGACATCGGTCGATAACGTCGCGCCCATGCTTGTCGGATATCGCGGTTCTACCGCTTCTTCGTAATATCCTTCCTCGCGCACGGTAAATACCAGTTCGCCCGCGCTCTTCCGGTAATTTACCCACGGTTTCTCTGTGAAGCTACGGCCGATTATCGCGTCATAGTCTTGCGTGTCGTCCGGCACCACTCGCACACATACGTCTGGAACCAACACATCGTCCACGGTAACGTCCACTTTGATTATACCCGGCGATGTCACCTTGTGGGTCGATTGGCCCCACCCCTTTAGTTCCGACGGTACTCGAAGTATCTCGTGACCGTCTCGAATCGCCCGTGTCGCTTTAATCGTGCACACATGCGATCCTGTGTCGATCAGAGCACGCACCTTATACCCACCGAAACCGACGAGCTTTACGTATTTATCCCCATCCGAGCCCTCTGTGCTCGCTAACACATTCACTCTTGCGGGTGCCGTAGCATTACCGACAGGGCAGTGCTTTTGCGTGTGTCCTGTTTTATTGCACTGCCGGCACTGCAGTACTCGTCTCGGCTCCGGACAATCGCGCGATAAATGGCCGTAATTATTGCAATTATAGCACTTGGGCTCACTGCTGGATCTATGCGTCGGGACCTTTCGGTCAGTTTCGTTTCCGGGTTCTCGTCTGTTCCCGTCCGCTCTACCTGCGGTCGGTAAGGTCGTGCTGCCGCCAGTCGATCTCGCCTTCGGAGCTTCCCGACTCGTCCTACCCCGCGCTGCGAATCGCCCTAGCGTTCTCTCGTTTTCCACCAGGTCGTGCAGTAGATCGTCCAGATCGTCGTGCCGTGTCGATAGCAACGAACTGCATAACTCGCGTGACCACAGACCCGACAACACCTGCTCCTTCACCTCACGCACTTCGAGTTTCAGACCGAGACACATTCGCGTCTTGGCGTGGAAATAATCGCTCAGGGGTTCGTCCCGTCGCTGCGATCGCTCGGTCATCCGCTCCCACCTTTCGGTCATGCTTTCAGTGTGAATAAACGTTTTTCGGAACGATTCTTTGAATCGGGTCCACGTCGTCAGATCTCTGGAACGGGCCTGGTACCAGTCTCGGGCGCCGTCGCGGAGCTGCATCCGCGCTGTCTCGAGGGAGTAACTCTCTGGCCACCTGTGGATTGTTTGCATCCGTTCGAGGTTCGTGAGCCAATCACTTGGCGAGACTCCCTTCCCATTCCCGGAAAATACCTCGATATTTTTACTGAGATCGGGAATAACGTGATACATCGGCACGGTCTGGCGCTGCTCTTCCTGCGTCGCGACGTGGTCCAAGACCTTATTCAGCACCGTTCCGGCCTCGGCGCCATATCGTAGGGCTTCATGGTATGTTTCGTCTCGTGCCGGCGTACCACATGTCGCGTACGTTTGCAATTGCCGTCTCATTCGCTCTATCTCGTACGAGACGTCTTCTGGCTCGCTCCCTCCACGCCTCTCCCGTGATTGACGCCCGCCGTCGCCGCGCGCGCCATGCGTCTTCGGGTTCGGTAGTGGTTCGTAATACGTCGATCGATTGGCTGTCGGCAGGCGGCCCCGCCCCGCTCGTCCAATCGCTTCGTACATTCGGTTGGCGGTTGGGTTTCGCGCGTCGTCATCGCTGTCCATCGGTAGGATGTCGTCGAGCGCGCCTCGTATCGTAACTGCCGGATACAGATCGGAGCTCTTAGCGGTTTCCGGTGTCCGGCTGCGGTTGACCACGCTTTCGTTCGTGTCTTCTCGCGTTTGCCTCGTGTCGTCGCCATCTTGGCCTACATAGCCTGCGGGCGGACGACCTCTTCCTGTTTCCATGGGTTGGTCGGACGCCTGCTCGGACATCGTGTGCTCTTGCCCACCGGGTTTTTCTACACTTTTTCTCGGTATACCCACTCCGGACCAGCGCCTCAGTCGCCCGTCCGTCGAGGATCTTTTCCACTGTCCCGCAATTATTCAGCCCCTGACCTACACGAACCCTCTCTTTTTTTTTGTGTTTTACGCACGGATGGGTTTCATAATCCCACTTCTGATTGTTAATTTCCTATTCGTTTACGTCGTTCCTTACTGCTGGTCACTTGACGGTCACTTGACCGTCGCGTGGTATGGATCAGCGATTATGTCCGGATGGTCATGCGGTCAAGGCGTGGAAAATAAATAGAGGCGCGTGTAGGCGATGGAGAAAAAGAATAATTGTAGTTATGTATTTAATTAAACGTTCCGGATACACTCCGTTTTATAAGTATATGCGCATCGAAGATCGACGGTCGAGGGTCGATTATCGCGAGTCGCGTGGGCCGTGTGCCCGTCGTCGCTCGATGGGGATTCGTGGCCGTACCCGTCCTCCCTCTCGCTTACTCGTCACTCGCGTAGCCCGTTAGCTCTCTCTCTACTCCGATTACTCCGATCGATAGCAGCGCTCGTCGTTAACTGCCCGTGCCAGTCGCAGGCCGTTATCTGCTCGCCCGGCGCCCAGCTTGGCGCTGCGGTCGCGTTATCATTGCGAGCGCACCTCTCCGTCGATAACGTCGTTTTCGATCTTTAACACATGTAAATTCGAAATACTTATTTCACTATTAAGGATGAGATTTGAAGACGAAGCTTCAAACTTAGAATTCTGATTGAATAAATTAATATGAAGAAAAAAACCTTATAGGTTATGCTTACCGTAAAGCCGGCTAGACACCTTGTAGGTTATGTTTGCCGTTATGTCAACTGATGGAGATTAATTTTTTTCCTTATCGCAGCAAAAGCACACTGTCACTAATGCCGAAACCGATGGATACCGCGAACAATGAATTAATTTTTTTTTTCAATAACTTGGTTAAATCAATCAACCGGGAGTTAATATTAGATAAATAAAAAATAAATAACGACGTACGGTTTTCAACTCATATATATATAGATGTATGTGAAGTCACATCGCCGACGATGTCACCCCTCCTTCGAACAACCAATCGCGAGGGGTCTGAAGGCGATGGACTACATCCACGAATCCGAGAGAGACAACACTACCGGCCCTCGCTGCGGAGCGAGAGAGAAAGAAACAGTCCGCGTAGTCTACCGTCTGAAGCGAGTACTGAACGGCGAACGGGGAACGGCGATAAGTTCAGGGGACATATCGCAAAATGCGATATGTCCCTACTTTGAATTTGTCGATATTATAAACATTGAATATCTTTACATGTTTGCTTCCGATCATAAATATTATGAAAAAAGACCTTCTCTGTGACCCACAGAATTGATGTGCCAAAATCTGTCAGGAGGGGATAAGCCGTTTGGCCAAACACTTATTCAGCCTAAAAATTCAGCTATTTCGCGGGCAGGCGGTGAAACACATAAGTCCCGTTTTTTGCCCCGTGGGCAATCGGGAGTTTAAAAAATATGATGTTAGGACAGAAAATTATTCACTTTATCATTGAATTTTTTGAACTAGTGATTATAGAGCGTAACTTTCGAACGAGTTCAATGGAGTTCCATCTACGTTATCGATTATCTATGCTCCAATAAGCTCCAAAACATTAATATTATTATTGTAAATGTTCTTTCATCTGTAAATTTGAGAAAAACAATTCGGGAGATTATGATTTTCCATAATAATTGATTTTTCTAAAAAAACTTTAAAAAATATTATTAATAAACCAAAGCATAGCTTTGGAACAACTAATCGAGCCATAACAAAAAAAATACGTGTCTATTTTACACATTTCAGAGTATTTTCAGGAATTTTTTGAGATAAATCGAAGGTGACATTCCGACCGAAAAAAATTATTTTCGTATATTTTTGATGAAAATGGTCATTTTTTGAACTCGCAAAATTCCAAGAAAAATGTTTTCACAAAGTTTATGGAAAACTGCAACTTTTTTGTCTGAAACATTTTTCTGTTTAATCGTATGCTTTCAATGTATAACGGTATTTAGAAAATTTTGAAATGTTGAAAAACTCAAAAAAATGCGATCCAAAAATTTTTAAAAAATTCACACTACTCTTTTTCATATAATTGAATAATTTGACCAAATTTCAATTTTTTTGGGAGTGCAAAACTTTTTGACCGTTCGAAATGGGGTGAAATACCTCATATATTGATATCGGATCATATATACAAATGTATAGAGTTATATACAATGATATACAATCATATATATTTATATATAGGGTTATATATCATTGTATATAACTCTATACATTTGTATATATGATCCGATATCAATGTACTTCCATCAAATTTGATTTAATATCATTATATATAGTTCCATATATAATGATATATGGAGATACCGTTTTTATAGGGCGTTTATATAATTAGATATAATATCATATACAGTTATATAATTCAATATGGTCTTGTATATGATTCTATATAATGTATACGAAACTGGTGCGAAAAACATTTTCTTGACTCGTGTGATTGCAACACTAGCCTTTTGCTCGTGCTGCAAACTCACACTCTTCAGAAATTTTTATTTCGTAGTAGTGTACGTGTTATAAATGTACTTAAGTACATTACAATTGTATACGTTTATATACAAATATATAAAATTCTGTCGGGCCAATTTTTGTATACAATTCTATATGATACAATTGTATACAATTATATATGTTCATATATAATCATTTTTACTCAGGTAGGGTCGCATGAAATTTTGCAAATAAAGAATAATTGCCAACTTTGTTTTTCATTGAATAGTATATTGTGCATCGAGGAGGCAACTGGGCACTTTTAATAGCCGCCGCGAACCGTTAAAAGGCCCGCCTCCGAGGTGCACACGATACTTTATATAATAAAACCATGTTTTCCGAGCTTCAAACTGAAATTGACAAGACTAATTCACTTTCGGCATCCCGGCCGAAGCCGACATGCCTCGAAGCGGTATAGCTCCCGCGGCGTCCAGGGGCGAAGCCCCGGTGGGGAGGTTGGGGGACGGGGCCCCCCCAGTGAAGAAATCCAACATTAATCCGATTCATATCAAATAAATGTTCATCCTTTTTATTATTCAACAGAAATGAAAGAATCCATTACTCGACGAAACATAACATATGAGTGATATTTATTGCACTTTCACTCATATTTCACAATTTAACACAAGTCGATGCCGATATACGCGATTGAAAAATGTTTTTGGATTGAATTGCACGCGGTTGTAGTGGTTATATTAGGTTATGATCAGTTATGATCTCGAGCCAGCCCTATCCGACTCATCGAAAAAAGGCTGGAATTATATGACCCCCTGTTGTGACGTCACGAAACTAAACCGCTAGGAGCGCAGCAGAAGTTCTGCCCGGTTTCAGCGGGTTCTTTCGAATAGATTTTATTTTTGAGTATACACAGAACGTCTTTGCCAACGAAAATGCCTTGGTACCCTCGGTACAAAAGTGACCGATGTATAATACCCAATTGTAATTTGGGGTATAAATCAAACCATGAGAAGGTTCATCTCTTTTCCATCCCTCTCGATAAGGAATTGTTCCTGAAGTGGGAACGGTATGAAATGAACGCTATGGCTATGAAGTAAATAACGTTACACACATACGTGTTGTAAATGTGTTTTTTTCCTTATCACAACTTATAGAAGAACCGTTCTCACGGAAATATCCTATCATGCAATTCACTTGAAAATTTGTTTATTAAATTATTTATTTCAAATATTTGTTCAGAAATTGGATATACTCAGAGATTAGTAATCTGATATTAAAAAATTATAATTGAAAGTAAACACCGCAACTCATTTCATTTGATAAACTTTTATCTATTATTAATCATATATTTTTGTAATCTTAAATATAATCACCCTATTAGAAGCACTGTTTTTTTCTTTGCAATATTTGTATCACTGTTTTTTATGGTTATTTCAACTAAAAGCAGTTATTATAGGCCAGTGCGTCAATTTTAATAGTTTCATTCATATTTGTGACCATCAATAGATATCTTCAGACAAGTTTTCAACAGCTCTATATGACCTTATGACCCACATATGCCCAGAATTTCAGATTTCGTTATTCAAAATTAACCCGCTGAAACCGGGCAGTGTTACGAGCCAGCCTGAGCTGGACGTTACTTCGATGCTGACTGGTCCGTTTTCGTTCGCTGCCTAGCGAATAGAAAATCGGACTGAGCGCGGGAATGTTTAAAAATGAATTTAATCTTTAATTTTTAATATTAACTCACTGATTTATTTAATACAGACTATCCAATTTATACACATAATGTCTTTAATTTATATTTACATTATTTTAAACTCATAAAATTATAAAAACTCTCTGTATACAATGTCTATACAAAAATAGTAAAAGAAAGTAACAAAACCGATAGCGAAGAAAACGCCGCGTTCTTCGCCTGTTGTTACTTCCTTGGAAATCTTGAAGAGACTGACTATCCGACGACGCGACTCGAGGATGCTCAAAGTTTTCTCTCGACGAAGAAGCAATTTCCTTGATTGGTTAAAGTTTGAAAAGTGGGGATGAAAGCCCAGGAAAAAGTGTACGGGGTACTATTCGAACGCAAGGGCAGGGGTGGTAAGGCCCCGCGGTCGGGGTCGTAAGAGCGCTCGGTGGCGGGCGTCTGGCCCGTCACTCTCGATGTTAAGCAGAAGGCCCTTTTTTCCAGCTTCGCGACTCGCGTTAAGTCGCGGGTGGTAATAAAACATTTAGTGACCAGATACGCATGGCGAGTGGTCGTTCAAGTGTTAGGCACGTGAAATTTTCTAAAGAGCGGAAACTCTTTGTTAAGACAAATTGTAAAAGGCTTTTCTTTACGGGTTTCATATTGCAAGTATGTTTCAATCTTTGCTTTTTCGCTCGAGTCACGTCGTTGTCAAGACATTTACATTTTATTTAGCTACTTTCTACACGTGTGTCTTATTTCTAAGTTCTTGGAAATACAGTCTTTTGAATTTCCAAGGAGATTTTCTTAAGATCTGTACAACATGTTGTCGAGGAGGGACTTATAAATTATCCTGGACCTCTCTCTGTTTTTTCCTTGTGTTCTTTTGCTGTTCTGGCATTTGCCCATGCCCTTGGGGAGACCAGGATTCAAAAACCCGAGGTAGAACAGAATTACAATACTTATAATAATCATGCATGTTAAATATACATCTATTTATCTATCAATCAATTTCGCTAAAGCGTGGGCTAGTTCGTGTCAAGAAATTCGATTACTCATGCTCTAATCGAACGTCTGCAGCACTCCTAGTGGTTTAGTTTCGAGTAGGGTTACATAATGGTCCATGCTTCGGGCTTGAAACCGACGAGTCGGATAGGGCTCTTTCGAGCTGAAGGGCGGAGTATATATCGAAGCCGCTTGGTGGCGCTGCCCAACCACTCGGGTTCGGTCTCCCGTTCTTAGCTCGCAAATGTTTCCCCTCGCCGCTCAACCGGGGTGCGGGGAGCACTCTTGCGTCCTAGTGGTTTTGTAGTTCACTTTTACTGTCTGTCTACCATACCAACAGTCGATAGTCGCTAAACCGCCCATGTTACCTCCCCCCACGGGTACGAAAAAGCGAGGAAACCATAGCTGCGTTATATAAATCAATTTACACTCTTCCGTTCTTCCGTAATAATAACGGAAGATCAGCGAACATGAAAATAATGAATTACATCATGCAGATAAGATTATTTATTCAAAACACGAACATATTCTTTCAGTTAAATACCTGAGGGGGCGGGGGACGGGGAAAGTGATGAAAAATAGGATTCATGGGAACAATCAACCAATCGATACACTGTAATTTAAATTGAAAAAAAATCCGTTCCGTTATTCTCTATAACCCGATATTCTTCAAAATTAATTATGCAATTCTCAAGATATTCAATCTTGGCGATTTTGCAAAAATACTCTTTCGCGATTTCAAACATTGTCCGAGATCTTCCATTCGGACGCAAAATTTTTGTTTCCAGGGCAATTTTTGTTTCGATCTCGTACCACGTTCGTGCACATTGGACTGTGTTGATTTTTTTTTTTTTTTCGGAGCGCCATGTTAAATCTATAGATAGTACCCTCAAATACCCAGGAAAAAATTGGCAGCTCAATAATATTTTTTATGTCACGCTGTCCGTAAAAGTGCGGTTTTACGGACCTTGTGGTATGAAAATTCGTACGACACTCGCACGAAAAAAGTTTTCTGCACTCGTGTGATTGCAATTTGCAATACTCGCCTTCGGCTCGTTCTGCAAACTCACACTCGTCAGAAAAACTTTTTTCGTACTAGTGTCATAATATACTATTCTTAAGGTGATGGAAGACCCATTCGAGTGCGAGAGAGACAGCGCCATCGGCGCTCGCTGCGGAGCGAGCGAGAGGGAGAGAATTTTTGTCGTCCATCATCTTAAGGTCGCTCATCGCATATTTCGTTTTCCCATTTGATTAACATAGGCAGAGCTTGACATTTTCATTCAACTGAGGATACCTCCGCGAGTTTTATACCTACGTCGATCGCGTTGGTCCCATTTTAAAGCTCATGCGAAACTGCTTAAAATGGCTCACCGACATCCGGAATCCGTTCAGAACTTCCGGCGATAATCGCGTCGGTACTGGGGAGAAAAAATTAAAGAATCCAAATATTTGAATAATACAAGTGTTTTATTGAATTTTGTTTCTTATGGGTCGGACATCGATCGGATATCTATATTATTCTCAAATCCGAAGAATAATGCAAATTTCCACGGTCACTTGGAGTATAAACGACAGTATATAACAAAATAATACTGAAAAAATTAATTCTTTCTTTATTAAAAAAAAATCGCATATAAATCGCACATAAATTGAATTTATGTTCCAATACGTTAGTGATCATCGGAAAAAAATTTCTAACAGCAATTTGCAAGCTTTCGAATAAAAAAATTATAACTTTCAAATATGAATTCTTATCATCATGATCGACGTTTGAACTTCGAAACATGTGAAAAAGAACCATTACCTCCGAATGACGCGATTTTTTTTTTTAATAAAGAAAGAATTAATTTTTCCAGTATTATTTTGTTATATACTGTCGTTTATACTCCAAGTGACCGTGGAAATTTGCATTATTCTTCAGATTTGAGAATAATATAGATATCCGATCGATGTCCGACCCATAAGAAACAAAATTCAATAAAACACTTGTATTATTCAAATATTTGGATTCTTTCATTTTTTCTCCCCAGTACCGACGCGATTATCGCCAGAAGTTTTGAACGGATTCCGGATGTCGGTAAGCCATTTTAAGCAGTTTCGCATGAGCTTTAAAATGGGACCAACGCGATCGACGTAGGTATAAAACTCGCGGAGGTATCCTCAGTTGAATGAAAATGTCAAGCTCTCCCCATGTTAATCAAATGGGAAAACGAAATATGCGATGAGCGACCTTAAGAAAAAATATTATTGATCTGCCAATTTTTTCCTGGGTATTTGAGGTTACTATCTATAGTTTTAATGGCACTCCGAAAAAAAAAAAAAAAAAAAAAAAATTCATACAGTCTAGTGCACATGTATAGATGCAAGCCTGCTGAAGCATTCATCGCCAAAAATTTTCAAACACCCTCCGCCCGCCGGTCGCTGCTTGTCGAGTGGCAACGGCTACCGTGCGCGTCTATATACACTCATCTGTCTTTAGGGCGCCTGCCCTCTCTCCTCTCTTTTCCGTCGCAATTTCATTTTTGACAAGCATATATTGATTTCAAGTATATATTATATATGTATAAGGTATGCCATACTGTATCAACAAGGTTTTGGTGTGACTATTTTTGAATTAGCTAATATTTTTGGATGTTTTTCACTAACAATAAGTGAAAGAAAGGTTCACGATGTTTTTTTAAGTGGGTCAACAGTTATGAATTTTTATTAATGATTTGATGTTTTCAAGTGCTTTTAAATAGGGATGGTAGCTACTAGACTTACCACAGCTTGTGGCTGAACAGCCTGACCCCGCTCAACTCGGTTTCGGAACAGCCTGACTTCGCGAACCATGATGTCGCGAAGTCAGGCTGTTCCCAAACCGAGTTTAGCGGGGTCAGGCTGTTCGGCGTCATGCTGTGGAAAGTCTAGTAGCTACCATCCCATACTTAGAACATTTCGTGAACTCGCAATGAGTTAAGGTTCCCTCCCTTCGTTTCCCCAATATCTACCAAAAATTAGTTAATTCAGAAAACATCAATGTTGGTCTATTCAAATTAGCTCTTTTCGAAATTTATAAATGGCGAAGAATAAAAAATTATATTTCCAAGTTCAAACTACTAACTCGATCGAATATTGAAATATTCGAATTGTATAGGGAATTAAATTCTCTATAAAAACGGTTCCAACTATTTTTTTCGAAAAATGTGCATTCGCAAAGATGTTTCGAAAAAATGTTCGTGGAATTTATGTAAAAAAATAAAAATTACGAATCTTGAGAATATTATTGTATTCGAAATATGTAAAAACAAAAAAATCTCAATCATTAAGTTATAATAACATTGTACCAGAATTGGAACGGAGCGAGATTTTCGGAATTTTCCTAACTTCCTCGCTCACTCCACGAAAGTTTTTCCAAACCCTAGCAGGTTCGAGGACCGAAAACGCACCGCAAAAGCTCTGAGTGCTTTTCTAACGTTTGAATCACCGAAATTTCGGTCAAATCACCGAAAAAGCACCGGAAATTATGGTGAATGAACGTGCCATGAACCCATGTCACCATGTCAACCCACGTCACCCATGAACGTGCAGTGCTTCTTTGGTGCCACCCCCACAAAAAAGCACTGAGAAGTCACGAATCGTGTTCCTCGAAGTGCAGTGTCTTTTATCTGCTGCCACCTCAAAAGCACCCAGAAAACACCGTTTTCGCACCTAAAACGACACCGATTCTTAGTGCTTTCTCGGTGGTGTGCAAAAATATCACCCAGCTTCATGATGCGGGAAAGGAAGGGTGAAGGGGATATTTTCACGCAAATAACGATGCTCCAGAGAAATCATTATCATACGATTTTCTTTTTTTTATTATCAACTAAAGTTATGTAATACGTTTGATTTTTAGCAAGTATCATAATCATCTACGTCGCTTCGAATGTTTTGCTCATTTTCTTTGTTACGTTCTCTTCTTTGTTTTCGCATATTTATATATGCAGCTTGATCCGTTGCATAGCTGTCCTTGGACCGTCGCCGTTCACCTTTCAATAATTCCGATATCCAAGATCTTGTATGCATTTCGATTACGTCCCGGGGACCGTTCAATCTACAATTATTGTCATCGATGATTTTGCATGCGGTTATTATTTTTTGAAGCTCCTCGTTCCTTAGTATGCGTCGTCCTTGCTCGCCTGCATTTTTTATGTGTCGCAATATTAATGTTTGACGTTCATCGAACGACCATAGTCCCCGTACTACGGCATTACACCTTTTTTGGAGCGTATCAGCTTCGCAGGCAACTACGTAATCGTGGTACAACAATCTAATTGTTGGCGTTAGATCCCGTCATCATCGGGCGTCATCCTCTCTGTTGGCTGATCAACGTTTGTGGGCCATGTTCTCCTAATTTCTTTTCGCACCACTTGGGCTATTTTTTTGCAGACCTGATTGCCAATGGTCAATCGGACTGTTTTTTTTTTCTGGCACTGACTGGACGTTCACTTTTCCTCTCGATTTTTCCGATGATATCAAGTTGGACACAATGGATTTCAGTGTCTGCAGATTCCGCATGTTGTCAGATTCTTCTTACGATGTTGACTCGTAGAATTCGTCATTGGGTTCATCCCGAGACCTCTTTTCTATGTTGATTTCTTTTCCAACTTTTTTTCCCACCTTCTTTTTATTTCGAACGTTGCAAATAACCTGTCGGAATGATATCTATTATGAGTTTAACGCGCCTGAATGCTTATATTTGCTTACACACTCTCGGGATTTTTCTTTTAATTGTGCGCACAAATATGTTAGGACCATGTTCAATCATTAACTATCGTTACCTTCTGAATGCACGATGGCCGTTCCTGCTGAATCCTGTATGGAACGTTTGCCGCCTATGATAAAGAACAAATGGGCTCTTGCCCATTTGTCTCACCCAAGAAGTCGGGTATGGATCGCGTAGATTGTGCAGTATCAGTATTCAACTGTCTCAACAAATTCTTCGGAGCTACGTTTTTCATTAGGCTCGTTATTGGCGAAACCTTCCGATATTAAAATATCTGTATTTACAAGTAGCATCGAAACATTGTATGCTGATCAAATTGTTCAACTTACATCGTTAAATTCGGTTGATGTGTTCGGTTGTTCGGTGGTATCGGATTGAATCAATTTGATCCGTTTCGATGGCGTCAGTATTTCATGACTTACGATGAACGGCTTATTGTCGAAAGATTTGTATCCGTAAAGATATTGAAATATCTTTACGGATACAAATCTTTCGACTATTCGCTATGTGCACGTAGCCACTAGCGCTGCCGTGGCAGAAGTCGGCATTAACGGCGGCGGATTATACGTGTAATGATACCGGAAAGGAAAATAATTTTTTACAAATATCTTATTAATCGAATCATAAATCCATACCCATAGAATTGTTGCGAACAAAATTCAGGAATCAATGTATAAATTTTAACATTAGAGATGTAAACATTTTCAAACTGACGCAAATATGAATTTAGTGGGTCACTGATCGCGCGGTTAAGTGACGTCTGTGTCCACCAAATAGTGACACATGCTGTAAACGAAAAAAATGCCACATTTGATACAAATTTTGTCTCCTGAATTTAGATAAATCACTAGACAGCAGGCAATTCTATTTTTTTCTTGTTTTTTTCGTCCATGATTTGGCTTCTGCAAAAAAACAAGTTGACAAAAAATAGGGTTATGTTCGTTACTCGGCTTGCGAACTCAATTGTATGACTTAATGAGTAACTTTTAAACTACCTACTGTGCTGCAAATAGAAGATAGAATAAAATAGTCTTAACTATATATAGAAAACCCTTTACTACACCGATTAAATTTGAATAAGTTCAATTAACGCTCGTTTTGCTCATCTAACCCAACAAAATACCTGCCCAAAGTACGGATTTTTAACACCGCGAGCGCTGACAGTCATTTTAAAAATTTTCACTAGCAAATGCACATAGCGTATAAGGCTGACGGATTACCCGCGCGGCCATAATACGCTTATCCGATCCTATTTCTACCGTGTTATGCACTGTCTCTCTTGCACTCCGCGGTCGTCCATCGCCTGAAATCTCTGTAGAAAAACGTTGCACCATCGTAACCTAGCACGAACTCGAGCGTTGAGCGTGCCACCCGTTATTTTGAGGCTATCGCCACGACGTCTGAGCGCAATCGTTCGGTACTAAGATTTTACGATCCATCGTTAATTCTGGCTCGACGAATCGGGGTGGTTAAATAGCCACCACCCCCAAATGACGAGCAGGATAGCACCGCATTGGTCGAACCTAGCTCGACCGCAGCGCCACCGTTGCAGCTATGTGTGGGCCCCCCCACCACCAGATTTGTATAGGAGTTCGGTCTCCTGGTCTCTAGTCTTCTTGCTACATGGCTAGCTCCATGCTGCGGAATGATGCGAGGCACCGTTGCATAGCGGCTCATCGTGTCCGTCAGCCCATTTCACATACTAGAACCTCACAAATACGTGTAGCGATGGCCAACAAAATATTCACTAACATTAGCAGGGTGTCACGTTTGTTTCAACCTATTAAAGCAATACCAAAGGATGCAGAATTGAAAAATGACCACACATCAAAGAGTTACAAAGTACGTTACTATAACTTCTCTTTTCTAACCCTAGACGGATACACTACTTTTTCTTACCCTCACCGGATCGACTGGGGTTTGTACATACCCCATTTTTTTCTCACTTGCTCAATCTCTTCAACTGACCAGAAAAAATGTTAATATACATACACCATTCTTTTTGTTTTTAAATGACCAAGAAATTGGTGTATATGATATTATGTTTTTTCAAGTTGACATATTGAAAATGTTGTTTAATCACCAAAAAAAGGCATAAAAATGACATTTTTCAGATTTGCAAGGGGTGTGTGGATACCCCAGTGTATCCGTCCAGGATTAATTACAGACTATTTTCAAACAATAACGATCGTCATATATACTTGATTGGTAATCTGTATTATTTAGTTAATGCTGGATATGGGTATCATCAGACAAGCAAATACCGGCATGTACACTCTACTGCCTTTGGGCTTGAGGGTTCTACAAAAACTTATACAAATTGTGGATGCTGAGATGAAGAAAATTGGAGCTCAAAAGTTGCTTCTTCCCAATTTAACCAGTGCCTCTCTGTGGGAAAGGACAAACAGACTTCAAGATGTTCAGACGGAACTCTTCACAGTTCAGGACAGGCATAAGAATGTCTACATCCTGAGTCCCGTAGGTACTGATATAACTCAACTAAAAAAATTGATCTTTAAGATTCGGCTCCAATTTGTCAGGTACAATTTTTCATCTAGATCAAAATTATGTTGTCCATGGTTTCTCTATTCTTTCTGGATTCACTATAATATTGAATAAAGACATTATATTTTTAAGGACATATACTGGGAACAGGATGATAAATCGAAGTGAATTTTTTGAAAATAAATTAATATGCGTATATTAATCACAAGAATCGATAAATCAGTATAGGCCCATCGGTTAATGTAAGAATCTCCTCTAAAAGCTGTAAAAGCCATTTATGCCACTATTGTGGTGGCGACCCTCAAAGAAGTCAATGATGAGGTCATCACTGAGAATTCAACGTACACTAATCTGTTCCTAAGTCAAACGACTCATCATCACATTGATGTTAGCTACTCTTTATCCTGTTTGAATAATTTATCTTTATGTAATGGAATCCATGGACATGGCCTATTAAGACGAAATTTAATGAAGAGGTCTAAAGTTCTATCTTCAGAAATATTTGTCCTGGTTATTTTTGGAGGTAGAGAATTAAAAAATCATTATAATTGATGTTTCCTGGGCAAAATATTTCCTCTCAAAATTAGCATTATCATATGTACTTTATGGCAATAGCACTTTGGGGAGGTTATGTGACCAAACGTTCATTAACACATTGAATAACATTCTTTTATTATTCAACAGACATACGAAGAAGCAATAACTGACCTTGTCGCTAGTCTGGGGAATTTATCAACCAAAAAATTACCCATAATGCTGTATCAAATTTCCAACAAGTGGAGAGACGAAATGAAGCCTAGACTGGGTTTGTTCAGAGGCAGAGAATTCATCATGAAAGATCTGTACACATTTGACTGCAGTTTGGAAAATGCTCAAAGTACATACAAACTCGTGCGAGAAGCTTACGAGAATATTTTCAGATACATCGGTATCGAGTATACGATAGGTGTGTTTTTACAGATTTTATGAAAAATAATCAATATAATCGTTGACACGAAAATATCGAATTAATTCTGGAAATTTTATAGCTATCGGTGACACTGGAATGATGGGGGGATCGTTGTCTCATGAATACCACTATCTATCCGACATAGGGGAGGATATAGTTTTGTCCTGTCGTTCTTGCGGATTTCACATCAACTCGAACGTGTACGAGGCAAACTTATGTGCCACATGTCACAGCCCCATGTTGAAACACAAAGCAGTTGAAGTATAAAAACACGATTATTCTTTCACCTGAACAGATTTTGTTTCAAGTGTGTAGCAATATTATTATCACGGCCTAAGCAATTTAACAAATCGTAAACAAATCTACGCCCGACATTGAACGTGTCATATTTTAATGAGTGGTTTGAACTTTATCGAAAATTGGAACAATTAACTCGATACCATAACAGTTTTCGATGACGGAATTGTATACCATTTTCAGAACTAGTATTTTCAGAAGTAATTACCGAATCAACGAATCGACTATCGAAACTCCATGGTCTATCTTATGAATTTCAGGTCGGTCATACTTTTCTTCTGGGGACGAGATATTCGAAGCCCCTGAACGCGATGTTTCTAGATGGCGGTAAGCCTAAACCGTTAATGATGGGCTGTTTCGGACTGGGCCTCACAAGGCTGATAGCTACGGCAGTGGAGACTCTATCAAAGGAAGAAGAGTTGAGATGGCCCAAACATTTGGCGCCGTATACCGCGTGCATCATACCGCCAAAGGTATTTAGCGCTATGAAAATTGTAAATTCTAGTGTTTTTTTCTGCGCAAGTATTGAATATTTCTTTTATCACAATCACCGAATCTCTTCTTCATTGTAACTATAAGTCATGATAAATGCCAATTGATTTTATTGTAAATTGTCTCCGCTGCAGCAATTCGCGTGTGACGCCGTCTCAGCACGAACCAACAACCGACGTTTTCACGGCGATATTAACTGGCAGCAACCAAAAATTTGAAAAATTAGCTAAAACATAACATCGTGGGTTTAATTTTTCTCTAAAATTGGGGACAAGCTCGATTCTACATCAAAGACGGTTATTGCAACAAAAAACATATATATATATATATACATATATAACTGCAAAACGTGGCGAGATTACGGAACGCCTCTATCTAATAGACATGTGAATCGGACTATTTGCTGCGGTTTTGCAGCGTCCCCCACTTGAAGCAGTAGGTGTGCGAGATACGCGAGAAAAAAAAATACCTGCTCCGTCAGATTGTCAAGTCGTTAAGGGGACTAGGCAGCGAGAACATTCGAATTTTTTCATTTTTATTTTTTGTCATATGCTGTTACTGCAATCTCTTCCGAATATTCTGGTACAAAGCAGACTAAAAAATTCGCAAAATTGAGCTCAGGAGAGAAAAACCACTCTGTACACGGCAAACTCTATGCAAAAAAAATTAATTTGTTATTATTATTATTACAACAAATGTCAAAAAATGTCGCCCGTTTTTCGATTTTTTCCGAATTTTCGCCGCCATTTCCGTAATTTTCATGGTTTTTCAAAAATTGTTAGTTCACTTGGTGGAGGAACATGTTCCGAAGAGAATGGCGTTTGAAAATTCGACGAAACTTGAATCGGCCACCTGGAATCGTGGTTAAGCTGAAGCAATGCGTGAAACGCGTCGCCATCTTTATCACCCCGTATCTCCTTTGAATATTTATATTTTTCAAGTTGCGACCTGCTAATTTAATAGCCGAAATGTCAATAGAAACATTGCAAAAAAGAAAATTTATGTACGTTTCGTTTCTTTACAAATGCCATTTGAATTTTATCGCATTTTTGGCCTATTCTCGCTGCCTAGTCCCCTTAAGCTTTAGGGAAATAAAATAAAAATAAGCTGCACGTCTTAAAGTAGCAATTCGACACCTCTCAATCAAATCCTTCCATAACGAAGCTTTTTTATTTTTCATAAATTGTTGGCTTTCCTTATAGAGCATACTTCGTTCACTACCAATAATTCAGAGCAAAAGCAAATTGCAAATTTCACTTTGCAGCTTGTTTTAATATTATAATATGGATTAATGCGCAAATGAAGATAGTTCTCAAGATCTTTCTGTTTAAATAACCCTGCCCGTTAATTTATGTGTCTACGATAATGCGTACAGTAATTCGAAAATGTTGGATTCGACCGAGGTTCAAAAGCTGTTAAACCCGACCCTGTCAACTGATCTTCGCGGGATTTCCTACCTAATACAGATAAATCACATTGTATTTGCGATTGCGAGATTGATAATCGATTTTATTTTTTGCGAATGTGAAACCGCCATGAAATTCGAGCCACAGTTTAAAACATGCCGAAAATTAGAGTCTATGAATGAATCGTACCGCGGGACATGTCTGCAAAATATGAGGACTGCGGCTCAAACAGTTCTCAAGTTATACACGAATGAATTTTACGACGTCATTACAAACACGCACTCACATCCGAATATGTTTCCGAATTTTATTTCTTCGACGTTTCGGCACATTCTAAACATGATGAAAAACTCGGAAAAAATGTTCCACCATCGCATAGCTTCCTCTATGAGAAAACGACATTTTTTTTCAATTGAATGGTGACGTGGTCACGTGAATAAATAGCAAGCCGAAGACTGAATCAGTTTCCGATCTATCTCTGTTTCAGGAAAAAAGTCGATCAGACGGGGCCACTCCTTACGCCGAGATAATATACGAGATGTTGGAAACACTCGAAATAGATAGCATAATTGACGACAGAGTTGAATTGACCATCGGCAGAAGATTTGTCGATGCAAGAAAAACGGGTTATTCGTATGTGATAATAATCGGCAAAAGTGCGATGGAAGCCAGTCCACAATTCGAAGTCCACGATCAGAATAATTCGAGACAGATAGATCTGTCTCTGGATCAAATAGAAGCTTTTTTCAAGAACGCCGACACCCCCACAAGAGCAACATCGCAAAGCAATAATTGTGTGAGAATGGAAAAAAATTAAAAATTCTAAATCGTTCGTTTATTTCACCCATAACGTGAATTCATGTACAAATTGATCAATATAAATTATTGTGAATAGATTGCGACTTCATCGAAAATTCATCGGTGACTGAGCTGCGAAAATAATTCGGTTGACAGCCTATTGTTCCAACGTTACTTCAACCCTGTGATAAGCGTTGCAGAGAAAACCTCTTAAGTTCCAAATGTTCTTGAAACTTTCCGGTTGGACGTTGTACGCCGAATCCACGGCTTTCGCCCATATTTCAACTTCTTTTTTCGTTGCATCTACGGGTACCTCCGCAGTCCATAAGGTCCAACCCCAGTGACGTCCTTCTTTAGCCGTTCGGTCTTGTGCGATCAATTTTGCGACGTGCCAAGTTTCGCCGCCATCTGCTGTTAGATCGACTCGAATTATTTTTTTTCCACCACCCGACCAAGCGTAACCTTGAAAAAAAAAAAAGTTCAATTGATTCTCATTTCACCCATGATGGATGGAACTACTCAGTGTTACGGTTCAGTTTATTCTCTTAAGGCGATGTACGAGACATTTCGTAGCGTACGAGTGCGAGCGACATAGCACCATGGGCGCTCGCGGCGGAGCGAGAGAGACGGGCGCTCAGATGTCGTACTTCACCTTAACCGCAAGAAAGAAAAACGGACAACGTAAAAAAGAATTTGATATATTAAAGGAGGTTCACATATTTTTAAAACTAAATATCAAATTATGGAATGTATAAATTCCACAATTATCAGACATAAGGCCCCACACCAAGGTTCAAGCGCGGGACGAGGGTGTATTTTTCGTAATTTTTTTCAAGCAAACTGAATTGAAATTTTTCTATCAATTCTCGTGGTCAATGTATACATATAGAAAAGTGTATAAATAGTGCATTATGACACTAGTGAGGTAAAATGTTTTCTGACGAGTGTGAGTTTGGAGAACGAGCCGAAGGCGAGTGTTGCAATCACACGAGTCCGGAAACCGTTTTTCGTACAAGTATCGTACGAATTTTCATGTCACAAGGTGTGTAAATGCGGAAGCGAACGCAGTGAGCGTAAAACCGCACTTGTATGCCCATCGTGTCATAATAGTATATTATGACACTAATACGAAAAAAAAATTTCTGACGAGTGTGAGTTTGCAGACCGAGCCGAAGGCGAGTATTGCAATCACACGAGTCCAGAAAACGTTTTTCGTACGAGTGACGTACGAATTTTTATGTCACAATGTCCGTAAAACCGCACTTTTACGGACAGCGTGACATAAAAATTATTCTTCTAATATACAGCACGGCTTGCGGTATACGCCTCTTTCAAATGTGATCTCCGGCGAAAATGTTGCTCGGCGGTTGACAACAATTAAGACATACGGTTAATTAAAAAAATAACTAGTAGTGCCCATGGTTAGTAGTATCCATAGTTAGTTGTGCCTATGGTTAGTAGTTCCCATGGTTAGTAGTATCCATGGTTAGTTGTGCTCATGAATAGTAGTGCCCATGGCTAGTAATGCCTATGGCTATTTATATTTATTTTGTGTGTTACTCTTTACGGGCCGCACAAGTAACTTCCCGATTCGCGAGTTTAAATTTAATCGAGTTTCTTCAAATTTAGGGGGATGCAAATTCTTACAGGTCCCATAGCTTTTTTTCGGTTACACTACAAAATGAAAATTTGTTCACTACAAACGGTAGCACGCGTAAATCTTTAAGAATGATGAAAGAACATTTTTTTTCCTAAGTGCGGTGCCAGAATTTTTTTTTTCAAATTGCAAGCGTTTCTCTCCCCCCCCCCCGATATTGTATGCCTCATTCTAGGCAACGTGGAAAAAAACAACGTATTTATATATTGTTGCCACTTGCAAATTGCTACCCTCCCGTATAAATCCCGTTCTTAAATTACGATTTCTGCTAAAAAACTAAAACCTACTTGGCCGAATTGGCCCAAAATCTAATCAGCTCTGAGTTTCGGCGAGATACACCGATTGCATCATCGATCGTCGCGATCGCGTCATTACTTTTAGAGAAAACGAATTTTCATTTTTAGTATAACCGAAAAAGAGTTATGGGACTTTGAAAAATGTTCATCCCCTCCCCCCCAAATTTGAAGAAACTTGAATAAATTTTAACTCGGGGATCGGAAAGTTACTTGTGAGGAACGTAAAGGGTCACACACAAAATAAACACGAATAGATATAGGCATTACTAGCCATGGGCACTACTAACCATGGATACTACTAACCATGGACACTACTAACCATGGGCACTACTAGTTTTTTTTTTTGCTCTGGCCTTTGTCTTGCCATTAGTCGCTTTTAAATTTCAAGAAAAAAAAAGAATAATTTTGTGAAATGAACCTACGCATTGAATCAAATTATTAAATACTCAAACTATAACTATTAGCAAAATAATTATGTAATGAAAAATGCTACAAGTGAGGCGTCGAAATATCGGTCGGCGTACACGCAAGGCAAGCCTACACTATAATGGAGTCAATGAGACCGGTCAAGAGCGTAGACAGACTTTGGAGGAAAACTGATTAAGAATTTTTCAAGCGCGATCGATTATGACTCCTGAACAACGGATTTAGTCCAGTTCGACTTGTTCAATTGGAGTTTACCCACAAAATAATTCGGAACATCGACAAAACACGCGGCGAACGTATAACGATTCAATATGAACGTTTCCCGTTTAACTACAATCCAGCAGTCGATCATGTGTATCATTTTCAAGTTTACGTTTTTCGAATAGGCAATTGTACGTGGCGTACTGTAGAGTCGGTAAACCATCGACGCTATTCGTTTTCTCTTCGGACAGAAAGACAAAGAATATTATTTATCACCAAGAGTTGCGATGAACGCATCATAAACACGAACAGATCATTGTTAAAACAATGCATTCCGATTTACTCCATCATTTTAATAAATTCATCGTAATGAAATTCTTTCTTTTCAATTCACACAAATTCAAGTAAAGATTTGAACTGAATGACAGACAGCCTAAGCCGTTGGATATGAAGAGATATTATGAAATAATAGTATATTATGACACTAGTACGAAAATTTTTTTTCTGACGAGTGTGAGTTTGCAGAACGAGCCGAAGGCCAGTATCGCAATCACACGAGTCCAGAAAACGTTTCTCGTAAGAGTGTCGTACTAATTTTTATGTCACAAGGTCCGTAAATGCGGTTTGAAGCGAACGAAGTGAGCGTAAAACCGCACTTTTACGGACAGCGTGACATAAACCTAATATTTATCGCTAAGCCCACTTCCCATTTTCTTCATTAGTAAATTGCACCCATGTGGATGCAATAAAAACGTAATGCTGTTTATTGGTAAACACAGCATTTGAGAACAGTTTGGCTGATATACATTCCGACCTCGGAATAAGAGACAAGAAGCCCCCAAGGGGAAGAGTTTTTCTCGGGAATCGCATACCCCTACCAGGCGCGCGCTCCGCGCTTGCTACCTCTGTCTGTCTCTCTCACTCTTTTCCGCATGCGATCCTCTCAACAAAAGACTCGCGCGAACGAGATCCAGCTTATTGTTAGTGCGTTCACCTCGCCCATGCAGAAAAGTTTTCGACTGCGCGACGTTAATATACTATTGAATATTATTTTGTACTTCTGTGTCTAAATCATAACATGACTTACTCTAATAAACTTGTAGATTTTGTGTTACATTCACACGCGCACAGGCACACATGCACACATCAATTTAAACAACACGTTTACTCTATTTTGCCCGAATAATCTCACCCAGGCTATTCTCTTAACCACGGGTCCACGCACGAAATTCTTGACCTCGGAATACGAGTCGGAGTGGGGGAACGCTCGCGTGAGAAACTGGGGAAAGTCTCTTATTGCCGAGTCTCTTATTTCCAGGTCGGACTGTATATTTTTAACTCCCGACTGAAAAAAAGGGAGTTATGTGTTTCGTCATACCGACGTGAATTGGCGTAATCCATTGTAAGAGCATAACGCCCAAACGGTTAATCTTCTTCTAACAGATTTTTGCGTATCGGTTCCGTGGGTCCCACAGATGGTTTTGAAATCATCATATTCTAATCGGATGTGAACTCGTAGAGATATTTAATGTTGAAAAAACACTTCGATTTTCAAATTTTTCATATCGCAATTCACCAGAGCAGAGCTCAAGCGAGCCCGCTGATTGGCTGAATAATACTCGCATCGTTCGTAACCTGCTTCATTCCGATACTGGGTCGTCCGCTTGCCATGCCAAGCAGACGATCAGCTGGCTCGCTCGGAATTGTCGGGCCCGCTGATTGGCTGGGCAGGTACAGTCAGCCTTAAGAACTAGGTCCAGTTCGACAGCTACGACCCGTTATATGGCTCAAATATTCTCACCCGACTGTCAACGCTGTGCTATATTACCCGGCAGACGCTTTGCGAAGAAACCACGCTTTGCGAAAAGAGCCACGAGCTCCGGTAGAAAAAAAAAACAAAAACTCGTGTGCCCATTGTCCGCTCAATTTAATACGATTATAGGACACATCGACGATAGTATTAATTAAAAAAAAAGAAAATAAACATGCAGCCTTTAAAAATAGAAAAGCGCATAGAACTAACATGATAAAAATTTTGAAATAAATTTAAATTTAAAAAATTTAAAAAAACTCCCGACTGAAAAAAGGATAATATGAAAAGTATATGGAATAAAAATACATATGAGCGATTCCACGTGACTTCAGCCACTCAAAAAAAAAAAAATTTCCACAAATAATTTTAAAAAATTGAGCTATTTTTTTGCAATATATTCACCGAGTGCCGATTTTTAAAAAATTTTTTTGACGGTTTCATCGTTAATTAACGTTTTTTTGTATTTGTCCATTCAAATGACTGTATCTTTGGCAGGATTTGACGTATTCACATTTGTAAAAAATGAAAATGTGCGTCTTTTTAAGGCCTTCCAGAAAAAAAATTACTTTAGATCCTATTGAGCAAGTTGCACGTCCGTTTCAGGGCAAAATATGCAAAAATATTTTTTTTCTCAAAAAATGCATTTTTAATTTTTTTTTTCAAAATTTCCCCAAATTCTGAATACGAAAAAAGAATTATTGGTATTTTTTTATATCGTGGGACCGGCAATCGGTAATGCGTAATTTTACCGATTTCGTTAATAGATTTTTTTCAGTGTGATTTTTTTTTTTTTTTTTCATGGGCTCCAGTCACTTTACGCGAGTTCAGAAGCCTCCTTGAAAGAGAAATTAATGATAATCAATGCTCGTTGAATCGCGTAAAGCGAAAAAATCAAACTGTAAAAAATCTATTAATGAAATCGGTAAAATTACGCATTACCAATTGCCGGTCCCACGATATAAAAAATACCACAAATTCTTTTTTCGTATTCAAAATTTGGGGAAATTTTACAAAAAAAATTAAAAATGCATTTTTTGAGAAAAAAAATATTTTTGCATATTTTGCCCTGAAACGGACGTTCAACTAGCTCAACAGAATCTAAAGTAATTTTTTTTCTGGAAGGCCTTAAAAAGACGCACATTTTCATTTTTTACAAATGTGAATACGTCAAATCCTGCCAAAGATACAGTCATTTGAATGGACAAATACAAAAAAACGTTAATTAACGATGAAACCGCCAAAAAAATTTGAAAAAAATCAGCACTCGGTGAATATATTGCAAAAAAATAGCTCAATTTTTTAAAATTATTTGTGGAAAAAAATTTTTTTGAGTGGCTGAAGTCACGTGGAATCGCTCATATATATGAATATATATATGAGCGATATATTCAATGCATACAAATTTAAAAAGGATGAAATAATTCAAGGTATAATCCTAGTTGATCCATAGTTCGAATTATGATCGGGCATGTCGGTGAATTCAATATTTTGAATTAGATTGATTTCCTTAGTGCCCTATATGCAGTCGGGAGACGTCATTGATTGCACAGAAACATGATATTGAATATAGATATTCGATGATGGGAACGTCATTGAGTGGACAAAAAGATGATATCGAATATAGATGTTTGACGATGCGGAAGAGGACGTCTCCCGACTGCATATGGGGCACTAAGGAAATCAATCTAATTCAAAATATTGGATTCACCGAAATGCCCGATCATAATTCGAACTATGGATTAACTAGGATTATATCTTGAATTATTTCATCATTTTTTAATTTTTATGCATTGAATATATATGTATTTTTATGCAATATACTTTTCATATTATCCTTTTTTCAGTCGGGAGTTTTTAAAATTTTTTTAAATTTAAATTTATTTAATGTTTTCCAATAGTCTGAATAGTTTAGAGACGCAGTGGCCGAATGGGTGACGTGCACGACTCACGACCGGTGGGTCGCGGGTTCGATTCCCAGGTCGACAAGATCAGAAGTCAAAACGACCTTAAATAAAATAACCGTGAACGACCACCCGTAATTCACCCGTGCCCAAAACGACCGCAATGACCGTTGAGAGTAATATTGACCACCAACGACAATTCGCAATTTCGTTAGGCCCAAAACGACCATGAACGACCACAGTGACCATTGATAGTAGTGACCGTCATTGACCATTAACAACCGTTCCTAAATTTGTCGGGAGTCTATCGACTATAAGTACCCGTTATGAAAGTTGGCTGGTAGGTTTTATTGGGTGATGTATGAAAGTAATGTAGCGAAGGTATTCATTGAGGAGATGTTACAAAGATTTTTATTGACTGATGTTTGAAAGTGAGGTCTTTGAGTAATCTAGCTAAGCTTTTTTAACCGTATTGCTTCTAGAAGTTTTTCCGTAAGATTATATTTGGATCGAGTTGGTATTCGTTTCCCGTCAACGAGATCCGTTGCAGCTTATCCTTGGAGACATCGCACATCGCTACAATGATCGTCCTCAAAGATGCGCCACACTCTATATTCATTATTGTATGTTGTCATTATACAAATATGAAATTCAAATGAACATTTTTATTACAGTGATGATATTACCGTAGTAGCTGCTTTTGCGGCATTCTGTAATCAACTCGTACCGCGACAGCTCCTCACCGGTAGCCAGCAACGAGTACATGTTGTGACGTATTTTTCGGTAGCCTAACGATAGCGACCGATAACTCACGAAAACGCCACAATCTGATACACACGCCACCTTCGGCCACGCACCTCCGTTTTTGCACCCACACTTCCGGAGGGCGCCAGTTGATTTTTACATCGCCGGTATTAACGAACCGGACTAAACTGGGAGTCGAGTGGGACCTCGACTCCACTAACCCGCGTTGCGAATCCTGGGACCTACGGATCCGCACGCTAACGATAACCGTCGATGTTTTTGGTCCCGAACGATTGACACAACGCAACCGGGTGCAGTCACGGAACTGCGTGGTTGCGGAAATGCACGGCCGCTCACAGGCTGTGGGTTGTGGTAGAGGGGTCAGGATGTTTTTGACCGATGAATAATGAATCAATTATTATCTAGCCGCGTAAACGATAATTCGAGAAATAATTTCTGGAATAAACGGTAACAATCAATTAATTTTTATTAGTGAGTTACGAGAACCAATCGTACGCAAGCTCACACGCCCGAGTAGAAAATTGATCGGGCTAGCCTTACGTACATCAGGGCCCGATTAGGTTTTGGTAATGCCTGCCTGAGTGAAGCTGCCTCATCGGGGCCCGATCAGGTTTGCCTGAGCGAGGTAGCGTACATCAGGGCCCGATCAGGTTTTGGTAATGGCTGCCTTATCATGCAGCTTTATCGGTGCCCGGTCAGAGAGTATTTCATGCGGCATGTCTAAGTAGGGTCGCCTGATCAGTGCCTTATCGGTAAACACATTCACAACACATTGGCCTTTCACTGAATGTGAGGCTAATGCATAAAGTCTGACCTTGTTACCGAACATAAGCAAGAATTCTTTTTTAATCGACTGTTCGTGCGTTTAGTGATGTTCTCAGTTCTTTATTGAGTGTTTAAAAAATGTGTAATTCTTCAAGTGATTTGACGAGGAGTTTCGTCGTCACTGCCTGAAAATGCATTAGAATGCAATTTGTGCAACAAGCTCAACCTTCAAATTCTTCAAACCTCCGTACTGCCGACAGCAACGATGGAAATATGATTGTGAGTGATGACCAAGGAGATGGACATGTGGACTCCGGTGACAATACATCTCCTTATAACAGTGATGGTAATAGTTATAATGAAGAAGGCTTCAAACAATCATTATTCCTTGGTCGGGCCAGAAACGTAAGGGCATGACATGACAAACGTGTTACCAAAATCATAAGGCCATGATCAGGCTGCCTTATCGTGGCCTTATGATTTTGGTAACACGTTTGTCATGTCATGCCCTTATGTTTCTGGCCCGATCGGGGAATGATCGGGCAACAGGCGGGCTACCGGATCATGCTTTGATAAGGTTTCCCGATCATTCCCCGATCGGGCCAGAAACATAGGGGCATGACGGAACATATGCGTTACACAAATCATGAAGGCCATGATCGGGCTGCCTGATCCGGGCCTTGTTATCAATCAGGCCTCCCTCATGATGGCCCTATCAGCGCCGTGTTTCATCTTCTACTCGGGCGCGCCCGTACGGGGAGCGCGACAATCAGGGAACATAACGAAACGAGATCAAGCTCTGCTACTCGCGTGAGCGAAAGAGAGACACCGCAATCGAGATCATACGCCCCACCCGTCGCTTGCGCGCCAGCAATGGCGGGAGAGGCGTTCGGGGGCTGTGCTCGAGCCGGGGGCTCGCGACAAACTGCTCAGCGAAATATCCATCAACGAAATTCGCGTAATCGTTCGAGATCTTTTCGATAACCGCAGCCCTCTCTCTTGGGTTACCTCCGAACCATAGACGAGACGATATCGCAAAATTATGCCGGTTACCATGGGAGGTCGCTTAGGATCGCATCCCCTGATGCATCATGCAAGAACAGGGCACTTCCTCAACAAAGCGAAACATACACAGCACAAGGGGTCCGACCCTTGCCCGGAACCAAAATCCTCTGCCCGTTCTCCAGCCTGACGCATTCTTTTTATGCGGTGCAGGCATTGCAGCTCGACTCCCACGACTTCCCGAGCATCTTCGGGATCACGTGACGCTAAAGATGATGGGTGTCACGTAATCGCTTCAGATGACGGGCCATGTCGAAGCGAGGGTATATCGGGCGGAACCGTACCGGGATTGTGTAGTCTGGGCGGAGGTAGTTCGGCTGAAGTTAAATAGCCACCACCCCTAAAGGAATCACTTCTCACAGTGAATACGTTTGAGCACCATGTGTTTGATACAGTGATAAAACCGTGGACTTGTCGGTACCGGTAGAATTTGGAAACGTACGGAAAAACGATACTTTTTTTCTGCTGCCAATATACGACGAACTTGTTCTTTGCGTAGTGATTTTATTATTTATATACATATTTCAAGGATATATGCGATGTCATTTTCTCCCTTATTTTTGCGAGGCGTCCGGGCAGCCAGCTATCCGTACTACGACGCACGAAAAAAATACACGCAAACGTAATATATTTTAAGTGAGTGTCGTTTGTGACAAACGGAAATTATGTTTCATCCCAGAATAATGCAAGCAACACAATTAGCGATCGTAAGCATCGTTAACTACCTCAGTGACCGTACAAAAACATCCATAAGGACCGTTCAAGACCGTGAAATAAACGACCATAGGTACCGTTAATGACCATAAGAAAACTACCATGGAGACCATGAACGATCTTAACGACCGTCGGTGACGGTTAACGATGATATCATCGTACAAACAAAAACGACCGTTAACGACCGTCGGAAATGATTTAAGGTAGTATCCTACAAAATGTAAGGGTCAAAGCAAGCCTAAGATATACCATCTCCTGATTGAGGTACGTAGTACTTTGATTTGGCAACGTCGCGTGTTATGATGTCGATTCGAGAGAGAGAGACAGAGAGAGAGGGAGCGAAGATGGGAAACAAACGCGCAACTTTGCCATGTCTACTGGATCACGACCAACTCCCGATATAAACTGTATTATCCCAATGTTTATTTGCTTATTCTTATTATCACAGTCTCCTGATCGTTACTGTCAAGTGCCCAAAATGTTCTCCGAATATTCAACTTGCAGCTAAAGTGTTTTCATTAAAATCTGACGAGGAGTTTTTGTATTATATCCAATTGAGCGTGATTTTCCATAAGGCTCTATGTTAAACGTGTGAAAATAAAAGTGTTGATATATTTTTTCTGTCATCCTCACATGAGAATGACCCCATTTCCGTACCAATTTCAGTGCGCAATGTGCCTGATTCTCGCATTCTAGGAACAATGCGGGAATTTTTGATTCCCGCACTGTATCACCGTTAAATAATGCGGAGATGTCTGATTCTCGCATTATTTCATTCACATATCGTTCGTCTTTGCGGTTGCCTAGATAAAAAACAAATAACGGCGGCTTTTGTCAATCTCGTTAAAGAACTGTCATTAGCGTCCAGTCACGCCTTGATCTCGTGTCGTTTACTATGAGGTTGTATTATAAGGTTATATCGGTTGTAAACAAATCGATATTTACAGAGATGTCAATAATATATGAGGTATTCCACCCCATTTCGGACGGTCAAAAAGTTTTGCACTCCCAAAAAAATTGAAATTTGGTCAAATTATTCAATTAGACGAAAAAGAGTAGTGTGAATTTTTTCAGATTTTTTGGATCGCATTTTTTTGAGTTTTCCAACATTTCAAAATTTTCTAAATAACGTTATATATTGAAAGCATACGATTAAACAGAAAAATGTTTCAGACAAAAAAGTTGCAGTTTTCCATAAACTTTGTGAAAACATTTTTCTTGAAATTTTTCGAGTTCAAAAAATGACCATTTTCATCAAAAATATACGAAAATAATTTTTTTCGGTCGGTATGTCACCTTCGATTTATCTCAAAAAATTCCTGAAAATACTCTGAAATGTGTAAAATACACACGTATTTTTTTTGTCATGGCTCGATTAGTTGTTCCTAAGCTATGCTTTGGTTTATTAATAATATTTTTAAAAGTTTTTTTAGAAAAATCAATTATTATGGAAAATCATAATCTCCCGAATTGTTTTTCTCAAATTTACAGATGAAAGAACATTCACAATAATAATATTAATGTTTTTGAGCTTATTGGATAATCGATAACGTAGATCGAACTCCATTGAACTCGTTCGAAAGCTACGCTCTATAATCACTCATTCAAAAAATTCAATGATTAAGTGAATAATTTTCTGTCCTAACATCATATTTTTTTATTATTGTTGTGTAAATGAATCACAACGTAAGAACTGGGAAAAAGTGAAGCATAAACAGATCGTTTCGAGTTATTTATTTTTCCAGACTCGGTGAGTTACGAAGTCCGTGGCGAGCGAATATATTTTGCATTGGAGAATCCCATCCGGTCCTGGTATAATGCAATGGTGTTTTTGGGTCTTCGGTACAGCTTTCACTCGCTTAAATCTCGATTCCATCTACGTTATCGATTATCTATGCTCCAATAAGCTCCAAAACATTAATATCATCATTGTAAGTGTTCTTTCATCTGTAAATTTGAGAAAAACAATTCGTGAGATTATGATTTTCCATAACAATTGATTTTTCTAAAAAAACTTTTAAAAATATTATTAATAAACCAAAGTATAGCTTAGGTTATAGCTATACAACTAATCGAGCCATGACAAAAAAAATACGTGTGTCTTTTACACATTTCAGAGTATTTTCAGGAATTTTTCGAGATAAATCGAAGGTGACATACCGACCGAAAAAAATTATTTTCGTATATTTTTGATGAAAATGGTCATTTTTTGAACTCGAAAAATTCCAAGAAAAATGTTTTCACAAAGTTTATGGAAAACTGCAACTTTTTTGTCTGAAACATTTTTCTGTTTAATCGTATGCTTTCAATATATAACGTTATTTAGAAAATTTTGAAATGTTGAAAAACTCAAAAAAATGCGATCCAAAAAATCTGAAAAAATTCACACTACTCTTTTTCGTCTAATTGAATAATTTGACCAAATTTCAATTTTTTTGGGAGTGCAAAACTTTTTGACCGTTCGAAATGGGGTGGAATACCTCATATATTTTCAAATTATTAAATCATTTTCATTTTTTTTTCTTTGGGGGGCTCTGCCCCCCCCCCCCACCCCCCGCGGGGGCTTCGCCCCTCGACCCGGCGCCCTAGACTTTCTCCTTGGGGGGCTCCGCCCCCCAAACCCTTCCTGAGGTGCGACACACCAGGAGCTCGCGTCGTCATTCTCATGTGAGGATGACAAAAAATAGTATGTGCTGCGCGGGCGCGATAGACTCCCTTATGCATGTGAGGCCTGCACTCGGCTTGACACAGACGATGCCTCAGCGATGGTTGCCGATGTTGCAAGTCGAGCTACCCGTCGACTCGACATCGGCAACCATCGCCTCAGCATCATCTGCGCCTGGGCCTCGTGCTCACCTCACATGCATGCGGGAATCACCTACATCGCACCCTTGCAACACAATATACTATTTTCTCGCGCTCTGGAAAGAAATACAAATTTAACTAAACCTATTTGTTATCAATAACTATAAGTATGCCAAGTTTCATAAAAATCTGACGACGAACTCTCTTATGCAGGGTACTTAACCGTTACTACCGTTACTACTAACTACCTTAAGGTTGTTGTGGGGTTAGGCCGATATGATGCCACTGAGATAAACATTTTTGTGAACGTTCATGATCCCTTTACTAATCAACCTGTCAAATTTCAAAACCATCCACAGTACCGTTATTTAGAAAAAAAATCGCAAAGTTGGGGTATTTGGTGTCCTTATTACATTGTGCTTATGGGAATGTTCCGAACATTTTTCAGTATATCATGTATATCTGCCGAGAAAATGATGCCACGGAGTTGAAAAATCAGATACGGTTAAATGGAATATCGGACTAACTTTTAGTGCCTTGAAAATAATAACTTACAGTACCGATTCAGGGTTATTCATGATTTTAATCGCGAATTTTCCAAAAATTGAGCACACAAAATATAAGGCTTCGGAAGCATGGCAACAGCATAGCCGGCACAAGCGCTCCCTACCTCAGCGACATTTGATAATTATGAATGTGGCCATCAAGTTAATTCAGACAGGAATTTTCTTCCCGGACCGATGTTTATGGTTGATAAACAAAAACGCCGATTTTGAGGCTAGGAACGGGGCGCGTATATGACAGCTGTGCGACACTGCTGGTCAACCCAAGCATATTATCGTGGGTCATAATTTACGTTGTTGCCAGTTCGTCTTGCAATAATTGATCTCTAACGAATTATCGAAAACAATGCTATAAACTAATATGAATAATTCCTGTAACCATAACTTTGTCAAAAATGCATATTCTTTTAAACTGATGTGAATTTCTTCCTCGATGAATGACATTAAATACGACGATAATTTGACGACAAACAGTTGAGAACCATTAGTAGGTTCCGTGCATAAGCATAGGGCGCCTCCCTCACGCTTCACCCCCGTCGGCTAAACCCCACAACAACCTTAACCGTTAACGACCGATAACGCAAATTTTGATTTTTTACGATCGTTTTACCAACAACTTTTGATCACATAAGTCAATCCATGTTACCATAAAAACAGGGTAAAACAGGGTAAAAAGTCTAGTCATCGGATCCGCTAGAGCTGCATAGCAAAAAAGACCTTCGAACTATGTCATCATGGGGCTAGGAAAGTTTCATTCATGCGGCATTTCATCTTCTACACATGGCCGCTTAGATTGATCTGGCTCACTTGTAGTGCAAGTCAAAAAGTCTTAATAAATCGATTACTTCGATAAATATCGCCTGAGAAAGGGCGAAAATATGTATCAAGTGAAGGATATCACTTTGAAAAATTAAGTTCGTATTAGTTTTTAATAAATACAATATCAAAGTTGACCAAAACCGTCCAAAATTCAATTTAAGGTATTACTGGATAGATATAAAAAAATGTCAGAAATTCTCGGAAATTTGAGAAATTATAGTTTTTGCTAGAATAAAAATACATGCATTATTCCAGAATTTTCACTAAACAATTTAGTAGTTATACATTCATGAATTTAATGGCATTTAACACGGTCGCTAATAGGAAAACAGGTTCTGCAGACGTTAATGGTTGCAAAACGAATGGAGCTAAAGGCCAGTAAATTCTTAAAATATATCTTTGAGGTTGAGGATCAGTCATTGGTTACGCTAAGCTTCAAATGAAGTGACTACGTGGTTTTGGAGGAATTATTCAAAGTAAATGAGGATTATCGCCTTTTTATGAATTGTTACAGTTGAAACAGGTGTACAGACACTGAAAAAACCGTAGTCATGCACACGCCAAGACCGTCGAATTTGACTTCAATTATTATCAAAAGTGGAAAATTAACATTACTAATCGTGAATTTATTACTAGTTTAGCTAGTTTATGAATTTTACTTGTACAACTTGAGAAGTTTTTTACAAGGTCTATTCGTCATCAATTCCTTCCGCACACGGATATATACTTTTACTTCCACGAAATCCCTATAGTGATACAATGACATGGTCAAAGTATCACTGGCCCTACAGTTTTTATACGGTGGGTTCCGAACCACCGGGAGAACACAGAAAAAAGCTGCAAGTTGAAACTTGCAAATTGCTTCCTCATAATTTTAAGCAAGCTGCAAGTTGAGCATTGCAATTTGCTCCCTCTGAATCGTAGGTAGTGAACGAAGGATCCTTTATGAGGAAGCAATGAAGCATTTTTGTTTTGGCTTCCTCATAAAGGATTCTTCGTTCACTACCTACGATCAAAAAACTTGAATTCCTGTCAAAACCGAACCATCCAACTGATCTTCGCCAAATTTGAGATTCACCACGGCTGAATGATTTTTTATACTTTTGTGAAGTTTGAGCTTGATTCGTCAAAGTTCACAAAAGTTATAGCGACAAATTTGATTTTTGGAAAAATTCAAAATATCATAAAATCAAAACTTATTGATGGATTTGGCCCAAATGCAATACCAACTAACTTTGGGTACGTATCTCTTTGTCAAGAACTATTTAGACGAGTATCTCAAAATTTGCGATCGCTAGAGTGATAACGCCCTTTTTTTGGGAATTTGAAAACGACATAAAATCTGAGTCGCAGCTTCAATCATTTCGAAAATTATAGTCAAAGAAGTGATTACGGAGCTGCACATGTCTGCAAAATTTGGGGGCTGTAGCTCAAACCGTTCTCGAGTTATGCAAGTTTGAATTTTGGGAGGCCATTACACACATACACACACACACACACACACACACACACACACACACACATACATACATCCGGACATTTTCTCCAAATGTGTTTTCTCGACGTTTTGGAACATTCTGAACATGGTGACATGAAGATCTCGAAAAAAAAATTTCCCACCGTCACAAAGCTTCCTTTATGAGGAAGCAAAACACATAGAACATTTTTTCCATTGGTGTCCGATGCCGGGATTCGAACCTGGGACCCTCTCGGGTCGGGAACCAGGCACGAAACCAACCGGGTCACTGCGTCTCCCTGCTAGTTTAGCTATTTGTAAAGCTAAACATGTAGGACATGGCCCAGATTGGTAAACCCACAATTCGCTCATTTTGGATTAACTTTTTGCCAGACGGTCTATCCAGTGAGACCTTGAGTACCTGATACATTAAAAGTAATTTGAATCCGTTAACGTATGAAGTTCCTCGAAAAAATGTTGTATGAAAATGTCTGGAATGCTCCCGACAACTCTGTCTACTGTTTTTGCTTACGCTAAATAGTATTTCACATAACAAGTATAGACCCTTGATTTAATATCACCAATTTGGAGGAAACCCGACAATAAAATGATAATTTACCTTTCACTGTAACTTTGCCATTCTTAACTTTAACTTTTTCCCCTGCTTCTGGAGTGCAGATTGCGGAGATAACCGGCATCTCTTGAATAGCTGGTGCCTTTGAGAAATCGACGGTATCCCAATCGACACCTGGCGAAAAGCCTTTGTAATCACCCCGTTGAAACTGTGACGTGCTTTCCTCTTTCGAGATAACAATTTTAGCCAGCCACTTGACATTCCTGGCTCCAACTACTCCGGGCACGATAACGCGTATCGGATATCCGTGATCTAACGGAATAGGCTGGCCGTTCATTTCGTAGGCCAATATCACATCCGCTCGTGGATCCAGTGCTTTGCTTATAGGTATACTTGCGCCGTAGGGCACACCGGACGGATCGAGATCCAAACCTTCGAACTGACATGAACAATTTGAAAGATTAATGACTTCTTCTTTACCCAATGGTACATTGTGTCTCAAAGGCGAAAAGAAGGCGATATTGACGAGTGTAAAGCTGCTGCCCGAGCGAAGCGACGGCTGCAATTACACGAGATGACAATGTCCTGCTCCGCTCGGGAAACAACTTCGAACTCGTCAAAATCGTCTTCTTCCCGCCCTCGATACACAATTTACTATTATGTTAATCGCGCACCTGTACATGAGCCCAATCATTCTCGTTTATATTTAAATCTTCAAGGACATCGCACAGTCGGGCTCCGCTCCAGGATGCATTTCCCACTGCACCTACGCTCCAGCTCAGCCCTCTCAAGGGCTTTGCCGCTGCCATTTCAGAACGACGATTACCTCCGCACATTATAGCAGCCGTGATCGTGTACTTGGGATATTTCTTAATCGTTTCGTAATCGAGGATTTTATTCGTATCGTCCTCGATAGCCACTTCAAGCTCGTAACTATCCATTTCAATCATCGGGACCGGCAAATGGTTTCGAACGTAAAACAGGTCCCTGATCAAAGTTTCGTTTCATTCATAAGAACATTTTTATTTCAAGTCCTAAGTAATGTAGCTGATTTTTATTTTCTACCCCTACCCATAAACTATCAATAGCTAAGATCAAAGGACAATATCGGTTGATATTATCGTTGTTACCGTTAGTTCAGAAAATATGTTTTTGATGCGTAAAAAACAAAGCTCTCTTTTAAGAATATATCCAAAAATTAGAGGTGCCTGAAGAGCAAAAAAAAATTAATGAACCTTTCATTTTAGAACTTGCTTACAAAAGTGAGACGTTGGCTGATAGATTCCGTACTCATACAGAATACCGGAACCGCTTGTCAAATCAACCCTTGAGGGTTAATTTCTCTCCTTTAGAAAAGGAGATACGCCTACTCACAGGTAACAGTGCAAGCGTAGAAGACGAATATTTTGGGAACTTTCATTATTTGTAGCTTGAGAAGTGATGATCGCGAAGGTTTAAACATTGCTGGGTAATCATCTGTGATATAGGCAATCGAATATTGTAATTTCGAAGGCAATAAAAGGAGATGGCTGAGGGCCATAACCCGCGGAAAGCGCGCGGTTGTGCAGACGCCCGGTTCCCACCTCGTCTGGGCGAGCACCAAAATTTAGTACAGTTCAGGAATAATGCCCCACATACACGCTGTGCCACCTAACTTGACCACCTTGAATATCTTGCTCGCTTTTGATAATAAGAAGCAATGTAATCAAATCTTCAAATCAAATCAAAGCAATCTAATCAAACTTGTTTGTATCGAACAAGTTTGTATAGAAAAACGCCGGACAGAAAAACAGCGCTGCTATTCATTACATATTTACACGTACCATTTTTCAACGTACCTTAACATATATACTTTCGAATAAAACCAACTTTAATGAAATCGGATACGTTTTTTTTTGGGATAATAATTCTCAAAATTTACCTATTACTTCCGCCATCTACTCCTATGGGATCCCCTTAAGTTAGTTGGTCATCTTGTCCATATCTTAATATGAATTCTGAGGAGTGTAACGACGAGTTTGTAAGAGATTGAATAAGCTATACTACTTAGCGGACGAATTTGGAAGTGTCTTATAAAATAGAATCTAATTCTTGGGGCTTATGACAAGATTTCATAACTGTAAAAATGGAGTACGAAAACTAATAAATGTACGAACGAACAAAACGTATTGAAATCACTTATCCACGAATCCATGAGTTAAACATTGATATTTTGGCACTCACGATGGTGTGAGGAAAGTCTCGATCAAAAGAAACGATGGTGGTTCCGCGCAGAATGGTTTTGGCCCATTGATTTTCAGAGCTTTGTGTCTCGTAGGTTCATTTTGGTAGGGGTCATTCAAGTCAGCAGTCGCCACGTGGTTGCGATTTTCTTCAATGTTACCAATTCTCATGGATTCCAACAAAGCATATATTTCACTCGAATTGTGATTAGCAAATATCTGCCAGAACGGTTCTATGGAACTTCCGGCCGCCATCATAATCTTGCTGGAACCTCCAGGATGTTTGGAAACGAAATCTGTTATATCGTAAACTCCTTGCTTGTACGTTACCCAAATACCAGTTTTTTCATTGTCGTGCTTTCCTACTTCCTCGAATGTATACGTGGTAAAATTTTGCAGAAATTCCCCTGGACCCTGGTTTGTCGGTTGAAGAGCATACAACTTTCTCGTTTCTAAGTTGTAGATGTAGTAACATATACCGAGAGTTGACAAGACCATGGATGCGCCAGCTGCACAACTAACATAAGAGTTGTTTATCCACTTATTCTTCCCGTGTCTATATTCTCCTGAACCTGTCGAGTAGTCATTGCAGATCAAATTGATGGAATTGTTGGCAACCATTCTGGATAGTAACCTCCGGGATCTTGAAACATAACAATAATTACTTATTAACAAGTACTCCCACATAAAAATTTCGAAGCTGAAATGAAAATACGGATTAGCAATTCAGATTACTTCAGAATATCATTTGCCACCAAACATACATTCCGTACAAATACTTACGGGAGATAACGATAGAGGCCCATGCCTCTTATGAAAGAAGAAGGAGCGGGAAATTGGAGCAGGACATGGACGGGATAGGAAAAACATACACTACTGCCTGAAAGTATGAGACCACGTACCGCGCGCCCCATAAAAAAGCAGTGTGACTTTGAACGATCGTAGCTCATATGAAGCTACCGACTTTTTTCAAAAACCATTAGGAAGCCTTCCGAATTCTGTATCGATTGAGCCCTGATTAAATAAATTTGGAGTCCTGTGCTCCGAATTATCACGTGAGGAAAATGAAAAAGTAATTTTTATTTTGACAGTGTTTCGTACCTCAAGATTGACCCTCGGCCGGAGCTAAGGAGGAAATTTTTTATCATGTCTGGAAATATTAAAAAATCGTCTCCAAGACCTCAGCTATCGATTCATCGAAACAAAATTAAAAAATCTTATCGGGTTTCTGAGATATCAATTCATTTCTATGAGGGTGCAGAATCCACATAAGAACAGTTAGTAGCGCGATTTGAGGGTCGCGAATGGCGAATGAGCTCTTGCGCAAAAGTTTCTCATTTAATTAGGAATTAATTATTCGCCTCTGTCGTCGATGATTTTATTTATAGGCTAGTTCTCTTAATATCTTCGAGACAATGTAGTGGGTATACGAAAAGTGAATCATGAATAACAAATTTCAGCAGAGTCGTAGTATCCGACGCAAGCCCCCATGTGCCATTCGGCCCAGGTGACAGAAACGGAGCGTTAGCTGAGACCCTCGAATCGCGCTAACTGTCGTCATGTGGATTCTGCACGCTCGTACAAATGAATCGATATCTCAGAAGCCCGATACGATTTTTGAATTTTTTTTCAATGGATTGACAGCTGAGGTCGTGGAGACGTTTTTTGAATTTTTCCAGATATAAAAAAGAACTTCGTTACCTCCGGCCGAGTGTCAAAGTTGAAGTATGAAATTCTGTCAAAATCGAAATTATTTTTTTCATTTTGGTCACGTGAATATTATCGTGTAAGCTTAACACGTCAGCTTCTTCTGATTCGTGTCGTCGCCACTAGCCAACATAACGCCGCGATAATCTCAAATCGAAGTTCAACGTGCAAGTTCTCGGTTTCGTTAATCCGTAAATAAATCGTTTTGCTTTGTGCACTGATGACTACTTTCCTCCAATTTTTTCTTATAATTCCGTAAACCAGCTATTGGTTAGATAGATTTGCTTTATCACACGTAGTTTTTACTGTAGAAATAAAAAATGTGCAATGAAAAAAAACTCGAACATCACTAGTTTTGATATTTGTCGTATTGGAATACTTTTTTGGGTCAAAGTATGGAATCCCTTTTTAAACCCCTGGACCCTACCAGGGCTTCGCCCTTGGACCCCACCGAGTCTTCGCCCCTAGACCCTATCGGGGCTGCGCCCCTGCACCCCGGAGGGGGTACGCATTGAGTAGCATGCAGCAGGGAAAATTCGGTTTCTTTATATAAGGTATCGTGTACACCTCGGAAGAGAGTCGTTTTTTATTGAGCGCGTTTTTAAGAACGAGTCGCAGTCGAGTGCGTGAAACCCGCTTTCCCTCCTTGGTGTATTGTTGTATCCCAAATTTACTATTTATTGTATACTATTGTTGCATCCCAAATGTTTACTGTCACTTATTGGACGGGTCCCCTGCACGGATTGAAAGACCTCGGTAAGAGGGTTCGAGTGCCTTAGTGATCCGACGGGCTATAGTGTTGGCGTGCGGATAACCAAACCCCAAAAGGAAACCTATGCCAGAATACGGAGGAAAGAGAACTCCATCTCCATCTCTCAGTGGAGCAACTAAGCCATTTACAAGAGCCAAGCCAAGACAAAGCGTAAGCAATCGTTTCGAAGATTCAATGGCACTAAGGAATAGTCGTGTCGCTAACCACGCCTTTGGAACCCCAGGTCCAATCCGGAGTATTTCCTAAGTCTTACTCTGGTAATCGGAGGTCTAGCAGGGTGAAAATGTCCATTGCCACTCTTGGGAACAGAATAGACATAAATGATACAGAACATGGAAACGTACAAACACGCAAACGAAATTGAATACTCACATAAAACACTCAAAACGAACGAGAATATTGGGGATCCCAAAGGTTTTCGCGACGCCCATGCTAGTGGGGAAAAACCGGGAGCAGTTAGTAAGATGCGACGCCCGTTGAGTAAGTGCCAGAGAACTCCATCCAAAAGTCACACTACAGCAGCGCAGCCCGAGGCAAATGCAAACGCACCAACAGAGTGAGAAAAGGCCAAACCAACCTATAGCTGCAAGTATTCGAAAAAATGAAGCGCTTTATTTTATCTTATTTGTTCGGTAACTCAGGGTAGTTTGCGTTCGGGCCATTGTGATCTCGCTAACAGCCGCGTTCGACCAACTCGGGTCAACAGGGATGCCAAACTTCTTGTCGATCAGTTGGACGAGCGTGCGCATGTCAACCAGTCGGTCGCGGTCGTCCCACGAGAGACGATCGTCAGTAACACGCTGGGACTGGGCCCTAGACCCTTTCTCAAAGACTCTTCGGAGTAACAATACGAGCAACTCTTCGGAGTATCAATACAACCGACTCTTCGGAGTATAAAAAAAGCGACTCTTCGGAGTATAAAAAAACGACTCTTCGGAGTATAAAAAACGACTCTTCGGAGTATAAAAAAGCGACTCTTCGGAGTATCATCATACAGCTCTTCGGAGTATCATCATACAACTCTTCGGAGTATTATCAAACGACTCTTCGGAGTATAAAAAAGCGGACATATACAACTCTTCGGAGTATCAACACAAACGACTCTTCGGAGTATAAGAAAGTGACTCTTCGGAGTATCATCATACAAACTCAGACCAAAACGCGCGAGATCGCAATGGCACGAGCCAAACGGGCCTTATACGCAACAATACATAATATTTAAATCATCGTGGGTTTTTATGCCGCAAGGCTTTTCCCACAAGAGCCAATAAACATACAAAATTATACGGCTCAAAGACGCGAGTTTTTCATTTCGTAAAAAAACCTAAATCTCCATCCTTCATAAAAAATATATATCCAAAACTACGAGGTAACTTCGCATTGAAGGAGCTTCGACAATACAAATTGGTGTCAGAAGTGGGATTCGAACCACACCCACAAAAGGGGACTGTGAAAAAGTGCATCTTAATAACAAAAGGACGACTCTACGACCAGCCGACCATCGCCTCCGGACTCGCCACCCCCAGTTCGCTGCCTGTGGAAAACGATCATCATCTACAAAAATATAAGTACACTGTTCATTTTCAAATGTATTTTCTTTCCTTATATCGCATGATTTTTTGGCAACATACTTTTTCTCCATGACTCATAACGTTCGACATAGTCGAATACACATTTCTGTTCAACGTACACTTTGTGCGAAGAACAAAGCATGCATTTTTCTATATTCTACAATCACGCGTATAAGAAACATAGGCTGCATTTGACCTGAGTGTCTCGGTTTACGAGCGTTGAAGGGTACCCGCTATAGGGGGGGGTCCTTGTTTATTTGACACGAGCCAGGCTCAGTCTCTTAATCTTTTGTCCGTGGACGCACGAGTGCAAGCGCGTCTACGAAAAACACGTGCAAGGCGTAGAGTTGACTCTTAAGATTTTTCGTCGCGTTAGAATATTCAACGCATACACATCGTGTCTCTTACTCGAAGTGTCGATACGTTTCTGTTCAAAACATCTGTGAAATATTTATCCGGTTGAAATTAGGTCGAAATGGCTAGCCGTGTAAAATTTATTTTCCAAAAACGCGCGTCTTTGAAGGCTCACATTACAAAACTCGAGAAAATCGAAATACGCGTCAGGGATTTGCGTGGTCAATTGTTAAAAATGTCGTGCTCTATTAGATACGTGTGCAATGGCACATTTCATCACAGAGGATCTCGTGAGAAAACTGAAATTACCGATACGCGCATGCTCCATCTCGGTGGGAATGATTGACGACGCGAATACAATTTCTAAGGGCACGGTCGAGTGCACATTTTATTCGATACATAATAACTTCAACAAAACTTTAACGTTTCTGATCATCCCGAAAATCGCTGATAATATACGAAACGAAATTTTTCCTCGCGAATCAATTGATATACCGCGGAATGTAAAATTGGCCGATCCGCAATTTCATTTGCCTAAAAAAATCGACGTCCTTATCGGGTCAGGGACGACATTATCATTATTATCGATCGGACAATGTGCGCGTTATGAACGAATACATCGAGCTAGGCCACATGTCGATCGTTGTCGACGAATCGCAACCCGGGTATTATCTCCCACATCACGCAGTTATAAAATGGACAAGCGCTACAACAAAAACTCGAGTTGTCTTCGATGCGTCCGCTAAGACAAGCAAGGGAATATCGCTTAACGATACGTTGATGGTCGGCCCGACTATTCAATTAAAATTATTCGCACATCTTTTACGGTTTCGCGGCCATAAATACGTAATCACCGCGGATATCGCGAAAATGTATCGACAAGTTTGGATCCATCCCAGCGACCGTCGTTATCAACGAATTTTCTGGCTACAAAATGAAAGGGTACGCGTATTCGAATTAAACACGGTAACGTTCGGCGTGTCGTCCGCTCCGTTTCTCGCGATACGAACCATACAGAGACTCGCGAATGATGAGGGCGCGGATTTTCAAAGGGGGGCCGAGGCTTTGACACGTGATTTATACGTCGACGATTTATTATCGGGAGCGGACACTTTCTATGAAATCGTACAAATTCGAGACGAAGTCATCGAAATACTGAAACGCGGCGGATTCGATATCCGACAATGGGCGTCAAATCACCCGCGAGCACTGAATAATTTGAACGAAAAAACTGCAAATATCGAATTTCTTACAGACGAAAATCCTGTGCACAAGACACTCGGTGTCTCGTGGAACGCGAAAAATGACGAATTATTATACACGGTAAAACGGATCGAGCCCTCCGAAAGAGTTACGAAACGATATATTTTATCAGAAATCGCTAAAATTTTCGACCCCCTCGGTCTACTCGGTCCGGTCATTCTCGTTTCGAAAGTGCTTATGCAGCAATGCTGGAAGGCAAAAACTACCTGGGACGAATCTGTGCCCAGCGCGTTAGATTCGGCGTGGCGATCGTTCGCGGAGCAATTGTCATTAATTGACAATCGAAAGATTGATCGATATGTTTCGATAAATAACCCAATCGATATTCAAATTCACGGATTTTGCGACGCGAGTAAGGCAGGTTACGGGGCTTGTATATACGTGCGGTCTTGCAACGAAAAGGGCGAAATTCGCGTGAAACTTTTGTGTTCAAAGGGGCGTGTCGCTCCACTAAAAGAGCAAACGATCCCTCGACTCGAACTCTGCGGCGCATTAATACTCGCTCGTCTGTATCACGAAGTCCGTCAGGTAATAACCTTTCGCGTTTGCAAGTCAATTTTCTGGTCAGACTCGACAATAGTTTTACAATGGCTAAATAAACATCCGAGCGTTTTGAAAGTATTTGAAGCAAATCGCGTTGCAGAGATACAAGAGGTCAGTAAAAATGCAGAGTGGCGACACATTCGAATCGATCAAACCCCGGCGGACGCGTTATCGAGAGGTCAGCTTCCTCGAGAGTTTTTAAATAACGATTCGTGGTTTCGGGGCCCTGCGTGGCTGGCCCAGCCCGAATCCGTTTGGCCGCAAGTGGCCGTGACGCCTCAAGACGATTTACCGGGAATCAAAAAACTCTTTTGCATGGTCTCGCAATCACAATCGGAAGAAATTTTCGAAAAATTCTCGTCGTACACACGATTGATTCGCATTGTCGCGTATTGCTTACGTTTCTTGCGCGATAATAAAGTCAAAAGCGCTTTGACGATCAAGGAAATTAACGCGAGGCCGAGTACCGCGTTATTCGATTAATACAACAGGCGTACTTTCAAGACGAGATCGATCGTCTTTTATCCGAAAAAAAGGTGAAATGCGCGAAACTCGGATCTCTGAATCCGCTGGTCGACGAAAGAGGCTTGATTCGCGTCGGGGGTCGCATAAATAAGGCTGATATCTCGCTAGATCAAAGGAATCCAATGCTTCTTCCATCGCGACATTACGTAACCGATCTTTTGATTCGACACATGCACGAAAAATTTTATCATACCGGGATTCAATCGACATTATACAATATCCGGCAAAGATTCTGGATATTGGACGGTGGAAATCAAATCCGTAAAATCGTTCAACGTTGCATGAGATGCATCCGGTTTCGAGCCGTACCGGGGGCGTATAAAATGGCTGACTTGCCTAAATCAAGAGTAGATAACGCGCCGGCGTTTTATCACACGGGAGTCGATTATTTCGGTCCTATACTCATCAAAGAGAAAAAACATCGGAATCGCGGTAGCATCAAGGCATACGGCTGCGTATTTATCTGCATGTCAACTAAGGCTATTCATCTCGAGATCGCGAGCGATGTATCGACGGACGCGTTTCTAGCAGCTTTACGACGATTCGTAAGTCGTCGGGGTATTCCGGGCCACATCTATTCTGATAACGGGACAAATTTTGTCGGCGCGAATAGTCAACTTCGCGAATTTTACGCATTGAGAGAATCCGAAGAATTTCGTTCACAGCTTTACGAATTTACTTCAACTAGAAAAATCGAATGGCATTTCAATCCACCCCTCTCACCTCATTTCGGGGGGATCTGGGAGGCGGCTGTAAAATCGTGCAAACACCACCTCAAGCGCGTCATGCGCGATCTTTTGTTCACGTACGAGGAATTAACCACTTTGGCAATCGAGATCGAAGCCATTCTCAACTCGCGCCCATTGTGCCCTATTTCTACCGATCCAAACGATCCAATCGCTCTAACACCTGCACACTTTCTTGTTGGTAGACCTCTCACTATGCTGCCGGAAAATAATTTTTCACCTGTTCCAGACAACCGATTGTCGTCGTGGCAACTAATAACCAAGACCCGGCAAGAATTTTGGCGCAGATGGCAACTCGAATATCTGAGCGAGTTGCAAAAACGACAAAAATGGATAAATCCAATTGACAACATCGAGCAGGACACAGTGGTCCTATTAATCGACAAAAATCAACCATGCATGCAGTGGCGACTGGGTCGAGTGGTCGAGTTACATCCTGGAGGCGATGGCGTGGTCAGAGTCGTCACCGTAAAAACAACACATGGATTATATAAACGCAACATGAAATCGATTTGCCCCTTGCCCATTAACGTTTGAATTTATTTTCAAATATCAAGCGATATACGATCACTTGATATATTTCTCATTTCTAATTTTTCAATTTCTCACATAATTTCTCAATTATCAGTTCTGAATCTATACTCGTATAAAATTCAATCTAGTTTAAAAAATTAAAAATGTAAGTTGACAATATTTCTCTGTATACCTTTTCAATTATGTATTTCAATAAGTTTATGATTGTTATAATGATCAATTGTAATGATATGTATTACTATTCTGAATAATTTTGCTCGTTACCACTCCCAACGGGGGGGAGGATGTTCGGTAACTCAGGCTAGTTTGCGTTCGGGCCATTGCGATCTCGCTAACAGCCGCGTTCGACCAACTCGGGTCAACAGGGATGCCAAAATTCTTGTTGATCAGTTGGACGAGCGTGCGCATGTCAACCAGTCGGTCGCGGTCGTCCCATGAGAGACGACCGTCAGTAACACGCTGGGACTGGGCCCTAGACCCTTTCTCAAAGACTCTTCGGAGTATCAATACGAGCAACTCTTCGGAGTATCAATACAACCGACTCTTCGGAGTATAAAAAAAGCGACTCTTCGGAGTATCAAAAAACGACTCTTCGGAGTATAAAAAACGACTCTTCGGAGTATAAAAAAGCGACTCTTCGGAGTATCATCATACAGCTCTTCGGAGTATCATCATACAACTCGTCGGAGTATTATCAAACGACTCTTCAGAGCAGTGTTGGGCAGCCCCGGAGTACATTTGTATTTGGAGCACCAAATGAGTCCGGAGTCCAAATGGACTCCGTACTCCCACGCTTGCCAAGTCCGGAGTCCATTTGGACTCCGGACTCCGGGAGTACGGAGTACGGAGTCCAAATGGACTCCGGACTTGGCAAGCGTGGGAGTACGGAGTCCACTTGGACTCCGTACTCCGTACTCCCGGAGTACGAAGTAAATTTTTTCCAAAAAATTTAAAAAATAAAAATGTATTATTTTTGTTTTATTAATTTTTTTTTCTAGTATTAAATTCAATAAAAATTAGAACCATTTATCAATTTCAATGGAAAAAAAATAAAAGTCAATTATTTTCGTCATCTGTTCTCAATGCCTGAGCAATCATTATCGTTTGTCTCCCAGATTTCTATTCGGAGGACGTATTCTTGAACTCATAAAAAATGTCTTTCTTCGCATTCATTATTTGTTTATTTTTATTTGATTCGTTTCGAAAGATGAACAAAATGGGATTGCTCGAGGTTGCAGTTAAAGCTGACGATCAGATAAATGAAATGAAACCTGCATTGTTGTCCGAGATATTCTTATTATTTATTCAAAAATAAATTCGAACGACAAAACAAAATACATATATACATTTGCGACGGCGCCTGACGTGCGAACCAGCGGGACACGCGGACACTCGCGGACTATAAATATATATATATAGACCATTCTACCAAATATAGGCATCGGTTTGGATGACCCCCCCTTAGAATCTTTTCCAATTTTTTTAGGATGTAGTTCTTAATGACCCGTATATACCTGAATTTTTTCAGATTTTTTCCTTCATTATTTTGGCTGTAGTAATTATAGGCATTTCGTGACATTTTCGTTTTTCTTTTTTTTCCATTTAACTTCTAAGTATTTTATCGCAAAATAAAAATTACACTTGGAGTGCATTTCTATGTAAAACTATCTCAACCTTCCGAATAAAATATTGATTTTCAGTTTGGACTAACTAAAAGCTCTTAAAATCGAGCTTCAATCATAAAAAGCTATTTTTCAGGCATTGCGCATGTCTGAATTCTTTTTTCAATATTTTTTTCGGAAAGCTGAGAAAATTTCACATAACATATGTCAAATTCACGTTGGGTTCTCTGTAAAAACTGCTAGAATCGATGAAAATTTAAAAATTCAATGATAAACCAAATTTTCTATTCTCCATTTAAAATTTATAAATTCATCGTCAATCCTCAGGAGACCGAACTCAGGTGGTGTCAGTCAAAATTGGATATTTTTTAAAATGTTATAAATAATCGTATAACATTTTTCCTCTGTAGGATATTAGAAGTAGTCAAGACATTGCATTTCTGTGTAGGAGACTCAAATATCAAATGATCGATAGCTCATGAGGATTGTCGATGAATTTATACATTTTTAATGGAAAAAACAAATTTGGCTTATCATTGAATTTTCGGATTTCCATCGATTCTAGCAGTTTTTACAGAGAACCCAACGTGAATTTGACATATATTGCATGAAATTTTCTCAGCTTTCTGAAAAAAATGTTGAAAAAAGAATTCAGACATGCGCAATGCCTGAAAAATAGCTTTTTATGATTGAAGCTCGATTTTAAGAGCTTTTAGTTAGTCCAAACTGAAAATCAATATTTTATTCGGAAGGTTGAGATAGTTTTACATAGAAATGCACTCCAAGTGTAATTTTTATTTTGCGATAAAATGCTAAGAAATTAAATTGAAAAAAAAAGAAAAACGAAAATGTCACGAAATGCCTATAATTACTACAGCCAAAATAATGAAGGAAAAAATCTGAAAAAATTCAGGTATATACGGGTCATTAAGAACTACATCCTAAAAAAATTGGAAAAGATTCTAAGGGGGGGTCATCCAAACCGATGCCTATATTTGGTAGAATGGTCCATATATATATTTATAGTCCGCGAGTGTCCGCGTGTCCCGCTGGTTCGCACGTCAGGCGCCGTCGCAAATGTATATATGTATTTTGTTTTGTCGTTCGAATTTATTTTTGAATAAATAATAAGAATATCTCGGACAACAATGCAGGTTTCATTTCATTTATCTGATCGTCAGCTTTAACTGCAACCTCGAGCAATCCCATTTTGTTCATCTTTCGAAACGAATCAAATAAAAATAAACAAATAATGAATGCGAAGAAAGACATTTTTTATGAGTTCAAGAATACGTCCTCCGAATAGAAATCTGGGAGACAAACGATAATGATTGCTCAGGCATTGAGAACAGATGACGAAAATAATTGACTTTTATTTTTTTTCCATTGAAATTGATAAATGGTTCTAATTTTTATTGAATTTGATACTAGAAAAAAAAATTAATAAAACAAAAATAATACATTTTTATTTTTTAAATTTTTTGGAAAAAATTTACTTCGTACTCCGTACCACCGTGGGAGTACGGAGTCCGGAGTCCGGAGTCCAAATGGACTCCGTACTCCCACGCTTGCCAAGTCCGGAGTCCATTTGGACTCCGTGCTCCGTACTCCCGGAGTCCGGAGTCCAAATGGACTCCGGACTTGGCAAGCGTGGGAGTACGGAGTCCACTTGGACTCCGTACTCCGTACTCCCGGAGTCCGGAGTCCAAATGGACTCCGGACTTGGCAAGCGTGGGAGTACGGAGTCCACTTGGACTCCGTACTCCGTACTCCCGGAGTCCGGAGTCCAAATGGACTCCGGACTTGGCAAGCGTGGGAGTACGGAGTCCACTTGGACTCCGAACTCCGTACTCCCGGAGTACAAATTTGCCCATCACTGCTTCAGAGTATAAAAAAGCGAACATATACAACTCTTCGGAGTATCAACACAAACGACTCTTCGGAGTATAAAAAAGCGACTCTTCGGAGTATCATCATACAAACTCAGGCCAAAACGCGCGAAATCGCAATGGCACGAGCCAAACGGGCCTTATACGCAACAATACATAATATTTAAATCATCGTGGGTTTTTATGCCGCAAGGCTTTTCCTAGAAGAGCCAATAAACATACAAAATTATACGGCTCAAAGACGCGAGTTTTTCATTTTGTAAAAAAAACCTAAATCTCCATCCTTCATAAAAAATATATATCCAAAACTACGAGGTAACTTCGCATTGAAGGAGCTTCGACAATACATTATTTTATCTTTTTTGTAGAGAATTCAATTTTCTACGAAAAAGGTTAATTGCATTATAGCTGTATCTCACATAGTTTCCGAGTTATTATGAGATTTATCGACGCTCTTAAGGAACAAGCTATCTCAACTTGCCGATTCCCCACCGAATTCAATCACTGGAAAATGTTTAAAATTAGTATCGAAGACCTACTACCCTCAGTGAAGAATGCGCGGAGTTCCGGATTTTTCAGTACAATATTGCGGAAAGAAAAAAATATCAACTATCAGGTGCCAAAAATCTTATGTTAATCAAATGGCGAAATTCAAGGGCTTTGGGGAGGTACTTAGAATTGGTCTACGTAGTTGGGCCTTCGGCTACGTTGAAATTTGTTTCATTTGAGACACTTAAGCCCATGGGAGGGCCAAAAAATTGTTTTACCCCAAACAAGGACCACCCTAATATACGCACACACACACACACCCACACGCACACACACACACACACACACACACACACACATATTGCGACGTGATTTTTCGAATCACGGTCACGAAGATCTTGTGGTTACCGGCTCTGTCGTTTTGTCCATGCATCCAGCCTCTCTCGGTTACTCTCCAGGTAACCGACAGTTCTCGAATTGATTTTATTGATCATGATAGATTTCGGTGGGTGTTGCACCTTATTTCGTTTCGATTTTGTTGTTGATGTTGATCGGAGTGCATGAGACCGCCGTGCGAAGTGATGCTCGAAGAGTAATGAGCTTCCCGGCGGTGGAGTGCACCCGAGGAGGATCGCTCGGGAATTCGTGGACGTCCGGCTGCAATGCCTGCGCCCCATGGGGAGAGCGCGTGACGCTGGAGAACGAGCGAAGGATTTTTTGTTCCAGGCAAGGGGGGGGGGGGGCTTGCGCTGTGTATGTTCCGTTTCGTTGAGGAAGTGCCCTGTTTTTTCGTGATGCACCAGGGGATGTGATCCTGAGCGACCTCCCATCGTTATCGGCATAAGTTTACGTTACGTTCCCGATTATGGTGCGGAAGTAACTAGAGAGAGGGGATAACGGATGGTGGGGCAAGTTCTCGAACCATTACGGTCTTTCGGTAATCGAAGTTTTCGAAATTCAGGTCGCCTCGGGCCCTCGGCCCGAGAAGAGTTCACTTCCGGCCCTACGCCCGAGCACAGTTCTCGTACACCTCTCCCCCCATCGCTGGTGCGCAGGCGACAGGTGGGGCGTACGAAGATGTTCCCGTCACAGTAGTGTCTTTCTTACGCTGACGCGAAAAGCAGAGCTCGTTCTCCCTCGTTATGTTCCCGGATTGTCGCGCTCCCCGCACGTACGCGTGTGGGCTTGCGTACAGTTGGATCTCGCAACTCACTTCAAAACTGAGTTAATTGTTTTCGATATTCGGGAAATTATTTTTGGAATTACAGTTTTCGCGGTTCGAGAATAACGGTTGATTATTCATCGGCCAAAAAGGACCCCGACCCCTCTACCACAACCCACAGCCTGAGCGGCCGAGCATTTCCGAAACCACGCAGTTCCGTGACTGCACCCGGCTGCGTTTTGTCAATCTTTCGCGTCCCAAAAGATTGACGGTTACCATTGGCGTGCGGATTCGGCCCCAGTTTCCGTATCGCGAGTTAGCAGAATCGAGTACGGCCCGCTCGACTTCCAGTTTTGTCCGGTTCCTTAATACCGGCGAAACAAAAATTAACTGACGCCCACCGAAAGCGCGAGTGCGGAAATGCGTGGCCGAAGGTGACGTGTGTACGAGATCGGGTAAGTTTTCGTGGGTTATCGGTCGTGACCGTTTGGCTACTAGAAAATACGTCACAATATATTGTAACGGTTACGGTTTGGCCGTCCTTGTCGACTGACCTCCACGAGTACGTTTAGTGTTCGGGGCGAGCAAAAAAATCATTTATGGTCCGGTTAAGCGGGTAAAATATAATTTATTCAAAAGAAAACAAAAAAAATATTTACATTTTCTTTTACATAATTGTATTACGTTGTTTTCAACAAAATATGCTTTTGTTTTTCTTAAATAATTTTATAGCCAATTTATCATAAGTCGTTTCTTTTTAAGAGTATATCGAATATGGATGACTGTCCCGTCTGATCGGGTTCTACCCTACCTGGTCGAGAGATCGGGAGTCGACAATGTCGTCAAAACCGACCCGCTACTCCGCATACCCTATTGATTATTGCTGGGAGATCGGGGGTCAATGATGTCGCCAAAATCGATCCGCCACTCCGTCTAACCTAAATGTGGGGGGGGGAGGAGAATTTATTCCTAAGAAGAATTTATTCCTTAGGACTATACTAGCTTAGGGGTTTTTGACTCATTTATCTCATTATCTGGTACACTGCTTAACAGGTTGTTATATTTAGGTTAGGCAAAAATTAAAAAAAAAAGACCCATTTGTTGTACTTTGTTTTTCCTTATTACTAACTTAATACAAGTTTAACATTTATAAAAATTTGTGATAGAATAGAAAAGAGAGTAAAAATATTTACAGTATGATTTATTCTTAGTGCAATAACAGGTGGTGCGGTAGTTTGTGCTTGATTCGGAAGGGCCCGCATTTCCTTGTAATAGTTTCTATCTCGCTGAGGATTGGCAATTTTCTGACCTGTTCATTGTAGAATTGTTCCGTTCTACACAGGATGTCTTCATAGATATCTCTAACGCCGGTTAGGGTTCTTATTTCGGAATTTGTCGTATATCGACCAGATTTAGTAATTGTTCTAAGCATTTTATTCTGTATCGTTTGTAGTTTTTTTGATATCTGTTTTGAATGTATTACTCCAAATCGGCGCACCGTATAGTATCACAGGTTTTATAATTGCGTTGTATAATAATAGTTTATTTTTAATACTAAGTGCGCTTTTTTGGCGTAGTAGGTGGTGTAACATTCCTTTAACTTTTTGCGCCTTTGCACAGGCGTTGTCTAAGTGGGATGTAAAACTAAGCTTATCATATAATAATACTCCAAGGTATTTGGCAACTCTTTTGGGTTCGATAACTTCGCTACCCATGTAGAAAGGTTGTATATTTTCTTCCTTTCGTTTTTTACTAAAGATGACCAGTTCCGTTTTTGCTTCGTTGATTTGAACTTTCCATAGTTTAAAGTGTGAGAGTATTAATTGTGTGTGTTTTTGGATGTGCGTTTGTGCTACTTTTTTGGTCCATGAGCTTGCGTATACTGCCGTGTCGTGTGTAAAGAGTGCTATTTGTGTGTGTGGTGTAGTTGGGATGTCATTTATGCAGTATAAGAGTACAGGGCCTAGAATCGAGCCTTGTGGAACTCCTGGTGCGATTTTTTGTTTCTCAGATGGTTCGCCATTGGCTATCACCGTGAATGTTCTATTTGTGAGGTAGTCTTGTATGATTTTGATTATGTACAGTGGGATATTTAGATTGCTCAATTTATATATGAGGCCCTTGTGCCAAACTGTGTCAAATGCTTTTTCGATATCGAGGAGGGCAACTGCTGTTGATTTGTGGATGTTGAAGTTCATACTAATGTGGTTTGGTACTCGGGCTAGTTGCTGTACTGTGTTATGGCCCTCTCTGAATCCAAATTGTTGCGGTATTATTTGTTTGTTTGTTTTTTCGTGCTGTTTCAACCTGGTGAGTATGATTTTTCCAAGAGTTTTGCCCAGGGTAGGGAGAAGACTGATGGGTCGGTAGTTTTGAGGGAAGTGTTTGTCTTTGCCTGGTTTGTTGAAGGCTAGGACATTCGCATGTTTCCAGCTGGTTGGAAAATGCGATAGTTTGAGGCTATTGTTGAATAAGTAGGTAAGCTGGACAAGCGCTTTACGAGGAAGATGTTTGAATATAATGTTTTGTATTCCATCCGGGCCCGGTGTTTTTTTAGGTCTTTTTTTTCTTTATTGCTAATTCTATTTCTTTCGGCGATGTGTATTTAATGCTATCAATCCTTATTTCTCTGCTAATTATGTTTATGTCCTGGGTGGTAATTGTGTTATTGTGCCTATGATTGCCCATATTTTCTGTGAGGTGGTGTACTTTCTCAAAGGTTTCTGCTGGCGCATTTGCTTTTTCCTTGTCGCTAATTGCCAGGCCATGGGCGCCATGGAGCGTGCGTATGATATTTGTTCTTTGCTTTGTAAAGATTTTAGCCATGTTCCAAAGTGAGTTGTCTTGAATTTTGAGGCTTTTCAGTTTTGATTCCCAAGATTTATTTTCAAGTTCTTTTATTTGCTGTTTAATTTGATTTAAAAAGATATTTCGTATTGTTCTGTACATGTCGTTACTAGTGGTTTGGTACAGCTTACGGGTTTTGTTTCGAGCTTTGATTAACTTTTTAATAGTCTCTGGTAGGGTGAGAGTTGAGTTTGTGACTTTATTTGATGGGATTGCTATTTTAACTACTTCAGTAATTTTATTAGTAAGGTACTGATGCTCGATGACCCGCGACGCGTCTTTTATCCCCGCCAGTCGTTGGTGGGGCAGGTCGTGGCGGTCTCTCATTGGCCGCGTGCTCCCTCGACGGCTGTTGCCAATCACCGCCTGCGGCTCGGCTCGAGAGAAGGTTTCCCGCCACTCGCTGGTCCGTGGCGCCGCCAAGGTTGGCTCGACGGGGGGTACTCGCGGCGGCCGTGGGAGTGGTGGCTATTCAACTTCCGCCGAACTACCTCCGCCCAGACCAGGAGATTATATTATAAATAATATAATCTCGCACCATGTATTCTTTCTTTCATTCTTCTGCTTAGTATATAATGATAGTGTTAATAATAATATCAATAACAATAATCTAGAAAGGCTATATAATAAACATGTGCCATTTATGTAAAATTCAAAATATCGGATATTCTCACTGTTCGCGCACACTGCACACAGGATTAGTAGCGCTGCTGGGTGGTCGATTGTCGAACTAAACATCGGGAACAATTCGTGTACTGCTCAGCGAGCTAGGTGTCACCCCCCCTGGCCCAGCTACACAATCCTGGTACGGTTCCTCCCGATCTACTCTCGTTTCGAGATGGCCCGTCATCCGAAGCGATGTTACGAGCGCACGCTCGTCACGCATTCGCCACCTATCGCGCGATATTCGAATCTCTAGATCGAGCCATTAGAGCATGAGTAATCGAATTTCTTGACACGAACTAGCCCACGCTTTAGCGAAATTGATTGATAAATACAGGGAGACTAGAGTAAAGGAGTCCGATCACAGTGTTAAAAAAATGGTCGGAAAAAGCGAGGACAAGATTGCACCGCCAGGCGGCGCCACTTCTGCTCGGGGTCACCGGCCCGCCCACAGTTCGCGCGAGCGCAAGACCACTGCAACAGTCCCCGCCCATCCAAGGACCCATTTTTAACGCACGGCATCGCTAGTATACGTGACCTTGGGGCCACGAGCCAATCAAATGTCTCTCTCGGGTCCGCTACTTGCGTGCCAGCGCACACGGCGTCGCTAGTATCGGTGACTCCTATGGGCGCCAAAAAACGAATTGAAAGTTCAACCAAATTAACGATCTGTTATCACAAAATCATTTTTAATTATTCAAACATCATAAGATTGCAAATTATAACCTTATTATTTGCCATGATTACTGCGGCTTAAGTGAGATTTTAGCTTGAGGCAATCTGGTTTGTCGTTGAATATGATTCATCTGTTACTGTACAACTGGGCCGCGTGGCAAAAATCGACCTGTGTTAGTATGCATATAGCATATCGTCAATTATAGTTCTACATATGTTATGCATACCAAAACCGGATGGTAGGTATATTTTTGAGACAGTCACTTTGACACAGAAATCGCGGGATAAATTTAATCAGCTGGGGCGGGCGAAATGAGTGAACAAAGATTTTATCGTTGTTTAGTGAGTGATTTTAATTGTCGTAATCAATTAAGGTATTTAAGATGAAAGTGACGGTGAATCTGGCGGATCAGGGTGATCAACCAAGTGGAGAGCACGGCGATCAGCTCGGGTTAGTGTGTGTTAGTTTAGATTTACTATTTCATTTAAATTTTCAAAAGTTGGCGCGCATCGAGGTTACGTCACATGCAGCACAAGATGTGTCTATATGTCCGCTCACTTCATTTCATCACCAAACGCTAAACTTCACAGTAGCTCCGAACGACAAGAGCGCTCACCGCGGCTCAATTGGAACTAACATCGTGCCTCGCTTTTTCGGGTCACGTTTGGGACGACTCCGCCATAAGGGATCGGACTCCTTTACTCTAGTCTCCCTGGATAAATAAATAGATGTATATTTAACATGCATGATTATTATAAGTATTGTAATTCTGTTCTACCTCGGGTTTTTGAATCCTGGTTTCCCCAAGGGCATGGGCAAATGCCAGAACAGTAAAAGAACACAAAAAACAGAGAGAGGTCCAGGATAATTTATAAGTCCCTCCTCGACAACATGTTGTACAGATCTCAAGAAAATCTTCTTGGAAATTCAAAAGACTGTATTTCCAAGAACTTAGCAATAAGACACACGTGTAGAAAGTAGCTAAATAAAATGTAAATGTCTTGACAATGACGTGACTCGAGCGAAAAAGCAAAGATTGAAACATACTTGCAATATGAAACCCGTAAAGAAAAGCCTTTTACAATTTTTCTTAACAAAGAGTTTCCGCTCTTTAGAAAATTTCACGTGCCTAACACTTGAACGACCACTCGCCATGCGTATCTGGTCGCCAAATGTTTTATTACCACCCGCGACTTAACGCGAGTCGCGAAGCTGGAAAAAAGGGCCTTCTGCTTAACATCAAGGGTGACGGGCCAGACGCCCGCCACCGAGCGCTCTTACGACCCCGACCGCGGGGCCTTACCACCCCTGCCCTTGCCTTCGAATAGTACCCTGTACACTTTTTCCTGGGTTTTCATCCCCACTTTTTAAACTTTAACCAATCAGAAAATTACTTCTTCGTCGAGAGAAAACTTTGAGCATCCTCGAGTCGCGTCGTTGGATAGTCAGTCTCTTCAAGATTTCCAAGGAAATAACAACAGGCGAAGAACTCGGCGTTTTCTTCGCTATCGGTTTTGTTACTTTCTTTTACTTTTTTTTGTATACATTGTTGTTAAAATTTATATTTAATATTTTACACTCTCCGAATCGATAAATAATGATCCACGGAAAATATCGGGTGGTTGATGTAAATAAAAACACTTAAAAATTCAATCTTCAATGATCGACGAATAGTTTTTATTTATTATCGACGATTATATTGGATTAAGAAAATGAAAAACAAAATAACATGACTTGCACGAGGCAGCTTCGAAAACGGTAGTGCGAGAGGGGAAAAACGTGAAAGTAGCACAACATCAATCAAAAGAAGAACTGAATACAATTGTGGGTATTGATGTTAGCGGTCGCTCTATAGGCAGCGCTCCAAAACGCAAAAAGGCGCCAAGATTCAAAAACTCTCAACACTCCCTCTCGACTTTTGACGTATTATTAACCAAAAAAAAATGATTTTCGAAGAAAGAGAAAAAAAAAAACTTTCAAAAAAAACTTGATCATTATATTAGAATCATATAATAATGTAAAGTTATTTCTCATTACGGTTCGTGTCGTTCTGCTTGGTCTAACACATCCCATACTTCACTCGAAACATTTCAAACTTCTCTCGAGCTAAGGGTTTTGTTAATGTATCAGCCAATTGCTCGTTCGTGCTTATATATCTAACATCAATTTCCCCTGACTGCTGTTTTTCACAAGAGAAAAAGAATTTCACTTCTATGTGCTTGGTTGCTTTAATTGATTCCGGAGTTTTGACCAATGTTATCGCTCTCTGGTTATCGCAATATATAATTGTCGCATTAATTTGCACACAGTCTATCTCTGACAACAATCTCCTGAGCCATACCCACGGTCTTACATACAGGTCTGGAAACGAAGTCAAATTCTGGTAGTGGGCGAGGGTACCTTAGCGTCGACGCATTTAAAACTATCGCTGCTACTAGACGGCGCTGTCGTCGGGGGATCAGCCTTAAACATAACCTCACATTTGATGTATAAACATTTACATTTGATATGTTGCAGGGGTAAAATATTAATCGACAGCATGACGAAGCCGTGCGCGGCCCCAAACTTTCGCTCCCTTGACACGCTCAATTTAGTACAAGCATGAAATACTAAAACAAAACAATTTTACATATGAAAATGTGATATAATTTATTTTATGACACGCTGTGCGTAAGACAATGAGAGTTCAAGACAAGAACAATTCCAATCGGTCAAACAACGATTATAATATTTTACCTGCGCAAATCGTACATGTTTGTCAGCGGTGATACAGATTAACGAATTTTTACAGGCGATATTTGACATAATCCAATCCTTAACACATTCATGGGAATATAACGATCTTCGATTAATTTAATAAAATTACCAGTTTTGGCTCTCCTGTTTTATATTCAATTTTGAATATCGCTCCAGTTTACGCTTTAATAGGTTAGTACCGGGTTAGTATATCATGCGCATGGGGCATGCTATGGTTGATCCCCCGATCGCAGCGCGGCCCTGGTGGCTACAACGTCACCCTCAGTTCGGCGACGTTAAGCGAACTACCCCCACCAGCTTCGTTTCCAGACCTGTATGTAAGACCGTGGCCATACCACCTCTTTGCTCACAGCACAGAGTGCGATAAACTCGGCTTCTGTAGTCGATGTTGCCGTTACCGTTTGCTTTTTAGAACCCCAAGCTACGGGACCAGAATTAACAAAACATACCCAACCAGATGTACTTGCTCGTCTGTCAATATCTCCCGCAAAATCAGAGTCACAATACGCTAACATTGTCGCATCATGTGTGCCGATACAATAGCTTATACCACAATTAGACGTCCCTTTTAGGTACTTTAAAACTCTTTGTACCCCTTGGCAATGCTGTGCGTTCGGTTTTTTCATAAATCTACTGAGTATTCCCACAATGTAAGCAATATCTGGTCGTGTGCCAATCATTAAGTACATAAGGGACCCGATCGCTTGCCTGTACGGAAAATTACATTTAATACTGTCATCATCATCATTTGTTTTCGAGAATTTAATTCCCGGATCTGCAGGAATGGAGACTGGATTGCATTTTTCATGATTGAATCTACGTAATACTTGATCTGCATATGAACTCTGGTGAATTCGAAGTTTTCCCTCGTCTCGATTCCTGTCGATCTGAAATCCCACGAAAAATTCGGCGGTTGAGAAAGTTATTTTAAATTCTTGGTGCATTTTCAACAATAGAACATTCATTTCATCCACACTCTCTCCACACATTAAACCATCATCCACGTAAATCGCGAGATAAATCTGGCTTTGAGCCTTTATGAATACGCATGGATCCGCACTCGATTTCACAAAACCATGTTTCACCAGGAAATCAATGAGCTTTTTGTTCCACTGCCTGGCGGCTTGTTTCAAACCATATAAACCTTTTAACAACCGACACACTTTGTTATTTTGCTTGATCACAGTTGGCTGTTCCATGTAGATCTCGTCTTCGAGGTCACCATGTAGAAACGCAGTTTTAACGTCAAACTGGAGTATCTCCCAGTTTTTGGCTGCTGCGATGGATAAAATCGTCCTCACAGAGCTGAATTTGACGACCGGTGCAAACGTCTCACCATAGTCAATCCCTTTCCTTTGCGAGCATCCTCTTGCAACCATCCGAGCCTTGTATTTGTCAATGGAACCATCGGCCTTGAGCTTTCGTTTAAATACCCAACGATTTGTGATTACGTTAGCATTTTGAGGTCGAGGGACGATTACCCAGGCTTGATTGTCTTCTAGTGATTTCAGTTCAGCATCGATGGCTTCACGCCATTTTTCAGCATCATCAGCTTCTAATGCTTCCTCGAGGGTTCCTGGTTCTACGTCGACCATGCAGCTCTCTGCCATCACCATTCTTGCTCGCTCTTGATCATCATTTACGCTCTCCTTTGATCGTTTTCGGGTCCGATACGGTGACCTTGGGATCGGGAGACGTGGGTTTCTGTATTTAGTTTTTGGTGATTCGCTTTGACAGCCTAGATCTTGTTCAAGCTATGTATCATCTGTCTTAACTGATGAACTGGAAGATTCGTTTTCTTCTCTTGAAAGCTCTGTGATTTGTTGAGATTGGCTGCTCTCATGGAATATCACGTCTCGACGAATCAGGATCTTTGTGCCCTCGGGATTGAAGACTCGATAAGCCTTATTTCCCTCGCTGTATCCAATCATCAGACATTTCGTCGAGTGTTCCTCCCACTTTGTGCGTTGTTCCTTCGGTACGTGAACATAACAATCGCAACCGAAAACTCTCAGATGCTTGACAGAAGGTTTTTCACCATACCAAACTTCGAAAGGCATTGTGTTTCCCTCCAGAGTGTCAGAAGCTGTTCTGTTCTTGAGATACACGGCCGTATTTACTGCCTCAGCCCAGAGAAAACGTGGCAGGTTTCGTTCGTGGAGCATCGCCTTTGCTGATTCCAAAATCGTTCGATTTTGACGTTCTATAAAACCATTTTGCTCTGGAGCTCGTGGTGTTGACTTTTCGTGCTTAACTCCCTTGGATAATAGGAACTTTCTCACATCGGCATTGCAGAATTCTAGCCCACAGTCCGTTCTTAGTCTTTTTATTTGGTGCCCATCAGCCTGGACTTCTGCATAGAATTCTTGGAAATACTCCAACACATCTGGTTTCTCTTTCAGAAAATAGACAAAACAATACCTTGAACAGTCATCTTTGATTAGCGAAAAATAATTTGCACCTCCAATCGAGGGCTCACTCATCTTACCACAAAGGTCGGCGTGAAAAATCTCACCTGGTAAGCTTGACCGCTCACCCTTTCGTTTAAATGGCTGCCTGTGTTGTTTACCGTAAATACATCCTTCACAAAAAGGGTTCTCAGTGTCTGGATTGAACTATAGATCGTCTACTACTCGTTGTTCACGCATTTGTTTTAACATCTGGTAATTGACATGTCCTAGCCGCTCATGCCAGAGCTTCAAGCTCACTTCTGTCGCCACCAGAGCTTCATCCACCATTATCGTGTTCACGTTGAGCCTATAGAGATTGTTATTCTTCTTACCATCCAGAATTATATAGTCATCTTTCATAAAAACTACTCGTTTACCACCTTCCTCGAAAATTATTCTGATTCCCTTCTCCGTTGATTGTCTAATTGAAATCAGATTCTTTTCGATTTTTGGAACATACAACACATTTTTCATAGTATGAATAACACGTTCCCAACTTGCATCTGTCACTGAAATGTCAATGTCACCTCTCCCTCTGACATCAATGCGTGTACCTTCACCTACTCTAACACTGTGTACGCCAGCTGGGCATGGGGTAAAATTTTTGAACCATTGTCTGACGAACGACATGTGCTGCGTTGCACCCGAATCAGCATACCAGCAATTTTCACTTTTGCTTACACTCACTGACTCAACTTCATCAACGATAAGTAACTCACTCTTGTCGGACCTTGGTTGTCCACTGGTTTCTGTCGTCGTTTCTGCCACGAGAGATTTACTCTGAGCATTCTTCTGGTCTCGCTGTTTCTTATAACAATCACGTGCCCAATGTCCCGGAACTTTACAGTAGTTACACTTCCCTGGCTTCCGTGTCTGTGTATGCCCTTCAATTTGGACCTCACATTGCGAATTGAAATTTTTCTTTCTATTATTATTTTTCTTACCGTTCCACCGGGCACTCAGTGCTTCTGACGTTTGTTGACCATCTTCTGACCTTTGGCTTAATAGACTTTCTTCATTGATGAGATGTCCGGTGAGTCTTTCGACTGTTTGTTCTTCTCTGGGTACAACCAACCACGCAGCTCTTATGTTGTCATATTTGTGTGGTAGTCTGCCCAAAATTTTTGCCATGATTACTGGTTCTTTTTGTTCAAGATCCATTTCACTTAGCCTTTGTGTCAATGAAGTCAACCTCGTTATAAAATCCATGATCTTTTCATCAATCTCCATCTTTGCATTTATAAAACGATCGAGTAAGACTTGCATTGATTGATCACTCTTCTCAGCATGGACTGTTTTCAATCTCGACCACATTTGTGCTGCCGTTGTGCATTTGGTCATGTACTTCAGCTGTTCGATCTCCAAACCACGCATCAAGAAAGCCTTTGCTGCTTTATCCTTTTTGTCCCAAGCTTCTGGGTCAACTGCTGGTTTCGGAATTGTGCCAAGAATGTACGGCTCCAAGTCATTTTCACCCATATAAATTTCCATTTGCATTTTCCATAATTGGTAATTCTGTCCATTAAACTTGTGTATTTGATACGTTCTCGATTCGGCCATATTCACTGCCGCTTCACGATCCTCGAACACTACACGTTCACGTTCATCTACACTCGAGTTATCGAAATTAACAAAAGATTCACCCAGAGCAGAATCGTCCAAAAGAACAATAGGAATGTTTTTACGATCCGACATTCGTCACATACAATGAAAGGTTAAATTTAAAAAAAAAACTGTTCTCCAGAAACACGCGGTGGCATGCGGTCCTGGGCCCATAACCTGTTAAAATTTATATTTAATATTTTACACTCTCCGAATCGATAAATAATGATCCACGGAAAATATCGGGTGGTTGATGTAAATGAAAACACTTAAAAATTCAATCTTTAATGATCGACGAATAGTTTTTTATTTATTATCGACGATTATATTGGATTAAAAAAATGAAGAACAAAATAACATGACTTGCACGAGGCAGCTTCGAAAACGGTAGTGCGAGAGGGGAAAAACGTGAAAGTAGCACAACATCAATCAAAAGAAGAACTGAATACAATTGTGGGTATTGATGTTAGCGGTCGCTCTATAGGCAGCGCTCCAAAACGCAAAAAAGCGCCACGATTCAAAAACTCTTAACAATTGTATACAGAGAGTTTTTATAATTTTATAAGTTTAAAATAACGTAAATATAAATGAAAGACATTATGTGTATAAATTGAATAGTCTGTATTAAATAAATCAGTGAGTTAATATTTAAAATTAAAGATTAAATTCATTTTGAAACATTCCCGCGCTCAGTCCGAATTTCTATTCGCTAGGCAGCGAACGAAAACGGACCAGTCAGCATCGAAGTAACGACCAGCTCAGGCTGGCTCGTAACAAAATTGGCGCAGTCGGTAGGACAATTAAATGCTGCACCTGAGTCACGGGAATTAAAAATTCAAATTTAAAATAATAAAAATAATCGGAAAATCATAATAAAAGTGGAATAACGTAAATGGAAATAAAGTAGAATCAAATTGAAAAATAAATAAAATTGAGTTAAAAAAATATATATATATATATATATTATTGAATAAAATTTAAATGAACTGAACGAGATAAAATTAACTGAATAAGGTAAAATAAATCGAGCGAAATAGAATGATTTAAATAAAATAAATAAAAGTCAAAGTGAAAAAAATAAAATAAAATAAAAATTTGTGTTGCGCGAAATTACTCTAATATAAACGGAACTCAAAACGGGTAAACCATTGTATTGAGGATTATTCCTCCTACGGGTTCATTTTCTGATTCCCATTGCGAAGTTCATTCGGATCTCGGTTGGGTGAACTGAGTAGCTTGACCGCCCCGATTCGAGCTTCGTAACGCGATCGGAAAAGAGCCGAAGACCCTCGCTTGCTTGACCTGTTCAGCGAGGTGGTACCTGCCAACCAGCCCACAGGGTGGGTCCAACGCGGGATTTCACCGACGGAAGGCCCGGACTTCAGGGGACGACGCTGGAATTCGCGGGGCTGCGAATCGCTGGACCTCAACACGTCGCGGGATGTCGGATCTGATACATTAAGTGAGAGGTGAACGGTGTGTGTGCAAAGACAAAGTGACTTTTAAGGACGATCGATTATTGGATTTATTACGCTAAGGAAGCAGATTGGTCAGCCAGAAATTTCTTTTTATATTTTGTAAGTCGAGATGCCGCCCAAAAAGGGGTCATCCTCGCATTCGTCACGGCGTTCCGGTATGCGTTCACATGGAGACGCAGCGCCTCAATTGTCAACTCCGACGAATAGAGTCGAGTCATCGGTAAATATAGCTAGCAATAATAGTAGTGAAGTTGAACAAATTGACAACATGTCGAGCACATTGTCAAACGAGGGTCGCCAATTATCCGTAAATTCGCATAGATCTTTCACGACTAACCCCATACCCGGGTTTAAAATTGCTACATCGCTGATTCCCAGCTTTGATGGAGAAAATATACCGGTAGAAAGTTTTGTAGAATATTGTAGAGCTGCTTCAACAGCTATCGAGCCACACGAGGAAAAATTCTTCGTCATTTTTATTCGAACAAAATTAAGCAAAAAAGCTTTGCAATATACCCAAGGTAAAAGTTTTGACACCCTCGACGATTTGCTCAACACGTTAGAGAGAGGCTTATTGCATAAAAAGGATAAAAGCTAATTGCTTCGACAAATTACGAATGTGTCGCGTAATTATAAGGAAACAATCGCGGATTATGCGCAACGTGTTTCATCTATTTTAACGGACATAATCCGTTGCATTGACAATGGCGGATCAGGAGAAGCCCATAAAATTATTATAGAAAACACTAAAGTCATGGCCATCCGCCACTTTATCCGCGGTTTAGATAAACGCACATTGGATTTTTTGAAAAAAGAGCCCACATCTTTTGATGAGGCAATTGATTTAGCAACAGCTGCCGACATGGAGGCGCGTTGCTGGGGCGACATTCATCATAAAAATCCGACCATGGCTCCTCCGGATCCTCATTGTTCCTCGCACACAGAAAATGTAAAGTTCGTGTCAAGAAGGCAGGTTGCTCACATAAATTCAGGTCAGAATAGACGGGATTATAGGATTTCGAGAGCTTCTGGACAATGCTTTAATTGTGGGGATTTTGGGCACCGAAAATTGGATTGCTCCAAGGCAATAAATGTAAGTCATAAAAAATCGTCAAGGGAAAATAAGTGTAGCTATTGCCGTTTGGACAACCATAACGAACATAATTGTTTTATAAAAAGAAGGCATTTACGAGAGGTTGAAGAAATCGCGGAGAAGAAGGCGCGAAACAACAGGCATTTAAACTCGAAAACGAGCCAAGCGGGGGACGTAGCGATGGTTCGTGTATTTGGAAAACGTCCCGTAGGCGATACGTCTTGCACCTCAACAGTAGACGCGAACTCTCCGTCGCAATCGTCAATTTGAATGATTTTGCATACTTCAAGGGTACGGCTCAACTCATGATAGACACGGGGTCCGATTTAAATTTGATTAAAGAAAATGCGGTTAATCCTCGAGTACATATCAATAAAAATATGATCTATCAAATCACGGGAATAGGCGATGGAATTTATAAAACATTAGGCGAAATCAAAGTTCAAATAAAAAAGGTAGAGACGCTTTTTCAAATAGTTTCACAATCTTTTCCCATTAAACCACATGGCATAATCGGTATGCAATTCTCAAAGAAACATCGCGCTATTCTCAATTTCGACACTGATGAGTTACAGATCAAAACAAATAATATTTCCTTCATTCAACATCACACCATTCATTTGCCGGCGCGAACGAAACAACTAATTAAGATACCAGTTTTTAACTGTAATGTCACGGAAGGATATCTCAGGAAAATTGCAACAGGTCCCGGAATTTATTTAGGTGAATCCCTTGTAAAACAAGAACACGGTTATGCTAGGCTGTACGCTATTAATACAAATACTCACGCCATCGATTTAACTCTCGCACCGGTCGAGCTCGAAGAGTGTCATATTATACCGTCTCGAGTCCGCGTTAATCCTACCCCTCATTCACATGCCGAGGGAAAGAAAATCGAAGGAGGTCGCGTCACTGAGCTATTGAAAATCTTAAATTTAAATCATTTAACCACGGAAGAAAAAGAAAACATCCTCCCGATTCTAGCAGAATACTCGCCCCAATTTCACTTACCTGATGGCCCACTAGGGGCTACGACGGCTCTCAGTCATAAAATAATAACTACCGATGAGCGGCCCATAAATACAAAACAGTACCGTTACCCACCGTTCCAACGGGAGGAGATCCGACGGCAGGTAGATGATTTGCTCGCGAAAGGTATAGTTCGACCATCCGACTCCCCTTATAACTCACCCCTATGGATCGTACCTAAGAAGGCAGATTCATTAGGTAATAAGAGGTGGAGAATGGTTATAGATTATCGCGCATTGAACGAAAAAACGGTAGGCGATGCGTATCCTTTACCGAATATAACCGACATTTTAGACCAACTTGGAGGAGCTAAATATTTTTCTATCCTGGATCTCGCTTCCGGTTTTCACCAGATTCAAATGGACCCGGAGTCACAAGCGAAAACTGCTTTCTCAACTCCTTTCGCTCACCTTGAATTTACGCGGATGCCTTTCGGATTGAAAAATGCCCCTGCTACGCTTCAACGATTAATGGATAAGGTTCTTACGGGATTACAGGGCATCGAATTATTCGTTTACATGGACGATATCGTAATTTACGCGAATTCCCTTCAAGAACACTCTATAAAATTAAAAAAATTATTAGCCCGACTTAAAACCGCAGGATTAGCGCTTCAGCCCGATAAATGTCAATTCTTGCGCAAGGAAATTGTCTATCTCGGGCATATCATCACCGCAACCGGCGTAAAACCAGATCCGAGAAAAATAGAAGCCGTAAAAAAATTCCCCGTCCCGCGAACTAAGAAAAACATTAGGCAATTTTTAGGACTTGCAGGATATTATCGCCGGTTTATTCCAGATTTTGCAAAGATTGCTAAGCCGCTGACTATATTATTGAGAAAAAATTCACATTTTAATTGGACAGACACACAACAGCAAGCATTCAGTATATTACGCGATAAACTCTGCGCAGAACCCATTCTTCAATACCCAGATTTCGAAAAACCTTTTGTTGTGACCACAGATGCATCAGACTTAGCACTTGGAGCCGTACTCAGTCAAGGCGAGATCGGAAAAGATCTGCCGATCGCCTACGTGTCGCGAACGTTGAATGGTGCCGAAGCTAATTATACTACCTCCGAAAAAGAGCTGCTCGCGATAGTTTTTGCGGTAAATCACTTCAGACCTTACCTATATGGAAATCGCTTCACTTTAGTAACCGATCATCGACCTCTCGTTTGGCTAAACAATTTGAAGGATCCAGTATCCAGGCTTGCAAGATGGCGTATCAAATTGAGTGAATATGATTACGAAATTCTATATAAGAAAGGTAACGCAAATTGTAATGCTGATGCACTGTCTCGCAATCCTCCGAATCTACACGAGATCTCACCTACGAACAAAAACAGAGACGATACAGCGGACTTAATAGGGCCGGCCAAACAGGTTTTGAACATTGACGTTCATTTACCTGGTTCGTCGCCCCTAACGACTGACAAAAACGTTGACGTAGAAATGGAGGACGAGGATTGTGACAACAGGGAATTGACGGAAAATGATGGGCAGGTGGCTGAACTTGTTGGTGCTGCGTTCGTTGACCTGGGCATCGGTATTGATTTTTTCGATGTGGATATCGACCCCGACGGGAGAGTGTACAGAAGCACTAGTCGGGCTAAACTCCCTGCCGGTTATACAGCGGTGACGAGCGGAGTTCTTCATACCCGCTGCCGGGGGAGGTTAAATACAGCCCCGTTATCGGCACAGCTACTTCATGGTACCTGTCTTGAAGAGCGTGAATCCGAGGGGCTGGTACCAGGGGGGACAACCGAACTCGACGGTGCAACTGTCTCAGGTATGCAAAGGGCGCCCCGGTCTAATAGCAATATTGCACCCCGACTCTCCGGCAATCCTGAGGCAGACCCGTCGGGAACGCCAGCGAACAATAGAGTAAGACCCAAACATGAGAACGAGACCAACGGAGAAAGTTCATTGAGAAGGCCAGTAAACATCATTGAGAAGTCATGCATCGCTTAAAGTAAAGAAAAAATCACTACACAAAAAGGACACATTGTAAATTTTATTCCTGCCGATTGCATTCTGACATCGACCGTAAGTCGTGAATTGAAGGACGCGGGTCTGGAAGATATTGAAGCAATCAAATCAAATGAACACGAAGTAGGACAAGTAGTAGCCTTGTTCATGAAAGATAGATACATTTTTAATCTGGTTGTAAGAAACACTTTTGACGAACGTACCTCTTTACATAATGTAACGTCAGCCATCGAAGCTTTAAGGCAAGCCATGGAATACTTGGATGTTTCAACTGTTAGCGTAATGAAAACTGGAAATAGCCTAGATCAATTGTCATGGCTCGCAATAGAAAATATATTCAGAAAAAATTTTGCGGAATCTAGTCGACAAATTATAGTTTGCTCGGGCGAAATACAGGTACCACGCGAGGAGAACCGCGAAAATATAATACGCGAATATCACGAATCGGCTGTAGGCGGACATAAAGGTGCATCGAAAACATACTGGCGAATCCGAATGGATTATTATTGGGAAGGAATGAGCGATGATATTCGAAAATTTGTTAAAGAATCTAAAAATTGTCAGGAATACAAACTCGTTCGTAACAAGACCCGTCTCCCAATGAAAATCACAGATACACCAAGTGAACCTTTCGAAAAAGTCCAGATGGACATAGTAGGGCCGCTACCTGTCATAGAGAGAGGAAACAGGTATATTTTGACCTTTCAAGACAACTTTTCAAAATATTGCGAGGCAGTACCTTTAAAAACGATTGATTCGGTAACAGTAGCTTGCGCGTTATCAGAACATTTCATCACGCGTTTCGGTTGTCCTAAAAACCTACATACTGACCAAGGAAGTAATTTTATCAGTAAAATTATGCAGACAATTTGTAAAATATTTAAAATAAACAAAATTGAGTCTACCGCGTTTCACCCAGAATCTTTAGGCTCACTTGAGCGTAGCAACCACTCACTTATAGAATATTTAAAACAATTCGGCAACGAGCAAAATTGGGATTCATGGTTGCGATACGCAATTTTCAGTTACAACACTTCAGTACACGAGTCAACCGGTTTCCCTCCTCACACTCTAATCTTTGGCAAGGAAGCTAATATCCCTTCTAGCTTCAGTAGAGGAACACAGGTTATTACATACATTGAACACCTAGACGATTTTCTCCGGAAATTATCAGAAACTCAATCAAAAGCTGCCGAGCGTCTTAACGCCGCTAAATGGAGATCAAAGCAGTATTACGATAGAAAAATTAATAACAAAAACTTTCAGATTGGAGAACACGTCTATCTCCTCAAGGAACCCCATATAAATAAATTCGACCGCCAGTACGTAGGGCCATATGAAATAGTACAACTTCTCGGCGAGCGTAACGCGGAAATTCGCATTAGTAATAACCGCACTAAGGTTGTTCATTTAGATAAGTTGAAACATGCCGCGATACCTACGACATCATAGTAATCACAATGTTCTTCATCTCGCAAAATATAAAAAGTCGTTCTCTAGCGAAGCGACTTTTTCTTTAAGGGGGGAGGTGTTACGAGCGCACGCTCGTCACGCAGTCGCCACCTATCGCGCGATATTCGAATCTCTAGATCGAGCCATTAGAGCATGAGTAATCGAACTTCTTGACACGAACTAGCCCACGCTTTAGCGAAATTGATTGATAAATAAATAGATGTACATTTAACATGCATGATTATTATAAGTATTGTAATTCTGTTCTACCTTGGGTTTTTGAATCCTGGTTTCCCCAAGGGCATGGGCAAATGCCAGAACAGTAAAAGAACACAAAAAACAGAGAGGTCCAGGATAATTTATAAGTCCCTCCTCGACAACATGTTGTACAGATCTCAAGAAAATCTTCTTGGAAATTCAAAAGACTGTATTTCCAAGAACTTAGCAATAAGACACACGTGTAGAAAGTAGCTAAATAAAATATAAATGTCTTGACAACGACGTGACTCGAGCGAAAAAGCAAAGATTGAAACATACTTGCAATATGAAACCCGTAAAGAAAAGCCTTTTACAATTTTTCTTAACAAAGAGTTTCCGCTCTTTAGAAAATTTCACGTGCCTAACACTTGAACGACCACTCGCCATGCGTATCTGGTCGCCAAATGTTTTATTACCACCCGCGACTTAACGCGAGTCGCGAAGCTGGAAAAAAGGGCCTTCTACTTAACATCAAGGGTGACGGGCCAGACGCCCGCCACCGAGCGCTCTTACGACCCCGACCGCGGGGCCTTACCACCCCTGCCCTTGCCTTCGAATGGTACCCTGTACACTTTTTCCTGGGTTTTCATCCCCACTTTTTTAAACTTTAACCAATTAGAAAATTGCTTCTTCGTGGAGAGAAAACTTTGAGCATCCTCGAGTCGCGTCGTCGGATAGGCAGTCTCTTCGAGATTTCCAAGGAAGTAACAACAGGCGAAGAACTCGGCGTTTTCTTCGCTATCGGTTTTGTTACTTTCTTTTACTATTTTTGTATAGACATTGTATACAGAGAGTTTTTATAATTTTATAAGTTTAAAATAACGTAAATATACATTAAAGATATTATGTGTATAAATTGAATAGTCTGTATTAAATAAATCAGTGAGTTAATATTTAAAATTAAAGATTAAATTCATTTTTAAACATTCCCGCGCTCAGTCCGAATTTCTATTCGCTAGGCAGCGAACGAAAACGGACCAGTCAGCATCGAAGTAACGACCAGCTCAGGCTGGCTCGTAACAGCGATCACGTGACACTCGGCAGTGCCGCGTCAATGCTCAAGTGTCACGTGATCGCTTCAGATGACGCGTGTCACGCTATCGCTTCAGATGACGAGCCATCTCGAAGTGAGGGTAAATCGGGAGGAACCGTACCAGGATTGTGTATTCTGGGCGGAGGTAGTTCGGCGGAAGTTAAATAGCCACCACCCCCGCTCGAGTGGGGGACCCCGAGAGCCCACTGGTCTGTGGCATGGCTAGGGCCGGCTCGAGGGGGGTACCCTCGGTGCCCGTTACAACGACGCTCCAGACCTAAACACTCTACTTGTACGCGAGTTTGGAGCTCCGATGGTTACGGGTGCGATTCTCTGTGAACTAGAAATAATGAATTTAGTACCTCTGTTACGCTGGCAGACGGAAGTCTGGAAAATGAATTTGCTCTCCACCAGAATTAAGTACTTTTTAAGTACTATTTTGGTACTCAGTTCATGATTTTAGTACACTGTAAAATTTAGCGGGGTAGGATTTTGAAAATTCTCCTGCTAGCGGGCTGTTACGCTAGCAGAACACTGCGAAGGAATGTGAAATTGTGGGTTTTTATTTCACAGGAATTAAGTACTTTTTAAGTACTTTTGAACAGCGAAAATTTTCGCTAGCCCCACCCCTTCAGCCGAAAAACTCACCCCCTGGTCCGTAGAAGCAGCCCTGAGATAAAAATCTATAGTTTTGATGAAATCGTCTCGTCTTTTGACGTGAGTATACAGTGAATTAGGTACTCGAAGAATACTCATCGTGCGATTTTAGTACTCATCCCCTTTGGCCGGAAAAATCATCCCCTTGTCGTATATACGAGCCTCCAGATCGAAAATCTATAGTTTTGATGGAATCGTCCCGTCCTTTGACGTGACTATTCACTGAATTAGGTACTCGAAAAATACCCATCGTGCGATTTTAGTACTCATCCCTTTTGGCCGGAAAAATCATCCCCTTTTCGTATATACGACAAGGGGATGACTTTTCCGGCCAAAGGGGATGAGTACTAAAATCGCACGATGGGTATTTTTCGAGTACCTAATTCAGTGAATAGTCACGTCAAAGGACGGGACGATTCCATCAAAACTATAGATTTTCGATCTGAAGGCTCGTAGATACGACAAGGGGATGATTTTTCCGGCCAAAGGGGATGAGTACTAAAATCGCACGATGGGTATTCTTCGAGTACCTAATTCACTGTATACTCACGTCAAAGGACGAGACCATTCCATCAAAACTATAGATTTTCGATCTGGAGGCTCGTATCTACGACAAGGGGATGATTTTTCCGACCAACGGGGATGAGTACTAAAATCGCACGATGGGTATTCTTCGAGTACCTAATTCACTGTATACTAACGTCAAAGGACGAGACGATTCCATCAAAACTATAGATTTTCGATCTGGAGGCTCGTATATACGACAAGGGGATGATTTTTCCGACCAACGGGGATGAGTACTAAAATCGCACGATGGGTATTCTTCGAGTACCTAATTCACTGTATACTCACGTCAAAGGACGAGACCATTCCATCAAAACTATAGATTTTCGATCTGGAGGCTCGTATATACGACAAGGGAATGATTTTTCCGACCAACGGGGATGAGTACTAAAATCGCACGATGGGTATTCTTCGAGTACCTAAATCAGTGAATAGTCACGTCAAAGGACGAGACCATTCCATCAAAACTATAGATTTTCGATCTGGAGACTCGTATATACGACAAGGGGATGATTTTTCCGGCCAAAGGAGATGAGTACTAAAATCGCACGATGGGTATTTTTCGAGTACCTAATTCACTGTATACTCACGTCAAAGGACGAGACGATTCCATCAAAACTATAGATTTTCGATCTGGAGACTCGTATATACGACAAGGGGATGATTTTTCCGGCCAAAGGGGATGAGTACTAAAATCGCACGATGGGTATTCTTCGAGTACCTAATTCACTGTATACTCACGTCAAAGGACGAGACGATTCCATCATAACTATAGATTTTCGATCTGGAGGCTCGTATATAGGACAAGGGGATGATTTTTCCGACCAACGGGGATGAGTACTAAAATCGCACGATGGGTATTCTTCGAGTACCTAATTCACTGTATACTTACGTCAAAGGACGAGACGATTCCATCAAAACTATAGATTTTCGATCTGGAGTCTCGTATATACGACAAGGGGATGATTTTTCCGGCCAAAGGGGATGAGTACTAAAATCGCACGATGGGTATTCTTCGAGTACCTAATTCACTGTATACTCACGTCAAAGGACGAGACCATTCCATCAAAACTATAGATTTTCGATCTGGAGACTCGTATATACGACAAGGGGATGATTTTTCCGGCCAAAGGGGATGAGTACTAAAATCGCACGATGGGTATTCTTCGAGTACCTAATTCACTGTATACTCACGTCAAAGGACGAGACGATTCCATCAAAACTATAGATTTTCGATCTGGAGGCTCGTATCTACGACAAGGGGATGATTTTTCCGACCAACGGGGATGAGTACTAAAATCGCACGATGGGTATTCTTCGAGTACCTAATTCACTGTATACTTACGTCAAAGGACGAGACGATTCCATCAAAACTATAGATTTTCGATCTGGAGTCTCGTATATACGACAAAGGGATGATTTTTCCGGCCAAAGGGGATGAGTACTAAAATCGCACGATGGGTATTCTTCGAGTATCTAATTCACTGTATACTCACGTCAAAGGACGAGACCATTCCATCAAAACTATAGATTTTCGATCTGGAGACTCGTATATACGACAAGGGGATGATTTTTCCGGCCAAAGGGGATGAGTACTAAAATCGCACGATGAGTATTTTTTGAGTACCTAATTCAGTGAATAGTCACGTCAAAGGACGGGACGATTCCATCAAAACTATAGATTTTCGATCTGGAGGCCCGTATATACGACAAGGGGATGATTTTTCCGGCCAAAGGGGATGAGTACTAAAATCGCACGATGGGTATTCTTCGAGTACCTAATTCACTGTATACTCACGTCAAAGGACGAGACGATTCCATCAAAACTATAGATTTTCGATCTGGAGGCTCGTATCTACGACAAGGGGATGATTTTTCCGACCAACGGGGATGAGTACTAAAATCGCACGATGGGTATTCTTCGAGTACCTAATTCACTGTATACTCACGTCGAAGGACGAGACCATTCCATCAAAACTATAGATTTTCGATCTGGAGGCTCGTATATACGACAAGGGGATGATTTTTCCGGCTAAAGGGGATGAGTACTAAAATCGCACGATGGGTATTCTTCGAGTACCTAATTCACTGTATACTCGCGTCAAAAGACGAGACGATTTCATCAAAACTATAGATTTTTATCTCGGGGCTGCTTCTACGGACCAGGGGGTGAATTTTTCGGCTGAAGGGGTGGGGCTAGCGAAAATTTTCTTTCACTGTTCAAAAGTACTTAAAAAGTACTTAATTCCTGTGAAATAAAAATCCACAATTTCACGTTCCTTCGCAGTGTTCTGCTAGCGTAACAGCCCGCTAGCAGGAGAATTTTCAAAATCCTACCCCGCCAAATTTTACAGTGTACTAAAATCATGAACTGAGTACCAAAACAGTACCTAAAAAGTATTTAATTCTGGTGCAGAGCAAATCCATTTTCCAGACTTCCGTCTGTCAGCGTAACAGAGGTGAATTTAGTCGGGAGATTTCCACCGACGGGGAATAATTGGACGTTCACTTCCCATGTGGCGTTAACTCAAACTTTTTTTGTTAGGTAAAGGAGTAGTGGATGTGGATTAATCACGGGGGAGTATTAATATATATGTATATTTTTATTATAAAGAAAAATAGGATGAATTGAAGAAACACAACAAGATAAAAACAAAATAATACAAAATAAAATGATAAAAATGGATAAAGAAAGTAATAATTACATTTTTGGGATGAGGGGAGGCGGGGTCATCTCCTCCGCGATGTCCCAGATCTCTAGTGTTCCGAGGAGCTGCTTGACGACCTCGTACTCTCGCTTTCTTTCCACGCATTGGTGCTGCATCAACTTTTCTGCTTCTTCCACATCCCATAACGCCCTTCGCTTCCCACGGACGCTGCAGCGAATGATCCACTCTGTCAATCTGTCCTTGTTCGACCGCACTTTCGGGAGGTCGATCGAGATCAGTCGCCATGGGGTTGCTTCGATCTCTTCGGCCATCCTCCTTTCTTCTTGCTATTTTCTTTTTTCCTCCTGACTTGCCTCTGTCGTTTGCGCCGCCTTTCCCTTTCTAATCTTCCTCCTTTCACTCAATCCCATAGCCTTGCCACCATCGTGCGGCTTTCCTCCTGTATGGAGGGTGGAACGTGAGTCCCTGCGTATGGGCCATTGCAGTCGAAGTGCGCCACCCCAGTCGAGTATTCTGTTTGCGAACCTTTTTCTATTTTTGCTGTAAGGAATTGGATCGATCAAGTAAATAAATAGGTTCTTTCTTTGTTATATCCTTTTTCATGACCTGGACTGTTTCGTTGTATTTTTTCAGATTTGTAACGTGGTACATGCCCCTCTCTAGGTGGTTGGATTTATTTTCCAAGATATATGTTAACTTGGCTACTTTTAGCTTGATGCGGTATGGCCCCTCGTAAATTGAAAAGAATTTCGCTATTCTTTTATTTGTTAGATTGCTTACATTGCAAGCGCGGGCTAAGACGAGCTGGTTTTTCAGGAACTCAGTTAGCTTGTGCCTCTTTTTTTAAATCTGTGCCCGTTGTTTCCCCCTTTTTCCTTATTCGTTCTATCGGTTCGTGATGTGTTCTATTCATACAATCTTCGATAGCCCTTACCCACTTGACCCAGGTTAAGTGTGTTTTGGCCTCGGCCAGCAATGTTCGAAGGAATCACCTAATTCTCGATTAACCCGTTCAACAATGTTTCCCTGTGGGTGTCTTATCGACGAGAAAACTGGTTGTATTTTTTCGGTTTTTCGTTATTCTAGTCAGAGTTTAGACGTGAATTGGGTTCCATGGTCGAACTGGATAGCTGTCGGTTTCCCCTAGTTAGGGATGTAGTTTTTAAATATTTTAGCGATTGTTGCTGGTGCTGTTGCAGCTTTTAGGGGGTACAATTTAACAAATTTTGTGAATGCGTCTATGGTTACCAGCAGGTACTTCATGCCAGCCTGGGCTAAGAGAGTGGTGCGTAATAATTGATAGATATCGGTTTTCCAGGTCCATCTGACACGGTGTGTCGTTGTTTTGCGTCTGAATGTTGATTAGGTACTTTATTCGTTTGGTAGTAGTCGCATGTGGCGATCAGTTGCCGGATTTTCCATTACAAATGAGGGTATTTGAAATCTTCCTTGATTATTTTCCATAATTTCTTTGGTCCAATATGTCCATAGAGTTTATGTGTGATGGTCGTCAAATGCCTTCATCAACTCCGTAGGCAAAACAATCTTGGATGGCTCGCCTTCTGATTTCTTCATCAAGATATCACCTTGCAATCTGTACCCTTGTCATCCCTATTCAGGATGTTATCCTGACATCATCCTACTCAGGAGGTTTGTGACGACGTTTTGGGTGCCGGGGCAATGTATAAAGTAATTCTCGAGGAATGTTACGGCTTGATGATCAGTTAATGCTTGAATGTGGGACCCCATGACGTATGTCCGGAATTTTTTTAGTGCCCACACTATCGCCAAGAGTTCCTTTTTTGTGGTTGTGTATGTCAGCCGGCCCCCTTAAGAGTTCGACTGGCAAAAGCTATCACGCAGATCTCCTCTTCATCGTCTTTTTGCGCTAGGGTTGCCCCCAGCGCATAGTCACTAGCATCCTTTTGGATGATGTATCCTTCGCCTGGGTCGGGATGGCTCAATAGTACATCGGAGATAAACAACTCCTTCACCTTTTTCAACTTGGTTTCTTTCTCTTCTCCCCACCGCCATTTGATTCTATTTTTCAGTGGTTTATTTAATCCAATTGTTCCACGGGCGCGTCTTTGCGTGAATTTACTATGATAGTCAATTAATCCTAGGGAACCCCGCAGCTGTTATATGATTTTAGGAGCTGGGAATTGCTGTATTGTCTCTATCTTCTCTGGCTGTGGTCTGATTCCTTGCGTTGTGAGTACGTGGCCCAAAAATTCTATTCCGTGCCTGAAGAACTTTGCTTTCTCGAGTTTGAATCATTCCGTGGGTTTCCAGTCTGCGGAATAGTGCCTCAAGATGATCTTTGTGTTGCTGCCGTGAGCCCGATATGCAGAGCAAATCGTCAACAAAATTCAATACATTGGACGGTATTCACAGTCGTTGCTTAGATTTTGAGTCGGCCTTAAGCATGACTTAAGACGCCGTTCATATTCACAGTCGTGAATTGAGTACTGCCTCAAGCAATAATTTTATCTTTGGCTTGATGAAGCAATTCTTATTTTATTAGTTTCACAGTCACTGCTTAAGAATATCTTAAGTTGTGGATAATTCATAATCAAATAAGATGTACGTATTTGCTGCAAACGCCGTTTTATTTGAACGATTTGAGGTTGTTTTTAAGTCAACATCGTAGTAGACTCAAGACATTGACGCCAGAACTCAGTGCTGCCAGATTGAGGGGAAGCGAACCCATATGCCCCGCCATATGGTTGTCCTCAACGGCTCTTAAGATGATGGAGGACAAAAATTCTCTCCCTCTCGCTCGCGCCGCTTCGAGCGCCGATGACGCTGTCTCTCTCGCACTCGAATAGGTCTTCCATCACCTTAAGGAGGAGAAGCTACTGACATCGCCTATGGTCGTTGCATGCAGCTAGTATCGTTACTCTTATCTTTTATAACCCCAAAAACTGATGTGATGCGAGATCAGCAAACATAACTATTGACACATACACAAATGTGTATGCGTCAATTTATCTATACAGACTAACATAGAAATTTAAGAAAAAATCTAAAAAGCAGATATAAATAGGGAAACGTAAAAAAAGAAAACAATATGAGAAAGCAATGTGCAAGGTTCCACTTTGCATCCTTGTTTTCATATAAAATCCGCTCGTAAATATCGAGTCCGCTCATAAATAACGAGTCCGGAATGAATATACGGGGAATTCAAATCTAAAAAATTGCAAATCGTATGAAATCTGTATCATACGAAATCTATATCAATCGTTTACTATCGAAAGATCGTATTATTTAAAGGGAAAAAAAATTCAAATCGAATAATTAAATAAATCAAAAAATTCACAGGCACGCCTTCATATCAAGAAAGAGATCTGGAATTTAGAGCAACTCCTTTTTTTGAGGTCAACTTCAGATTGTTCAACTTAAAAAAATCCAATTAGTTTATTTAAAGTTAATAAAAAAGTGAAAAAAAATCACGGGCACGCCTTTGTATTGAGATAGAGAGCTGAAATTTGGAGAACTTGGTCTCTTTGGAATCAACTTCAGATTGTTCAACTTGAAAAATTAAAGAAAAAAGTCGATAAGTATAATAATAAACATTATTGAGGCACCCCTTAGCATTAAGATAAGGGGCTCAAGTTTAGAGGCTTTAGTTCTACGAGGTCAACTTTCGACTTCCGGACAACAATCGGAAATATATCTCTTAACGGCGAGTCTAGTGCATGGGGGTGACACACAACACGCTCGCATGCATCCTTAATGTAGCTGGCCGCTAGTGGCGCTGGCATCCACGAGACCGGTGCGGCGGCTACAGCTCTATCAGACGTATAGGCAAAAATAAAACATACGCCGTTGTTCTCTCGACGATGTTCTCTCATTTTTTTTCGTTTCTATCCGAAATTCGTTTTCGTTACTGAAAATGGTGAGGTGGTAGAGTTGGAAAAAAACCGAAAATCTCGATCGAAAAGATATATAAATATTTATTGGAATTATACGTATAGTGTATAACAATGCGGTTTAACAAAAAATCAGGTTTTTTCAGTGACGCAAAACTTAGATGTTTGATTTTCATGATTACTTTCGTAACCGGATGTGCAACCCGGCACGATGCACGTCGGTATCGTAGTCTGACGATGCACACAACACTCAAGTTTTCTTTTTAATAACAATTTACTCGATTCACTGAATCGTCGTCGTGTTTTCCCTGGAGTTAGGGCGGTTAGGACTCTGCGGCCGGCGTCTGAAGACGAGATTCAAACAAATCGGTTGCGTGACCCCCAGCGCCACACTTCGGGACAGCTTCGACGGCTACATTAAGAATGCAAGTTTTCGTATCAGAATAAACGCGTGTGTCACCCCCATGAGTCGAGTAACGGACTCGGGCTGGGAGAGACGGGCCACAAGAGTGTCGGCCGAGTAGAGAATTATCAAGAACTGCGCACGTGGGAGAAGGCCGGTGCCGAGGGACCCGACGGCGTGTCGCGAGTAGTCAGGAGATATAGTCATTTTTTTGGTTAGCCTTAAGGGCGATTTTTCGTTTATGAGTTACCTTGCCATTGACGGCGTTTTTCCGTTACGCGTTACACTATTTGCCATTGACGGCCGTTTAGTTTTGAATAAAGATATATTCATCGTTTATACATACTGTCGCTGTAACCCGAGTTATTCGATACGTACCTACCCCTTCCACAGCCACGCCGGTGAGCCACGCGGAGTAGGACTAGGAAAAGGTAATAGCGAGTCGGGACGCTGAAAGAAAAAAAAATTGAGTGTGTTGGAATCACACACCATGGAAGTGAATACTTGTATGCATTTCGCTGGCGCGATAAATTATTTCTGCCGATGATTCCAGAGAGAAAGAGAAAGAGAGAGAGAGAAGGGGAGGAGAGGAAGAGTCAGTGATCGAATTATGAATTGGCAAGGAAGTCGGAAGTAGCCTGCACGTTGATATTTGTGTTTTTCAACATTTTTTTTATCTATTAAGAGGGGGGGCGTAAGGGCTGGAGCATAAACATTTTTTTTTATGAATATGGATAGAGAAAATTTACTCAAACCTTTTGAACATTATTAAGTATTATTTCGATAACATCCTGTAATCTTTTGATGAGAAAATATCGACAACTAAGCCGGTGACGAAGCTTTTCCAAGAACGTCTTTGGAAAAAAACGATTTGCAGTGTTAACTATATCTCAGCTGAAAATAATCTAAAATCAAAGACCATTCAAATGTAGTCAAAATATTATGAAATCCTCCCCCCTACGTTCTCTGATTATTGTTTTTTGATTTTTAAGTTTTTGGTGGTCATTGAAAGTGAGAACTGCTATTTTTCATGAAAAATGACCACGAAATTTTCACTTTAGATGACCACCAAAAATTTAAGAATGAAAAAATATCAGAGACCGTAAAGGGGAAGCTTTAATGATACTTCGACTCAATTTAGATGATCGTTGATTTCAGATAATTTTCGGCTGAGATACAGTTAACGACGCAAATAGTTTTTTCCAAAGACGTTGTTGGAAAAGCTTTGTCACCGGCTAGTTCTTAGATATTTTCGCATAAAACAATCACAGAATGTTATCGAAATGATACTTAATGATGGGTGAAAGGTTTGAATGAATTATCTCTATTTACTTATTTATGGAAAAAATCGCAGAAGTTTTTTTTTTACGCTCCAGCACTTACCCGCCCCTTAAGAGGATCCCGAACGTTTCGCGTCCGCAACGAGTGCGAGAGAGATAGCGCCATGGGCGCTCGCAGCGGAGCGAGAGAGAAGGCGGCCCAAACGTTCGGGATCCTCTTAAGGTAGTATATCAGTAAACGACGAGTCGTTGAACCCTATCTTTTTTTGCGACTTATCTAAAAAGCGAATTTTTCTGCATTTTTTGGAAGAAAAAAAAATGCACTTTATCGTATAGTTTTTAAGATATTAGTTGTTAAAGTTTGGCAAATTAACATGGGCGGTATAGGAGCATGGGTCGGTACGGCGCAGAATCAATGAGATTACGAGCAACCTAGTCGTGCAAGCCCATAAAAAAAACCTACCACGGGAAACATCATGAAATTTTGAACATCATTGCAAAATTTCAGGATGTTTTATCGTATAGTTATTATATATTTGTTAGCTAAAGTTTGAAATTCGGTTCCCGGGAACTGATTTGTGACGTCACGCCGTTTTACAGCGACGTGACAACCCAGCGGTACGGCAAGTGGAGAAAGATGTCTAGTGTTGTCGACGGAGGCGACGCGTAGTGTGACATCTATACACTACACGTCTGCTGCCAGAGATGAGTTGGGAGATGTCTGACGGAGGCCTTTTCCGTGTACGCGATGGGCCACAGTGCGAACCTAGTGGCGAAATTCGAAAGTTGGAGTTGCCCCTCAGTGCTGATGCTGCTCAGCCAAGCAATCCCGGGCGCTCATCGGATTGCGCTCGCGCGCACGCAGTGGACGTGGATCAGCGCCACGGCCGTGGTGCGGCGAAATTGGAAAGTTGGAGGTGCCCCCGTCAGTGCTGATGCTGCTCAACCAAGCAATCTCGGGCGCGTTTCATATTGCGGTCGCGCGCACACCAGTCAGCGTGAATAAACGCCTCGGTGTGGCACAGTTCGGAACATAGCATCACTCCGACGGACGGTCTACAGATCCTAAGCCAACCGGCAAATTACCGACGCAGTCGATCGATATTTGATATAGCTCGCGCGTACGTGAATGCTTGTGGATGACGGCTTCGGTTGGGAGCATTTTTTTGCCGTTTCGCGTCTCGTTCGCGACAATCCAGTCGCGCGTTGCGCTTACATTGTAGCTATGTTTACCAGGCTCTCTCGCACCACCGTTATCTTCAATTAGCACCTGCTCACTTGGATTCCGTCTTTCTCATTGCATGAGGTCTACTGCATATTTATATATATATATATATATATATATATATATATATATATATATATATTTATTTATTTATATATATATATATATCTTTGAGGCATGAACCGTTATATCATATCGCGGAGATATGGCAACGATGTGATCTCATGGTTGCCGAATCTCCGCACCATCCGAACAGCTGTCGGCGAGAATCCGCAAAATCGTGTTTCGCTGAGAAATACATACGAGGGAGAGCACGGGTTTATCGGAAATGCTCGGGACAACTCGGCTTTCTACGCCGAGATAGCAGACGTATGTGCGTTGAGACTGGCTCGCGCCGGTAATGAACGTAGCCTTCTGATTGGCCCGCTCTGCGCATGATCGGATCGGAGGCGGGAGATGCGAATGTGACAGAAAGAGTTTATAACTTTCTGACACTGCGTTTGAGGTTATTCGTCTATATGTTCACATTCGCATCTCCCGCCTCCGGTCCGATCATGCGCAGAGCGGGCCAATCAGAAGGCTACGTTCATTACCGGCGCGAGCCAGTCTCAACGCACATACGTCTGCTATCTCGGCGTAGAAAGCCGAGTTGTCCCGAGCATTTCCGATAAACCCGTGCTCTCCCTCGTATGTATTTCTCAGCGAAACACGATTTTGCGGATTCTCGCCGACAGCGGTTCGGATGGTGCGGAGATTCGGCAACCATGAGATCACATCGTTGCCATATCTCCGCGATATGATATAACGGTTCATGCCTCAAAGATATATATATATAAATATGCAGTAGACCTCATGCAATGAGAAAGACGGAATCCAAGTGAGCAGGTGCTAATTGAAGATAACGGTGGTGCGAGAGAGCCTGGTAAACATAGCTACAATGTAAGCGCAACGCGCGACTGGATTGTCGCGAACGAGACGCGAAACGGCAAAAAAATGCTCCCAACCGAAGCCGTCATCCACAAGCATTCACGTACGCGCGAGCTATATCAAATATCGATCGACTGCGTCGGTAATTTGCCGGTTGGCTTAGGATCTGTAGACCGTCCGTCGGAGTGATGCTATGTTCCGAACTGTGCCACACCGAGGCGTTTATTCACGCTGACTGGTGTGCGCGCGACCGCAATATGAAACGCGCCCGAGATTGCTTGGTTGAGCAGCATCAGCACTGACGGGGGCACCTCCAACTTTCCAATTTCGCCGCACCACGGCCGTGGCGCTGATCCACGTCCACTGCGTGCGCGCGAGCGCAATCCGATGAGCGCCCGGGATTGCTTGGCTGAGCAGCATCAGCACTGAGGGGCAACTCCAACTTTCGAATTTCGCCACTAGGTTCGCACTGTCGCCCATCGCGTACACGGAAAAGGCCTCCGTCAGACATCTCCCAACTCATCTCTGCTGCTGCGCGCGGCTTTTCTAGCTGTGCGACCTTGTCACTTTGTCGGTGATAATTTATTCTGACCAGACATTCTGCGGCTTTTTTATGTCAATCCAACACCGATTTATTAATAAATTTGCCTTTTTCTCGAATTTGGTCGATACTCAACACAACTTCTGAAACTTCATAATAATTTCAAAATCAGCCGCCATCAAAAACTGGGTATTATGGGACGTCACGTCAGTGGTGCCACGCTGATAAAAGTGCGGCGCTGCAACATCTCAAGCTGCATTTCGGCACGTTATCATAATAATTAAAATCAATGTATAATCATTATAATCGCCGAAACAATTTTTTTTATTTGAAAATATTTAAAAATCATCCAATCAAGACTGATTTTTCATCATTATTTATTGATTTTAACTATCATGAAGTATTCGGTCGTTAGCGTTCGGGGAGTGGTATCGGTTGAAAAGCAAGTCAAGCGCTCTACATAACGCAAAATAATCGATCGATTGTAAGCGGAATATAACAAATTCTCCGGTGCAATTAATAGCTGATGGTCTATTTCACCATCGTGTATATAATTTTAATGCATTTTTTTAGTTTGAAGCTTTCTATACAAAGGCAAAATATACATATAGTCGCCTACTTGAGTTCAACCCACAACTGATATACTACCTTAAGGCGATGTACGAGTAATTTCGTAGCGCTATAAGTGCGAGCGAGATAGCACCATGGGCGCTCGCTGCAGAGCGAGAGAGACGGGCGCTCAGATATCGTACTTCATCACCTTAAGAGGATCCCGAACGTTTGGGCCACGTTCTCTCTCGCTCCGCCGCGAGCGCCCATGGTGCTATCTCTCTCGCACGAGGTCTCTCCGTACTAACACACGTATACTCCAGGTATACTGCCAATGACGAGGCACGCGATCCTGCCCCCTCTCTGCATTGACTCGCTCGCTCTCACTCGCATACCCACGGCTCACGCATCATTCTCTTCCCCTCTCTCTCTTCTTTCATTCCTTCATTCTCTTGTCCCGTCCTACAACGCGCTGGCTGCCGAGCCGATCCTGTGTCGTTTAAGAAGTATTCACTTAAAAAAAAACGAGAGAAGGCGACTGCGTGTCTTTTAACAGTAGCTTGTACGATATTGAAGGCGCCGCGTTCGGACAATCTTGAAAATTAGACATCTTCTCAACATTTAATTATTATCTATATAGCAAAAATTCGGCGTATCGCGTGATCATAAATCATAACAATGGCGCTAGCTTGACGTTGACAGGAGGCATAGGAAGACAAATAAACCGCGCCCCGTGTGTTTCCACCACGTAGGCGATTGCGCTAGCATTTAAATTTCCTGAAGTCATGGAAAGACAAGCGACTAACACCTCGGCTATATCTTCTAATCTATATATATACTCCATTCGCTTGTCTCTTCAATGTCTTCTGCTAACGTCGATACCAGCGCGAAAACGTGGCGAATCGCGCAATTTAAAAACAAAGCAATCGTACTAGCTTGACGTTGACAGGAGGCATAGAAAGACAAGGGAACCGCGCCACGTGCTTCCACCACGTGGGCTATTGCGCTGGCATTTAAGTTTGGTGAAGTCATGGAAAAACAAAACAACAGCGCCTCGGCTACATTTTATATCCTATATATATACTCCATACGTGGGTCTCTCCCATGTCTTTTGCTAAAGTATAGGCCAGCGCCAAATCGCGGCGAATCGCGCAATTAAAAAAAGCTGCAAGTTGAAACTTGCAAATCGCTTCCTCATAATTTAAGGCAAGCTGCAAGTTGAAACTTGCAATTTGCTTCTCTGAATTGTAAGTAGTGAACGAAGATTCCTTTATGAAGAAGCAAGAATGAGGGAGCTATGACGGAGCACTTATCTTTTGGCTTCCTCATAAAGAAATCTCCGTTCACTACTTACAATTCAGAGGAAGCAAATTGCAAGTTTCAACTTGCAGCTTGCCTTAAATTATGAGGAAGCGATTTGTAAGTTTCAACTTGCAGCTTTTTCATTTCTAATCGATCATAGTATTCGATATTCGAATGTTATTCAAACTTAGGAACTGAAAAAGTGTTCAGATTTATAAAAACTGCGTCCACGTCGCGAGTTCCGGTTCAATTAGAGCAGCTCGTTCATTCTACTGTTTATTGACTCTATACCGTATATGAAATAAAGTTTTATAAAATTTGAACGCGTCGTTCAATATCTACCAAATTTGCTTACGAATAGAGGTGAACGTTAGCTTATGAACGTCTATAAATTTCACCACGGTCCGTTAATTATTTTTGAATTTGCAAAGGTTAGAACTTCAAAATTTCCAATTGCTCTAAAATGCGATCCGATTGGCCGATCTTCGCCAAATTTAATATGTATCACAGCTTAATGATATTCCATAGTTGTAGAGAATTTGAATCCGATTGATTGAAGTTAACGACAAATAAAGCGACAAAGTTCTTTTTTGAAAAATTCAAAATATCATAAAATCAGAACTTCTCGACGGATTCGGCTCAAATGCAATACCATACATCCTTAGGTATAACTCTATATTTGAAGAACTATTTAGGCGAATATCTCAAAATTTGCGGACGCTACAGTGGTAACAGACATTTTTTGAAAATTTCAAAACGCTGTAAAATTCGAACGGATGCGTCGATTAATGCAAAAATTATACAGGACATAGAGATTGTATGGCACCACATGCGTGCAAAATCTGAGCGCTGTAGCTTGAGCCGTTCTCGAGTTATAGACATTTGAATTTTGGAGGGTCGATCCACACACACACACATACATACACACACACACACACACACACACACACACACACACACACACACACACACACACACACATCCGGACATTTTCTACAAATGTAATTTCTGGATGTTTTAGGTCATTTTGAACCTATTGACATTAAGATCTCGAAAAAAAAATTTCGGACCATCACAAAGCTTCCTTTATGAGGAAGCAAAACAAAGCGATCGCGCTGAAAGTGACATTTGCGTTTTTTTTTTTGATTTCGCGATTCACCGCGCCACATGGTGGAAACACGTGGCGCGGTTCCCTTGTCTTTCTATACCTCCTGTCAACGTCAAGCTTGTGCGATTGCTTTGTTTTTTAATTGCGCGATTCGCCACGATTACGCGCTGGTATCGACGTTAGCAGAAGACATTGGGGAGACAAGCGAATAGAGTATATATATATAGGTTAGACGATATAGCCGAGGTGTTGGTCGCTTATCTTTCTAGGACTTCAGAAAATTTAAATGCCAGCGCAATCGCCCACGTGGTGGAAACACACGGGGCGCGGTTTATTTGTCTTCCTATGCCTCCTGTCAACGTCAAGCTAGCGCCATTGTTATGATTTATTATCGCGCGATACGCCGAATTTTTGCTATATAGATAATAATTAAATGTTGAGAAGATGTCTAATTTTCAAGATTGTCCGAGCGCGGCGCCTTGAATATCGTTCAAGCTACACGCTGTGAATTTCTATCACAATCACAATCCGAAAAGTTCGCGACTTTGTTTGGCTGAGCACCACCAGCTCAGCACGTGACCTCGATCGCGAGGAGCAGTTCCGAATATCGCCACACGACAACTGAGGCGTTTAGCCACGCCCACTTCGTGCGCGCGAGCGCAATCAAAAAGATTTCCGAGTTTGCTTGGCTGCGCACCATCAGCACGGCGGCCCGAGAAGCAGTTCCGAATTTCGCCACTAGGTTTGCGCTCCACCAAATTTGCTTTCACTGAAGAGGCCTCCAATATTCAGCTGCCGTGTTTTGTTGAAGCAAACCGAGTTTCACCCCACTGGTTTGCTGGTTACAACTGGCTTGACCGCAGTTAATTGCACGCTCGTCACGCATTCGCCACCTATCGCGCGATATTCGAATCTCTAGATCGAGCCATTAGAGCATGAGTAATCGAATTTCTTGACACGAACTAGCCCACGCTTTAGCGAAATTGATTGATAAATAAATAGATGTACATTTAACATGCATGATTATTATAAATATTGTAATTCTGTTCTACCTTGGGTTTTTGAATCCTGGTTTCCCCAAGGGCATGGGCAAATGCCAGAACAGTAAAAGAACACAAAAAACAGAGAGAGGTCCAGGATAATTTATAAGTCCCTCCTCGACAACATGTTGTACAGATCTCAAGAAAATCTTCTTGGAAATTCAAAAGACTGTATTTCCAAGAACTTAGCAATAAGACACACGTGTAGAAAGTAGCTAAATAAAATGTAAATGTCTTGACAACGACGTGACTCGAGCGAAAAAGCAAAGATTGAAACATACTTGCAATATGAAACCCGTAAAGAAAAGCCTTTTACAATTTTTCTTAACAAAGAGTTTCCGCTCTTTAGAAAATTTCACGTGCCTAACACTTGAACGACCACTCGCCATGCGTATCTGGTCGCCAAATGTTTTATTACCACCCGCGACTTAACGCTAGTCGCGAAGCTGGAAAAAAAGGGCCTTCTGCTTAACATCGAGAGTGACGGGCCAGACGCCCGCCACCGAACGCTCTTACGACCCCGACCGCGGGGCCTTACCACCCCTGCCCTTGCCTTCGAATAGTACCCTGTACACTTTTTCCTGGGTTTTCATCCCCACTTTTTTAAACTTTAACCAATCAGAAAATTGCTTCTTCGTGGAGAGAAAACTTTGAGCATCCTCGAGTCGCGTCGTCGGATAGGCAGTCTCTTCGAGATTTCCAAGGAAGTAACAACAGGCGAAGAACTCGGCGTTTTCTTCGCTATCGGTTTTGTTACTTTCTTTTACTATTTTTGTATAGACATTGTATACAGAGAGTTTTTATAATTTTATAAGTTTAAAATAACGTAAATATAAATTAAAGATATTATGTGTATAAATTGAATAGTCTGTATTAAATAAATCAGTGAGTTAATATTTAAAATTAAAGATTAAATTCATTTTTAAACATTCCCGCGCTCAGTCCGAATTTCTATTCGCTAGGCAGCGAACGAAAACGGACCAGTCAGCATCGAAGTAACGACCAGCTCAGGCTGGCTCGTAACATAATATTGACCGCAGCGCCAATTTTGCCAGCATCGTGGAAGAAATTTACAACTACCTCGTTCTTCTTTTTTTAGACCTGGCAATACCTCAGATCGGCTGACAAATAAGAGGTCTTGCGCCGTATACGAGTTTCACCCCACTGGACAACCGTGCGAGTCTACACTCTCGTCTGTCTTTAGGGCAGGGGGGCAAAACTCCAATGGTGCCAGCGAGGTTCGAGTTACGCCGGAGCCGACTAGGCGATGGCGCTGCTGGGCATACTCTGTCTCATTCGCACACTATTTCTATCTCTCTCTGTCTCACACTAGCGCCCAGTGACGTCACGAATCAAGCTCGATGGTATAAGTATATGGCTCATTGGAAATGTAATAATATTCAGCATAGAATAAAATATGACATGTTACGGGGTACTTGATTTATTTTGGAAATAAAACAATATTCATGTATTTATTACATAGATAATTATTATATTCAATTACACACACATATATATATATATACATACACGGTGAAAACTTTTCATTTTCGGTGAATAGTCAATATACATGTAATACTTACAACACACAATTAATATTTATCATTGAGAATGAAATTGAACACAATAACTTTTCTGTTTCAGTGACACAAATTGATGAATATTGCAATAAAACAAAAGCCGATATCACATTTGTATGATTGACAAATGTGATATCGGTGGCGTCACATAACCTAGTTCAATGTTATCGTCGAAAATATTAACGGAACTTACATTAATTATGTATTCCTATAAAATAATTTATTTTCTAGACACAATAGATGAAAACTTTAGGTCCCGTATTCGTTCAAAACTTATGGGTGTTAGAAATTTGCAAAATAACAAATAATAAACACTTGTATAACCAAACGAAACACCAGTAAAATGGATGAAAACACGGCGAAAACAGCGGTTGTCGGGCGGGTCGCGGTAACAAATGAGTGCGACTGAAACAGCAACACAGTGCGAGTGCGACAGAGTATGCCCAGCAGCGCCATCGCCTAGTCGGCTCCGGCGTAACTCGAACCTCGCTGGCACCATTGGAGTTTTGCCCCCCTGCTTTAGGGCGACTGTCCTCTCCCCTCTCTGTTCCGCCGCTCTATTTCCTTGTATTTACTTGAAGAAAATTAACTCTTTTTCAAATTTTCTAAACGGCGAAGAATAAAAAATTACTCTCATTTCATAAGTTTAAAAAGTAATGACTCGATTTAATATTGGAATATCCAAATTATATAGGGAATTAAATTCTCTATAAAATCTATTCTAACGATTTTGCGAATGTGTATTCGCAAAGATGTTTCGAAAAAATGTACGTGAAGTTTATGTAAAAACATGAAATTTCCGAATCTTGAGAATATTATTGTATTCGAAGTATGTACCAACGAAAAAAAATCTTAATCATTGAGTTATAACAACATTGTACCAGAATTGTACCTGAACGAGATATTCGGAATTTTGCTAACTTCTTCGCTCACTCCACGAAAGTTTTTCCGAAATATCTTTACGAATACAGATCTTTCGGCCATAAGGCTGACAGATTACCGGCGCGGTCACAATACGCCTATCTGATCCTATTTCTACCGTGTTATTCGAAGCGACCGAAGTGGTCGTTTGTCGCACACACAAGGCTCTCGACTCATACAGACGCACAATGCTCTCGATCCAACGCATATCGGGACGGGACGCATCAAGTGCATCAACTACCTGTGTTGGGCATGAATGTATAAATCGCCGTAGAAAAACGTAGAACCGGCGTAACCAAGCACGAACTCGAACGTTTTTTTTTAAAGCCTGGTTTACGATGGGGACCTGTGCCACTGAACTCGAGCGTTGAGCGTGCCACCCGTTATTTTGAGGCGATCGCCACGACGTCTGAGCGGAATCGTTCGGTACTAAGTTTCGTTGATTCGGGCTCGACGAATCCGGCGGCCCAGGTTACAACATTTCAACACGGCACTGGCGATCTCCCTACTCATCTCAGCTTCTACTCATATTTTTATGTCACGCTGTCCGTAAAAGTGCGGTTTTACGCTCACTTTGTTCGCTTCAAACCGCATTTACGGACTTTGTGACATAAAAATTCGTACGACACTCGTACGAAAAACGTTTTCTGGACTCGTGATTGCAATACTCGCCTTCGGCTCGTTCTGCAAACTCACACTCGTCAGAAAAAAATGTTTCGTACTAGTGTCATAATATACTACTAACCGACTACGTGGTGCGACCGAGACAGAACCCATCAGCTGAGCTATCTCTCTCGGCACGCCCCCCCACCATGTCAGTAAGCGTTTCAGGTCCACACACATGTGTCCATATCTCTTGGATTAATAATTTACCAATTTACATATTTTCAGCAGTAATATACCTTCAAGTACCGTCGGAAAGTGTAACTTCCGCGTAACTTTGCAGCCTTCCGGATAAATAAAGCTAAGGGGATGCACCCAGTTCAAGCACAAACAACCGTGTATTTTTGCCGCTCCACCAGGAACTGCTCGTTATTTTATATCTCCCTCGGACTCGTGCAGGTTGACTTCTATCAAACACCAATACACATACATACCTTTGCCCGGATAGATGGCTCCTGATCACACGAAACAGCGTTTTCGACGGCCACATGATGTCACACTTTGTAACAATCGTAATAACCAACCGGAAAAAAAAATTATAATCCAAAGAACTCGCAAAAATTGGTTCACACTCTGCTAATCGGTAATACACATGCAGCGCTGTAACATGATGATCGCTCACAGCCCGGTGACAAATGACGTTTTCGGAACTACTAAGTACGTTTCTGATTCCCATACCACCACATTATTTAGTATAACATTGGGACGGAACTTGCCGTCTGTGGCAATCTGTGGTATGTTTCTCTCATCACTGCGAACATGATTGGAGTTTCGTAGACATAGTCCGAACAAGGAATGCGCGACTTTGTATGCGTGTGTGCAGGCATATCCTAATGGCGCTCTATCGTTCTTATATCTATCGTTCGCCGTATTATCGCGTAGGTCATTAGCTGATTTCCATCAGTCAACTCTTTTTTCAGAACGAAACGAAAAAGGTTTCCGGAAAACCTCGCAGCCCATGGACTGTACATTGTTCCGTATGAGGTTTGTATGACACTCGTTTGTTACGCCGTACTTGCAACCACATCTAACCTAACCTCAAATAATTGTGCAGCATACAGCAATTTGTGTACATCTCATATCGTTGACAGGATTATGATTTGAAATGGCAATATAATGTGTTTAGCCCTGTTAAAATGAACATTGCAATGACAGATTAAAGTTAATTTTAATATTTTTACAAGATGTTATTGAAAAAGCATGAATTCACTTATTTATTAATAACGATATGATTAAATGAGACTATTGTTTCAAGTGAAGTACAAGTCATGTACAATTTGCATGTTGAAACTAGCATGCAAAATTATAAACGCATGTTAAAACTGAAATATTTGAATGTTAAAACTAAGAAAATCTATCGTTATGTGGTACTGCCATCTAGTTTTATACTTTTTTTATGTAAACATTTTTTTTATTTTTCTGTCATTATTAGCAACCATTGTGACTAATATGTATTTAATAGATGGCAAAGTAACTCAAAACGATATATGTAACAAGAATGTATTTTAGATTTAAGAAATGAGAGAAGAGAAGTAGATCGTACGAACTCCAGAATGGCGATGCGCAAAAGGAGTGGCTCTGGCTCCAAGCGCCAACACAAGGGAAAACTTGTTCCGATATATGAAAGCTTCTTCAAAGGGGAAGATTTGACGTTAGCACATCCCAATTTTTGGAACGAATTATTCCTCATTAAGCCCATGGTGAGTCATGATTGAGCCTTATAAAATGCTTGGAAAATCAAATATGCCCGGTCACTCTGCGTTGATTATGAATTGATATGCGTCACAGTGTATCAAACTCAATATACGGTTTCCGGTTTGTGGCTATTTTTTTTCAGAAATGAGAATGATTTTTATTAGTTTTCTAATGCATTGAGTTTGTTCATTGAAAAATGTAAACCTTTTTTTATGAAAAAAAATATATATAACTTTTTTGTGGTTACATTCTTAGCTCTGGCGGTATCTTTCAAAATACACAGAAGAAACAGGCTTTTTCTGAATAAATATATTTATGTCACGCTGTCCGTAAAAGTGCGGTTTTACGCTCACTTTGTTCGCTTCAAACCGCATTTACGGACCTTGGGACATGAAAAATCGTACGACACTCGTACGAAAAACGTTTTCTGGACTCGTGTGATTGCAATACTCGCCTTTGGCTCGTTCTGCAAACTCACACTCGTCAGAAAAAAAATTTTCGTACTAGTGTCATAATATACTATTAAAAGATTAAAAATCTACATCAATTGCTATTGAGTTGTACTGCAACATCTTCAGTTGTGAGAATTTGGAAAACAGGTGGCTTATTGAAAGGAACTGCCTCAGAGTATTGCTCCTATAATAATCAATATGTAGCTAATTGGGTGCCATTCCTTATTCCTTCAATGCACGTCCTTTTCAATTCTCTTATTTTTTCAATGAGCGAGTATTCCTTTCAAACCTTTAAGATTAACAAAAGACATCTCGAAATCAGAGGGGGAATAACAGTAAATTGTTTTAATGGCTTTATTCACAAATTTTGTTCTATAAAACATAATTCTGCCTGAATTTTTTTTTCTCGTTACGGTTTCCTTTGCTTCAATTTTGAAGCATTCGATTCCTTTGCGTCAATTTCATCTGCTTCCATATTTATTTTTTCTGATTTTTTTTGACTCATTATCTTCTTTATCATGTTCAGCTTTTTTAGTTTTTCCCTAAAAAAAACACTCGTACCAATTTTTCCAAGTGATTCATTAGCAGTAGAAGGTTCCTTGCTTGCCTCAGACATTTTGCTTAAGCTTTGAGCTTCTTGGGCTTTTTCTGCAATGCACTTATCGTCGTATTCTGTGTCACTTTTCAAACTACCAGGCATGTACTTGCTCTTAAAGTTGAACCAAGGTTCGCTAGTTTGAATTCGGTATTTCAGGGATTGGAGTTGAAACCAACAAACGCGTCCGTAATACTTAGTCACTTCCCAGGTCGTTAATGACTGAAAATTGTTAATGAAATAGGGCAAAAAATGAGCCATAATACGGTTAAGAGTGTTGCGTTTTATGTGTTTCAGGCAACCTACTATAACCACCTTATAACGGGTACATTTTTGAAAAACTTCGTGAAAACGACTCCGTCAAAACAACACCCAAAAAAACATTTCTATCAACAATTTATTCCGAAAACAACTCATCAACACCATCAAATAGTTCCTATTTTTGATTATTTTCGAGTAAAGTATATAAAAGTATATTGTTACCACTGGATTTTAATAAATTTGTGAATTTTGTTACTAAGATAAAAACCCGAAGAACCCGGAAGAGCACCCAAAAAAACTTAAGGAGCCCAGAAAACCTAAAAACAATTGTTATAACTCAGGTTGTACATGAGAAGAGTCTACTTTGACAGGAATCGTTTTTAAACAGAGTTTTTTGACCAGATTCTTTTGACGAGGGTTTTTTGTTGCAAGGTGTTTATATGTGCTCCCCATAGAACAGTTTTGTCTATTTGAAAAAAAATGTCAAACAGCGTGTCGGGCACGCACATGATGGGGTCCCGTAGTTATTCTGGTAATCATTGACGAAGATGGTATCTCCCCAAGAGATAACGAAAACGTTTGATTTTTTAAAATATTTGCAAACTATTTTTGCTACAGTGTTAGTTTTAATTTTGATTCAACGTACTAATTAAAAGCTACATTCTGGAATTCCCTCCAATTAAAAAAATGTATAGCTTAGGAATTAGAGGGGGGGAGCACTCTGATGACGACTTTGAGAGCAAATATTTCATGACCGAAGGATTGAAATGAAAGGATCTCAGAACATTTGAAATTGCATTTGAGAAGACCTATTAAAAGTCATGTTACTCGATGAGTTTTTTTTTTTTTTTTAATGTTATCATTTCTGTTTTTGGGTCATCGATCTATGTCTGTGTACAAATTTGAATCCGTACATAAATGACTTCTACGGAACCCTAAAAACCACGGAATCGGTTTTCGCCATATTTCCGTGTCAGCGTCCTTCAAAACTTGTATAGAAAAAAGATCAATCTTTACAATATGCTTCTGTGATATTCCACAATAAAGTATGAAAAACATATATCTGAGGACAGTTGTTTACACGGAAAAAGAGATTGAAGAGAAAAATACTCGGAAACATTCAATGTATCATTGGTTAAATACGTAATTATATTAAATTTTAAACCCTTTGTCGTAAGAAGTATTCAAAGTGGTACCTGAATGATTCTTGATATGAATTTCCCGACAACCATCGTGTGGATCGACTTCACACGGGTTCATACCCGCATGTTAAATAAATCTCCGGTTCGTTCCAAACATCAGCCCTGAAGCTCAGATATCAGGGCTTCGCGTAAAAGTTTTCGATTTATGGCCGGTTACCATTTCGTGAAAAACGCGTGTCAAAATTATGAGGTTCTTGGAAAAAAATAAAAAACAATCGCAGCATGATAGCGAAGGGTTTCCCTACTAATGTTATATTTTATATTGCTACAAGGTGCCGCATATCGAGAGCGAAATCTTGCGCATGAATACAGATCAATTAAACGCAAGCAGAGAAAATTTGAATGCTCTGGTGTGCCACTGCGTGGATACTCTGGTCGATGAGCATCCCTTCCGGGTCGTTTATGCCCTCCAAACTTTAGCCGCCGTCGTTCAGTCTATGTACAAAAAAGCTAGTCACGGCGACTGCGATTTCAATCTAATAGATATTCTAGTCGGATTCAATTCTGCGGAGCAACGCATGACAACATTGATGCAGCACTGCAATAATTTTTTAACAGGTAATCAGTCTCAGAAGCAAGGCTGTGTAAAGTCAATCGAAACTTAAATTGATAATTTCTTTAAATTTTCAGGTGAATATCCGGACAGTCTCAAAGCACTGTGCTTAAAACTGTTGTTAATTATTGTCACTGGTACGGATAATGTCAGTCAAAACGTATTATTGGAATACGTTATGATCAATGGCGTGTTCGAATCTCTGGTTCAAGTTAGTAGATTTTTATAGATTTTCTAAATGTAATTTATGGTTTTTTTTCAACGAATCGAGCAAATGAATGTTCTACTGCTATCCATCTATTATTTAGTTATAATGACAAAATGATATCTCAATTTTGCTTTACATCGGTATAGAATCGCCTTGGACAGTTTCTTTAGGAATCAGTGATTGAAAATGGTTGATAACGGTGGCATTGATATTCTTAAATTGTTCTCCGAAGTTCTCCGAAGAAGCAGCTTGCCAGTTGTAACCTGTACTTTATTATATGCGATATTCTGCAGAACTTATCTTCCGCATAAAGAAGGGTCGACCGGAAAATTTTAATAACAAAAAAGGCCATTCACTTTCAAACTACATCGCAGTGACCTCAAAAGTGGATGGATGACCATCTGTCGTACAGGCTAAAAAGGCCTGTAACTTTGAAAACGATAAAAAACATATCACTTTCACAATTGGGCCAGTTCAGAAATAAAGTCCCATATTCTGAAAATCCAAAGAAAAAATGAAACTGTCCCATTCGTTAAAAAGATCGCATGCAATATTCCATTTTTCGCTAACATAAGATGAATCTCTGAACTCCAATGATAAATACGTAAGGCAATTTCAGAGTGATTTCAAAATGCCGAACCCTGAAAAGAATTCGAAATAGATCTTTCAAGTTTCAGCTCTAGTTTCACAGTATTGCAATTTATGTTGTTCGAAAAATGAATTGAAAGTTATGGATCATCAATGTCTTAAACTCGTGTTAAAGCTGTGGAAAAGAAGCTCGCTATTCACAGAGTAAATGTTCCACAAACGATTGTTCAAGAAAATAAGCAAGTTTTGCTGTAGACCTTATTCCTTTCACCGCGCACTATTCAACATGAAGCTTCTTCCGTGTACCGCAGTTATTGAGAGATACGGCAGCGCGAAATCGTCATGGACATGACGCCGTATTACTACTGACGCTTCTAGTCAATTATCGTAAGCACGAAAGTGCAAATCCGTACATCGTGAAGTTATCGATATTGGATGACGAGCTTGCGCTGAATGGATATGGACAGGTAATATCGAGCTCCTTGACGGATTTCTGTAGGATCTTTGTCCAACAGAAAGCAGGTATGTTGAACACCGCATTTTCATCTTAATTATTGATTAAGCATAAAAATCAAACTCTAATTATTCTCATTTGGTTAATTACATTTACTTTCTTAACATTTTCGTATTATTTTTCCCCTTAGTCGAATAAAAAATTGTTAATACCCCATCGTAGACAAAAAAAAAACGACAGTGATCTTTAAAAGTTAAGCGAAATTGAAAGATAAATTAAAAAATAAAGTATTTACCTATTGATATTTATGAGCGAGATCGCAACTAATTGCAAATTTTTAACAGAGGTACAGGCTTCCTGGTTGTCGTCACTGACGAGTATCGTGGGCATTTTCGTCGGCGAGGAAGAAGCGAATACTCAACAAATACGTGCCAATAACGCGTTACTTCTTGCCCTGTACGAGGCAACGCATCTCAATCGAAATTTTGTCACGACCCTGGCCTACACTCAGAGCGACACGAGTGCTCCACCCTCGCCGAACAACACCTTGGGGCCGAACGCAGTTGCACCGGGTACTCAGTCACCGGACATTATGGCCCAGCCTTTCAATCTTCTCGCTACATTTTTGCAGTACTGGTGAGCCCGAATACTCAACTTTCACCAGCCTACAGAGTTGGAAATCCATCAATCAAACTCAATTGTCTCTCGAGATGAAATTACAATATTCCGAATCGATATATATTTCATTCGTCGGAGAATTAAAGTGTTATTCATTCGACATTAGATTTTTTGAAAAACCTTTTACAAAAGTTTTCAACTGTGTATACTGTAATGAAAATCAAGTACCGCAGGATTCTGGCAGAAATACTGCATCGGCTAATTTCAGTTCCATAGTGATGCAAGTTATCAGAACGGAAGCGATATTGAATAACGTCAAACTGTGCTTCTTGATACTGAGCTGCATAGCCGAAGATCAGTACGCCAACAGTCTCATGCACGACGCGAATCTGGCGTTCAGAGTTCAGCTGCACCGAGTACCTATGCATCACAGAAAATTGTTGGACAGGGTTGCACCGACCCAGCCGCTTGCCGCTACGTTACTTGGTGAGAAACGTGGCGAATAAACGCACACTCGAGCCGGCATTCGCTTTCATCGAATAGTACATTATGATACTAGTGCGCAAAATCTTTTCTGACGAATGTGAGTTTTTAGCACGAGCTGAAAGGGAGCGTTGCCATCACACGAGTCGAGAAAACGAGTTTTTCGCATGAGTGTGATGCAAGTTTTCGTTTCACAAGGTGTGTAAATGCGGTTTGACGTGAAAGAAGTGAGCGTAAAAACCGCATTTTACACAGCGTGTGATGAAAAAAACAAATTCGTGAAAAAATTCATGTGCGAGTGAAATCATAGGGTAAGATGGAGTTGAACCGCCATTTTTTCACTTTTCACGCTGTGAAACCTGCATCTGTCAAAATATTCTCAAACATCAATTTTTTTCTGAAAGTATAAACCTTTAACTACAAAATTTATCTAGGAAATTTTAATGTAACTTTCACTTATTATTGAGCACCTCTATTTGAAAAAAAAGTTCGAAGTGGTTTTCTTACCCCATCCGGTGGGGTATTAAAACCACTTGTTTTCGGGACAAATTAGAATACAAACTTGTTGTTTTAATGTTTCTTTATTATTTATAACTTATTATGTTAACCTTTTAAAAGATTTTTAAAAATGATTACCAGCATTGATTATCGCTGTGATCCTGGCTATGTTCAACGTCATCATCTCTTTCGGGACGATCACTTTTGGAGCGGCGAGAGGCGAGAGAGAAAGAAATAGGAACCGACAGAACAATATTCTCTCGGTTCCTATTTCTTTTCCTAACAACTTAAAAAAAAAGTTCTCAGCTCGCTCAGCTGCCGCAGATATGTGTCTTTGCTAGGGAAACAATTATTATTCGCTTGGACGCACTTTAACGTTGCGGGTATACGCGTGGCTTTTTGACCCCGACGGTTGCCTGGTTATTTAACCCCACAAACTTTTTTTCGCAAAAGTCACGCGACCCGAAAAGAAACGCGAAAATTGGAAAATCATTTTAGAAATCGGGTCAATCACGAATTTCTGATATAAGTAAACAATTACCGAATTTTTAAAGCCCAATTTTTACAACTTTGACCAACCGTGAAAAGGCAGAATACTTTTTTTCACATCACTCAAAATGCTTATGCCGCTGTAATAGTATATTATGACACTAGTACGAAAATTTTTTTTCTGACGAGTGTGAATTTGCAGAACGAGCCGGAGGCGAGTATTGCAATCACACGAGTCCAGAAAACGTTTTTCGTACGAGTGTCGTACGAATTTTTATGTCACAAGATCCGTAAATACGGTTTGAAGCGAACGAAGTGAGCGTGAAACCGCACTTTTACGGACAGCGTGACATAAAAATTATTAAAATGCAGATGCGGCAGTCTAACCAATTACAAAAGGTGCGCATATCGACCGCGACTTACCTTATGAACGGCTACTCGTTATATTAATTGGTTCAAATATGAGCCTTAAATGGTTATCTTACCGGCTGGCGATTTAACCCCATCTTACCCTAGTCTTTAAAAAATAGGCATCCGTTATTTCGCGATTCCTGGAGACATAACGTTATTTTGGCGTAGTTTTAGTCATATATATAATCCTGAACAATTAACTCCGGAAACAAGGAATTCAATCGTTAAAATATCCTATATAAAGTTACGTCCGATTTGTTAATAAGCTAAGTGTTGGATTCAAGTTCCAGTAGACTAAAATGGAAGGAAGTTCCTTGCTTAGCTCGTTGAACGTTCAGTTTTGTGAATTCTAAAAAATAGCATATTTTTGCTTCCTCATAGAGGAAGCTTTGTTTTCGTGAAATTTTTTTTTTTCGAGATGTTCATGAAAACGTGTTCAGTATGTCTCAAAACACCTAAAAAACACATTTAGAAAAAATGTCCGGATGTATGTGTGTGTGTGTGTGTGTGTATGTGTGTGTGTGCAGTAATGGTTGACCGCTCACAACTTGAGAACGGCTCGAGATATCAAGCTGAAATTTGTCACACATGTGAAGGGTTCACGGCGCATAGCACAATTTAATTTTTGGAAAAATCTATCAAGTTATTACGTTTTCACAGCATTTTTTCCGAAATTCAAAAAATTATTTTTGGTCTCTAGCTCCCACAATTTTAGAGATATCGAGCTTAAATTCAGTATAATGTTGTACGAGTACAGGGAGATGCTCGATACCGAATTTGGAAAAAATCCACGTATTGCTTTACTTTTAAAGCGTTTTTTAATGTGAAAAAAACGATCTTTACACTCTAACTGGAGCAATTTTTGAGATATCGGACTCAAATTTGGTACGAAGTTGCGCAATGATCCAAAGAGAAACCCGATTGAATTTGGGCGAAATCCATCAAGCCATTCATATTTTATGGCGTTTTGAAATTTTTCCAAAAATCAATGTAACTGCTCTAGCTTCCATAATTTTTGAGATATCTGGCCGGAATTTACCACGAAGTTGCACTACCATCGAAAGAGGTTTCGTATTGAATTTGGACAAAATCCATCAAGCCATTCATATTTTATGGCGTTTTGAAATTTTTCCAAAAATCAATGTAACTGCTCTAGCTTCCATAATTTTTGAGATATCTGGCCGGAATTTACCACGAAGTTGCACTACCATCGAAAGAGGTTTCGTATTGAATTTGGACAAAATCCAACAAGACGTTCAGATTTTATGGCGTTTTGAAATTTTTCCAAAATTCAATGTAAGTGCTCTCGCTTCCATAATTTTCTAGATATCCGGCTGAAATTTAGCACGAAGTTGCACTATCATCGAAAGAGATTTCCTATTGAATTTGGACAAAATCTCACAAGCAGTTCAGATTTTATGCGAATTATAATTTTTCAAATTTCACATGAATTGCCCCATGTATATTGATTTCGACTTACATCACACTTACAAGGAGCCCTCAACGTCACGAAAGTGAACAAGGGTGCAAAGTAGAACCTTGCACATTGCTTCCTCATAGTTTTGTACCGTTTTTAAATTATTGAGATGTAAAGTAGAACCTTGCTCATGGCTTCCTTATCATTCTATTTCAATTATTGAGATGTAAAGTAGAACCTTGCTCATGCCTTCCTTATCATTTTACACAATTGCCAAAGCTTCCTCTATGAGGAAGCCGAAATTGATCGTCACATGGTTTCTCATAGAGGATGCTCCGGCAATTGTGTAAAATGATAAGGAAGCCATGAGCACGGTTCTACTTTACATCTCAATAATTGAAATAGAATGATAAGGAAGCCATGAGCAAGGTTCTACTTTACATCTCAATAATTAAAAACGGTACAAAACTATGAGGAAGCAATGTGCAAGGTTCTACTTTGCACCCTTGTTTAGTATTGTCATCAATACGTTTCACCACACTCCGTGAATTTCACCCGATTGATACGACTCAGTCACGTCAGTGCTGCTTCATTCGAGCAAATTCGAAGTTCTTAGTCATTGGAAGTTTTGATTTTTCCAGATCTCCTCGTGGAATTCATGACCTCACATATGATGAAGAAATTTCCGCTCGAGCTATACCACCAGTGTGTCGGGGTATTGCAGCGGTTGTTGTGCTATCAAAAAAGATGCAGGGTCAGATTGGCTTACCAATGGAAGGATTTGTGGACGGCTTTGATAAATCTGCTCAAGTTCCTCACCACTCACGAGAATCATCTTGTGAAAAAAATGAACGTATTTCCGTTAGCCATACAGGTTGTAAATATTCTGAATTTGTTTATCACGTATGGCGATACGTTTTTGTCGGCACCGAGTAGCTACGATGAACTCTTCTACGAGATCATAAGAATGCGGCTTATTTTTACGAATCTCAATGCTATGGGTAAAATTACAATTTCTATCTTCTCCCCTGATTCACCGAACTAAACCGTATTTGAATAATACCGAATATTTTGCATACAGCTCTGAGATATTCCACCAGCGAATCTTACGAGTACAAGGAGCACGCACTTAAATTAACGAATTGTCTGGTGAACATGCGAGATATCGTTAATCACTTCCCACCAAAGATCGCGGCATGGCTGGCCAGCGAGAGCCTCTCCACTCCTACCGAGCAACAAATAATGGCTGTTATAATTCAGAATTACGATACTCTTACTCTGAAGCTTCAGGATAATTTGGATCAATACGAAAGATACTCGGAAAAACCAAATCACACGGCTTTCTTCGAAGAAATGGTAAATACTTTCGAAATAATTTACGATGAAGTAATATTGTTATCTCGACTGGGTAAGGTCGAATTACACTGAGTAATACACTTAATAGTTCTGTAAGTTAGTTGCTTTGGTCGTATTATTATTACGATGGGGGCTGAAGTAAACAAAAAAATTATCGTTCAATTTTTATGAAAATTCGGGAACGTGCATCGAGTGCAAAAAATTTTTTATCAAAAAGTCATTGACGCCATTTAAAAACTTGTTTATTTATTTCGAAAATGCTTTTGAGTTAATTACTGTGCGATTTTCTCTGACCCAGTTATTCACTGTCAAAACAAAAAAACACATTTTCTATTTCAAGCCTGAAATAATGATCGTACAACAATTGCCCAGATATCATTCGAAAGCCGAAATTATCCGCTCTTAGACGATTACATAATATTTTGCAAAAATAGTAAATTATGACACTAGTACGAATTTTTTTTTTCTGACGAGTGTGAGTTTGCAGAACGAGCCGAAGGCGAGTGTTGCAACCACACGAGTCTCGAAAACGTTTTTCGTACAAGTGTCGTACGAATTTTTATGTCACAAGGTGTGTAGATGCACTTTTACGCACAGCGTGTCATAAAAAATGTTTTCTCGCATAATTTTCATTTTCAAAACATAAAAAAATTGCATAATCGAAATATTTTGGAAAAAAACTCGAATTTTTTCAAAATTTTGAAAAATAAAGGAAAATTGTTATGCAGACTGCCTTTGTCTATGAGGGGAAATAATGATTCAAAAAGAACCTATTTTGGTAATCGAGTAAACCGTTTTTTACGTGAAGTCTACCCAGAAATAAGCATATATTTTCTATTCATCCAGTATCCACGAAACCACACATACGTAAATAGATATTCTTTGAATCATGGGGCATAGTTTTTTTTCAAGACACGAGCTCGCGCCGGACTTCCATAACTGATATCACAGGATTTATGTATCGAAGAGAGACGAGCTAAAGCGCACCGTGAAGCTCAAGGATTATGATTTAATAGTTCAATCTGAATTCTTGCAAGGCTGCGAATTCTTTTTGTTGGAAACAATTAAACAATTTTAGCATCTTTCCACTGAATCGCCACCTTATTTATCCGTTGAATTTTGTATTCAATACTCCGACACATATCATTTTTCCTAAATTAATATTAAATAGGTTTGTCATTTAATTAATGAGGTTCCTTGTCCGCGCCAGTTGTCGTCGACGTGACTCACTAGGACCCGGAAATAGCGCGAACATCACATGTCCCTTATTCATGTATGTTTGAAGTTGAAGCAAAAATGTCGAAAGAAACGTTCAAAGAAATCCCAAATCCGACGGATTTGGCTCAGAGACGCTTCTATATCGATGGAATTAGCTGATGATCATTTTTTTACCAAACGATAATATTTTTCCTGTAGGGTGAAAGATTCACACGAATCTATACTTGACCGACGATTTTTCTTTTGCAGGTTTCAGGTGTCGTCATCGATACTCGAGCATCAATCGATCTCAATGCACTCGATACGCAAGCTATTCTCCAAGAACTTTCGAATATAACGTAACACAATCAACCATGGTCATTATTCCACGTGTTTAAACGTTCCCACATACAGTCTCCCACCACACATACATTTTTTCCCGTCCATCCACTGGCGCTTATATTCGCAATGTCTCCAAACTAAAGTAAACTACGGTCGTTTCAATACGGACATTACATGCCGAAGCATCTTCAGCGCCGACGGCATCTCTGTGGTGGACATTATGGCCTAATAAGCTCAAGAACAACATGCAAACAAATGATTCCAGTATCGCCCAAACATTAGATAACAATTATCATTTGTGTCAAGAAATATGTGAAAAAATGCGGATACTGAGTGTAAGAAACCGTATTTATAACTGGTAAATCATCAAATGGAGAGCGAACTCGCTCAAATGGGAAGAAAATAAATTTAAGAAAACATCGAACCTACAGATTTGCCTGCGAATATAATTTTATATTGAATACCAAGTAGATGCTTATCGTGAACAAAAGTATATAGAATTAAATGTATTCAAGGATATACACGCGGTGCTATTTGTACCTCTTCGCAATGCGTCGTTTCAATTGGAATGAATTTGGAAAAAATATACAATAGGCACGTTGAGTCGAGTATTCCCCCTCTTCGAACAGTCTTGAACTTCAAAATTCGAGCTTCTTCTCATTGAGAATAAAATTACTTATAAAATTACTTTCGTCATGGCTTGCAATCTAATGCGTTGTGAAATTGTTTAGAATGATTCAGAACCTTGTAACGGTTGGCTCGAAAAAAAATTTCTTTTTTATATTTTATATTTTTAAAGATGGGTAAATTTTTTCTGAGGACGACAGGAAAAATAAAGGTAATGACGTTGACACAGTTATAATTCTCTTTTTTTTGTTTTTTGGAAATCGAGTATGTAAGACTTTTTTCTTGAGTATGTAAGAAGTTTTTCTTTTTTAATAATTCTTTTTCTTTTCGTTTGTTTTTTGTTAAGCACTCTTTTCAATTACAAACATATGCACATACCGAATCACAATTATTCATTCAGAAATCACGGTACACGATGCGGTTACGAAGCGCCCAGCATCCCTTTGCTACTCGCAGCCTCGATTTACAAATTGATGAAAAATTATATAATTGATGTTGACAACATTCTCGTCGGCGAGCGACTGGCGTGAGGAGTCGGCAATATCGCGTCACCAAGCCCCCATGTGTCCCGTGGAAGGGGAAGATATGGACCGGGGCAATAGGTCCCATCTTCACGGGAACCCGAATCGCGGCAAAGCGCGGCGCTCAACGGCGAGACCGTCGAGCCGACCGTTACAACCTTCTACCTTGCGTGAAATTGATATTAACACACAGTTGGCGTTGTTTGTAAGTAAAACGGAAAACCATTTGAATTGGTATTATGATGGAATAATGATAAATAACTGTTGTCGAAAATTGTGCTTTCTACCGATTGAAAATAACTCAGTGTTTCACCTGAATCAGAATTCTTACTTCCGAAAAATCTATTTCAATTATTACCAGAAAAATGATTGAAAAATAACTATAAGATTAAGGTGAAGTACGACATCTGAGCGCCCGTCTCTCTCGCTCCGTCGCGAGCGCCCATGGTGCTATCTCGCTCGCACTCGTACGCTACGAAATGTCTCGTACATCGCCTTAAGATAAATGATAAGGAATGATTTAGAAATACTTCCCTACCATCTTATGGTTTCTGATTCATAATGCAGGACTCGAAAAAACTGTTTATCAAAAATGTCGATTAATCGTACATCGATACATCGATAATCGTACATACGACTTTTCTAATTGCCAGACTTTTCTCGTCGCTGTTGGGAGACCATAGCCATTCCGACTTTCGATCCATTGTCTCTCTCAAGTTCTTTGCTGACCCAATCACCAATAGCGATTATTTTATTCAGATCGATCCCGGTTCTGAATCCCTGTCCATGTAACAGATAAACCAGATCTTCCGTAGCAACATTTCCCGAAGCACCGGCAGCGTAGGGACAGCCGCCCAATCCCGCAACCGAAGAGTCAAAAATTCGTATATCGCGTTCCAAACTAGCATAAATATTCGCCAGAGCTTGTCCATAAGTATTGTGACAGTGCATGGCAAATTCGCTCATATCGCCATTCCTGGAAAGACTTTTTATTTCGTCTAATATTTGCGTTATTTTGTTCGGTGTTCCAACGCCGATGGTATCTCCGAGTGAAATTTCGTAGCAGCCCATTTCCAGCAGATATTCCGTCAGATTGGCGACGACCGAAGGTTTCACATTGCCCTCGTAGGGACAACCAGCTACGCAAGACACGTAAGCTCGAATTTTTATATCTTTTTCTTTGGCGACACTGACCACGGACAAACATCTTTCGAGGCTCTCTTTCATGGAGCAATTGACGTTCTTCTGGGAAAAGGTCTCGGAAGCTGAACCGAAAATAGCGATTCCCTTGACGCCAACCTCCATGGCTTTTTCCAGTCCCTTCAAATTGGGCACGAGAACCGGATAATCAACGTCGATCTTTTTCTCAATACCCCGGAAAACCTCGGCGTTGTCCTGCATCTGGGGTATCCATTTTGATGAAACGAAACTCGTAACTTCGATAGTTTGTAGTCCGGTTTCCGATAGACGGTTTATAAAGGATATCTTGGAGGAGCTTGGCAACATTTTTCTTTCATTTTGCAAGCCATCGCGGGCACCAACTTCCACCACCTTAACAAAATCAGCCAGGGTCCTGGCGTTGCGAGCCTTAACGCCAAATCTCCATCCCGTAGATAACATTTCCGTTGAATGGAACGGTTTTATTCTGTAAATTAATGTAAACATTATTGTAAGGCAGGAATAATTTTACGGTATTGTTGCTGGCTAGAAAAGTATTGATCAATTCGGAAATTATATATGAGGAAGAATATTTCGATTCAACAATGATGACGGTATTAATTTTTTCTTATCTTATTTATTCAAAGAATGACAGTGGACACGAATGATACATATATCTATTCTAATTAACACTTATTGTCGAATTTCTACATTTAGAACCACTGCCAGGGAGCAACTGATACTTAGATCGGCACGTTATAATCAATCTAATGTATTTGAATATCCCGAAATTCTCGATTTCTAGTTCTTCGTGATTTTTCACTTCCTCTCCTTTTCTCCTGTGTATGGAAAGTAAGTCTCACAAATGCAAATACTTTTGGTTTTTACGAATGTAAACGGCGAGAGGAATAAAGGACTCAGGGCCGGCGGAAGAGGTTGGACCCGGGTGTGGAGTAAAAAGAGGGGTGTAAAGGGGGGTAGGGCAGAAGCAGGGGAAAAGAACAATTTAAATGGAGTAACTTTACATACACATTAAAAATTAACATTTACCAAACAAAAAAAAAATTATACCAGTAATGAGTTTCATTTTTACACTAAAGCGAACAGCGCTGGACTTATCTTGGGCATCCGGATAAAATACGCATATTCAAGTATAAGCTCCTTAGACCAGTGTCTTTCACGTAAAAATTCGACTACTTCTCCCAATTGTTCACTCCCGTCTCGATGCGTTTTAGTACGGCACGAAACATTTTTCGATCTGCCAATAGTCGTTCTTTATGGACACCATTTTTATAAAACTCAAGAATCGTCTGTTCGTCTGTACAGCTGCCAATTGCGAACAATTCTAACGATTTAAAGAATTAATTATTTGCGGTGTCAAATCGTCTTCCAGAGATGCGATAAATTGGTCGTAAATAGTAAAATACTACTTTCGTTACTAAATCAGAAAGCAGGTGCTGCTTTGCTTAAAAAAAATGAAATCATTGCCCTCAATTTTCGGCTATGAAATTTCACACCCAGAAATTTTTCGGGTGTCGACTGTGGTATGACTCTCTTTAAAATAAATAACATTTTAAAAAACCAACGCTCGAGATTTCCGCGTGTGGAATTCCAGACCCGGAATTTTTTCGGGTCTAATATCTGTTCCGCCTACATTCTTCCGACCAAGCGATTTCTGATGATTGGCTGTTTTGCGAACCGGAAAAAAACGATGCAAAATACACTTATAAGCCGGTATTCACAGTCGTCACTTATTCTTAAGTCGGCCTTAAGCATGACTTAAGATGTCATTCGTCCAATGGGCGGCATGAAGCTCATGCTTGAGGCCGACTTCGGAATAAGTAACGACTGTGAATACCGCTCATAGTTTACATGATTCATCACCCATGCAGCACAAATGTGTGGTGCTATGTTTACATATCAAAAAACAATTTTTTTTTCAATGAATAAAATAAAGACAATTTAAAACCAACGCTCGAGAATCTCGGGTATGAAAATCCATACCGGGAAATTTTTCGGGTATGGAGTTTTCTATACCCCCCATAGGCTCGAGCCCTGAAAGGACCAATACCACAGATATGAAAAACCAGAATAACACTAATGGAATCAATATTCTAACTATCTATTTATATTCATAAAGCTGTTTCGTGACTGACTGAGTGACGGATAACGCACAGCCTAAACCACTGAAGATAGAAATTTGGAAGACATATTCCTCGGAGGGTGCAGAAGTGCACTAAAAAGAGATTTTTCGAAAATCAACCCGTAAGGGGGTGAGGTGGGGTGTAAATGTTTGTTACCACTAACTCGTGGACCACTGTATCTCTTGAATGGCAATAGGGAGAATTTTGCATGGAGGCTGGGTCGCACCGTAGGTAGCATGGTAGTGGTTAAATCGTTCTTTATTTTCTTTATTTCTCTAATCGGGAGCGTCGGGATGGGACGAGAGCGAAGCCGCGGGGTGACCACTAGTTCTTGCATGAGGGATTATTCCCGAACCCAATTTTGAAAGTTATATTTTCTTAAGGTAGTAGTACCCTCCATAAGAGAGTTCCTCGTCAGATTTTCATGAAACTCGGCATACTTATAGGTATTGATGAGAAAAAGGTTCAGTTAAATTTTTATGGCTTTCCGGAGCGCGAGAAAAAATATATCAACACTTTTATTTTCACATGTTTAACATGGAGTCTTATGGAGAATCACGCTCAATTCGATATAATACAAAAAGTCCTCGTCAGATTTTAATGGAAACACTTAAGCTCCAAGTTGAATATTCAGAGAACATTTTGGGTACTTGAATGTAGAAATCAGGAGACTGTGATCATAATAATAAGCAAATAAACATCGGGAAATGCAGCTTATATCAGGAGTTGGTCGTGATCCAGTAGACATGGCAACGTTGCGCGTTTGTTTGACATCTTCTCTCTCTCTCTCTCTCTCTCTCTCTCTCTCTCTCTCTCTCTCTCTCTTTCTCTCTCTCTGATCGACATCATAAACACGCGACGTTGCCACACATCAAAGTACTACCTCTCCTGATTCAGGAGATGGTATATCTTAGGCTTGCTTTGACTCTTATCGTTTGTGGGATACTACCTTAAGGCGATGTACGAGTGATTTCGTAGCGCAGAAGTGCGAGGGAGATAGCACCATGGGCGCTCGCGGCGGAGCGAGAGAGACGGGCGCTCAGATGTTATTGTACTTCACCTTAAGGTGATGGAAGACCTATTTGAGTGTGAGAGAGACAGCGCCATCGGCGCTCGCAGCGGAGCGAGCGAGAGGGAGAGAATTTTTGTCTTCCATCATCTTAAGGGGATCTCGAACCTCTCGTGTCTGCAACGAGTGCGAGACAGATAGCGCGATGGGCGCTCGCGGCGGAGCGAGAGAGGACGTGACCCAAAGGGAAGCAGATTTGAGATGGGAGCAGATTGCTTCTATCTCTCTTCCGCCTGACGTAGTCGCGGCGCGACTCTGGTCGTAGTGGCGCCCTACTTGCGGCCGCTTCGAGCAGCATAAAAATTTCATTAGGTGAACACCCCCACCACCAGAAATTTGGAGGAGTTTTAAGCCTGCATGTAAGACCGTGGTCACACCGATATAACGGCGCGCTACCTACGGCCACAACTCGAAACTAGATTTTCCGTACAAGAATTTAACACAGAATCTGCGGTTCCATGTACAATATTTTCAAGAGCGGCGACCGGAGCCAGCTCCAACTAAATATCAGAGATGAGTTGGGAGATGTCTGGAGGAGGCCTTTTTAGTGGTTCCGATGGAAGACGTGCGAACCTGGTGGCGAAACCCGAAAGTTGGAGGTTAACAATGGTAATCAACCAAGCAATCTCGGGCGCTCGTCGGATTGCGTTCGCGCGCACGCAGTGGGCGTGGATAAGCGCCACAGCCGTGGTGCGGCGAAATTGGAAAGTTGGAGGTTAACAAGGGTACTCAACCAAGCAATCTCGGGCGCTCATCGAATTGCGCTCGCGCGCACACAGTCAGCGTGTATAATCCAACCGGCAAATTACCGACGGAGTCGATCGATACTTGGTATAGCACGCGCGCACGTAAATGCTTGTGGATGACGGCTTCGGTTCGGAGAATTTTTTCGCCGTTTGCGTCTCGTTCACGACAATCCAGTCGCGCGTTTCGCTTACATTGTAGCCAGGGAGACTAGAGTAATTATATATATATATATTTATATATATATATATATGTATATATATATATATATATATATATATATATATATGCAGTAGACCTCATGCAATGAGAAAGACGGAATCCAAGTCAGCAGGTGCTAATTGGAGATAACGGTGGTGCGAGAGAGCCTGGTAAACATAGCTACAATGTAAGCGAAACGCGCGACTGGATTGTCGTGAACGAGACGCAAACGGCGAAAAAATTCGCCGAACCGAAGCCGTCATCCACAAGCATTTACGTGCGCGCGTGCTATATCAAGTATCGATCGACTCCGTCGGTAATTTGCCGGTTGGATTATACACGCTGACTGTGTGCGCGCGAGCGCAATTCGACGAGCGCCCGAGATTGCTTGGTTGAGTACCCTTGTTAACCTCCAACTTTCCAATTTCGCCGCACCACGGCTGTGGCGCTTATCCACGCCCACTGCGTGCGCGCGAACGCAATCCGACGAGCGCCCGAGATTGCTTGGTTGATTACCATTGTTAACCTCCAACTTTCGGGTTTCGCCACCAGGTTCGCACGTCTTCCATCGGAACCACTAAAAAGGCCTCCTCCAGACATCTCCCAACTCATCTCTGTAAATATCTACAATTTTTTCAATTCGCAGGTTATTTACAAGTATACACAAGTATAAACACTCACCACTTGTTAATAATTCACAATCAACACGATGTTTCCCGCTTATGCGTATCTGTCCGCGTACGACAGGCATAAAAAACTGATAAACGATTATTTCGAGCTTCGAGGTGGTTCGGCGCTTACGCTGCAGCGAGACACGTAAGTCACGTCAGATAAGTCACTCGCAGCACTAGTGGTAGTTTCGTTCGACTGATTACATGAGACCCTCGTTGTATCATGAATTTTGATAAGGCGATGGTATGGGAGGGCGTTAAAAGATAGTATACCTCGTCACAAACAGCTCTTCATGTTTCGAGGTCTCGGGACAAGACGGACCAGGATGTCATCAGGGAAAATCACAGATTTCTCTGGGACGAAGAAAAAGACGCTGCTGTCACATGGGCGTCAAGGCTCGCTAAGAAGTACTACGACAAATTGTTCAAGGAATATTGCATTTGTGACCTGACTTATTACAAATGCAACAAGGTTTGTAGCACACAACTATTTGGAAGCTGGTGAATTTAGTCATAACGGCCAAGCAGGGAATTCAGGAATGTCGTCGATTAAGGTAGTATCCCACAAACTGTAAGAGTCAAAGCAAGCCTAAGATATACCATCTCCTGATTGAGATATGTAGTACTTTGATGTGACAACGTCTCGTGTTATGATGTTGATTAGTGATAGAGAGAGAGAGAAGATGGGAAACAAACGCGCAACGTTGCCATGTTTACTGGATCACGACCAACTCCCGATATAAACTGTATTATCCCAATGTTTATTTGCTTATTATTATCATCACAGTCTCCTGATCTCTATTTTCAAGTGCCCAAAATGTTCTCCGAATATTCAACTTGCAGCTTAAGTGTTTTCATTAAACTCTGATGGGGACTTTTTGTATTATATCAAATTGAGCGTGATTCTCCATAAGGCTCCATGTTGAATATGTGAAAATAAAAGTGTTGATATCTTTTTTTACGCGCTCCGGAAAGTCATACAAATTTAACCGAACCTTTTTCTTATCAATATCTATAAGTATGCCAAGTTTCATGAAAATCTGACGAGGAACTGTCTTATGGAGATCACCTTAACAAAGATAATGCTCTGCCAAAATATTGAAAGAGGAACCGGATCATCAACATAAATTATTCCCAAAAAAAAAAAAAAAATAACAGTAAAGAAATATTTACCACCCAACATAATCAGTAATGTTGAGAGGACTCTCTTGAACTCGAACCAACAGTTGAACTTAGAAGTCAAGAATGTAGCTATAAAAATTTGGTCGTAATCGCCAAAGCTTCAAAAATAATAAAAATAATCGGACCAAAGCAATTTGTAACAATAACCATTGAATGTTGATTGATAGGTTGCTCTCAGATGGAGAACGGAGCAGGAAGTAGTAGTCGGAAAAGGCCAATTTGAGTGTGCCAGTAAAAAGTGTCGACTGAAGGAAGGCCTTAAAACTTGGGAAGTTAATTTTGGCTATGAAGAACACGGTGAAAAGAAGAACGCCTTAGTGAAGCTGAGTAAGTCACAATCTGATGAATCTTTAAATCACAATAGCGTGACATTATTTTCCTGGGAATATCCATTAAGAGTAAAGTAAGTCATTATATAATCAAAGTAATAATTGATTATGATGGTAGAAACGTCGGATTTTTCTTACAAATAAATCATGAAATTAAAATCAGTATAACAAATGAAATAAGTAATTCTTGACATAATTCGTGCTTCAATGGTTACAATGATTTAGCTCTTTTTGCAATATGCAACATATTTCAAGATAATTACGGAGAATCTCAAGTTATTGATTACTTTGAAAATACAAAATTGTACATTCATAATTAGATGATGCACTTTCACAGTTTCTTGCTGTGTAATAAAAATATTAATTACAATAGTCGCACTAACATCTAATTTATTGTTATTAGGACTCTGTATAGAGTGTTCCACAAAGCTGAATTATAAATCTCAGAAAAGGGAGGTCAAGAGAACCAAGGAATTGAAACGCTTGGGAAAGAGTTCCTCAAAAAATCCTAACGAAGTCTCGGGATCTAGTGAAACCGAAGACGTCAAGATAAAACTTGATCCAGAAAGTGACGTTAAACTTGCCGAGAAATCGGTTGAGGCAAAATCTGTCGATTGCGAGGTTTGGAAGAGTACACCCGTGGAAGGTGCAGAAAAGTCGAGGGAGGAAGAATTCGAAGAATACCTTGCCGATCTGTTCTTGTAGAACGAAAATGAAATTACTGATATATTACAATATGTAGTTTATTAAGAACAAAACAACCTTTATACAGTTTAAATTGCTGAAATTTGTAGAAATTAAAAGAAGTCATGAGAAATCGCAAAGAACTGAGATAAATTTTTGAAAATCCTATGAAATGAATGGGACTGTATTGAATCTCTTAAGAATCAAAAGCAATTTATTGAAATGTCCCGATTTCTTAAAATCTGAACCTCGCTTGTTGCTTGTACGTTGAATCTCTACGATGATTTCATGTTAAAAAGACCAGCCCGAGGTGTAACATCTTTTCTAAACGAGATCAGTTTTTACTATGTGTATTTGAGGTATTCCACTGAATTTCAACCAACTTTGACAGTCGATTCAACATTTTTCGCCCACAATTTTTTACATCAATGTGTGGAAAATGAAGGAACCGTCTGAAGCGCTCGCTATCAAGATACAATTTATAGTATATTATGATACTAGAACGGAAACATTTTCAACGAGTGTATTACAATCACACGAGTCGAGAAAACGTTTTTCGCACGAGTATCGTACAAATTTTTATGTCGCAAGATGTGTCAACGCGGTTTGACGTGAGCGAAGTGAGCTGGTGAAAACTGCATTTTACGCACAGCGTGTCATAAATGAAGTTTTACAACTATTCATTACATTTGGTCATTCAAATCGATATCAAAAGAGACGCGGTAGCGGCTCGAGACAAGTACATTTACTAACTTACCGTCCGCCTCTTGAGACGCGACTGCAGTATCATTTACTCCACCCGGTTGAATTTTAACCCAACTTTGTACTTTTTTTAAAATTCAGAGCCCCATTCATGAATGTTTAATTGCAGTGTGAAGCGTGATTCTTTTATATTCCGATTGGGACCAATACCAATGCTGTAGGTGTTGTTAACCGGAAGATATCGAATTATTTTCATGATTAAAATCGTGTTTCCAACGTTTTTTTGACAAAATCGATTTCAGAGCTGTTGCACACTTTCTAGTAATCATAGCTTGTCATATCAGACGCGACGATTCGCTGTCATATCGCTGTCATCGCGGTCTTCTCACATTCTCCCACGTTTCCGATTAATACTCACCGGTATTGGTGACGATCACTGAGGACCAGTCAGCCTGCCTGACGAGATCAGCTGAGCAATACAGATCAAGAACGAGCTTCAAAATAAAAACCATCGAATATGACAGTTCGCGGTAGTGTTGAAGAATTAATTAAAAACCGAGTATGATATACGATAAAATTGTTAATAACGAAGCATTCGAAATGTATCGTTTGTGTGGTAAAGTGAGACGAAAAGTTATCAATATATTTTATGTCACGCTGTCCGTAAAAGTGCGGTTTTACGCTCACTTCGTTCGCTTCAAACCGCATTTATGGACCTTGTGACATAAAAATTCGTACGACACTCGTACGAAAAATGTTTTCTGGACTCGTGTGTTTGCATTACTCGCCTTCGGCTCGTTCTGCAAACTCACACTCGTCAGAAAAATTTTTTTCGCCCTAGTGACATAATATACTATTTTTGTTGAGACGATTTTTTATCCGTTTCGATATAATGTAAATATTTCTAGGAATAGTTATCGAAATAAGAAGTAAGTTGTACTGAAATTGTGTGATACCGTTAAAGGTTACGTTAGCCTAGCTTCATTCCGATTTTCAATCAGGTTATTAACTACCACTATTAATAACACGGTAAGTATAATTCTTTTATAGCTACTCATAGCAAAATATATTTTCTCGTGATCATGTACTTGCTTACTATCCTTTAGAACTTGGAGCAACGTAACGATCGGGAAGCGGCCTTTCTTGAGGAAAACTGCCTCGAAGCATAATTTTGGAAATATAATGATTTTCACTATGGGTTACTGTGAGGATGAGAATGTACCTGGCTCTCTACATAAAAGCCAACACATCAACTCAAAACAGTAGTAGCCTACGAAGTTTTCCACCCAAATTTTTACTTCCAAAAATTCGTTTTTCGTATTCAGAATTTGAGAAAATTTAAAAAAAATGAAATAACGAATGCCTTTTCTCGAAAAAAAAAAAAATTTCGCATATTTTACCCTGAAGCGGACGTTCACCTGCTCAATAAAATCTAAATTAATTTTTTTCTGGAAGGCCATAAGAAGGCGCACATTTCCGTTCTTTCACAAATGTCAATACGTCAAATCCTGCCAAAGATACAGCCATTTGAATGGAAAAATTGAAAAATTGAGAAAAAAAATTAATCAACGAGAAAAAAAAGTCAGAAATTTTTAAAAAATTTCGGCACTTGGTGAATATTTTTCAATAAAATAACTCCATTTTTTTAAATTATTCGTGGAATTTTTTTTCTACTGGCTGAAGTGATGTGGAATGCCTCATATTTAATACAATAATTTATAAAATGTAGCTTATCATATATATTAATGAACCAAACATGTACACAACAACCAAGGTCGCAAGCAGACGCAGCTGAAACCAGCTCGAAATGTTAACTACAAGTATATTCTTTCGAAAAATATTACCCTCGGCCCCGAGAACAGCGGAGCTTTTTTTGACCTAGTAACGCAATTATGCTTTTACCTTCAAGACATATTAGTATGGACTATAGGCGACTAAATTTTACCTGGTTCGTTAAAAAAAATGTCGTTTCATTTTTTAGGGTTTTTTCCGCCCTGGGACCACTATGCGACACATCAATTCGACGAGACCATTCTTGTATGTAGTCGCGGTAAGGCATTTTAATAATACAGACGGTATATTAATCAATTGATATATTACAACTCGCCTATCGAACCCCTTTTCCGTCCCAGCGTACATCGGAACAGGTTAAAGTTTAACGTCAGCGCGATTATACTCTGCAATATTTGTAGCCAATTGCTAGAGATACTTCTAGCACCGTACGATATAACAACTCAATTGAGTTTCAATAGGTTCCGAATTCCATACGCGATTCATCTAACGTGACGAGATATCTAACAAGGCTAGACAACTGCGAACTGAGTTCACTCTTTTAAAAATAGTCACGAAAACATTTTTCGAAACATGATCGCAATTCTCTTTTAATTGGTAAGAAACATGCACGTATATGATGCCTATCTACGGTCTGATACAAAACAGTAATTTCCATGAGCTTTGAATCTGTGTTTTACACTACTACACAACATAATTGTTGAGAGTCTTTGGAACACGCCAAACAAGTGTGCAACAGAAAAGGCGCTAGCTCTGTAACATTTTCAACGGTGAGCACCGAAAAAATGTAATGGGTATTCCAATATGGAATTCTTGGTCAATTTTTATACGGTTTCCAGCTTGAAATTCAATTTCATAGATGCACCCATTGAAGTGTTGATGTGGCAGACCTTCGAAGAGTAAATTTGAAATATCAGTTTATGCACAAAAACTCGAGATATCAGTATATTGAATTGTATATCATTTTGACAAGTGTATATGGGGAAAGACGCCTCAATTCGAACGGGTTAAAACCCTCACCTTTTCAGATACAGTTGGCATTTTTTTTTAGTTTGGGGTAATCCAAAGACATCTCTCGATTTTTTAAAAAATTTTTTTGCCATACCCTCTCCCTAAAAAATTGAAAGAATGAAAAATGAGAAAAATCAGACATTCGGACATTTTGAAAATTGTTAAATATTTTTTCTTGTATTCTGTGCTTGAAAAATAAATGTTTTTTATCAATTCAAAACGAGACCTTTATTGCTAATATTCGTTTTTTTTTATTTGAATTTTTCGAGACTATGAAAATTCAGAAAAACTTCGAACGTAACAATGGTTCCTTGTTGAAAAAAAAATATTAAAAATAAGTAATTCTTACGGAAAAATCGACATCTCGGGTTTTTCGCGTTGGATACCGATTTTTCAATAAAGAAAAAAAATGTGTGAAAATCAACCCGATATATCGATTTTTTCATGAGGATGATTCATTTTTAGTTGTTTTTTTCAACAAAAAAATATTGTTATATTCAGTGTTTTTTTAATTTTTATAGTATCAAAAAATAAATATCCGCAATAAAATTCCCACCCTTAATTTATATAGGAACTTAATTTTTTCAAATACATACTACGAAAAAATGCATGATATAACAACAATAACTGAGTACCTGATTTTCCTCATTTTTCATTCTCTCGATTTTTTTAGGGGGGATGGAGTAGTGAGAAATTATTTAAAAAATCAAGAGATGTCTTTAAGTTATCGCAAACTGAAAAGAAAATTGCCGACTATTTCTGAAAATGTGACCCGTTGTAAGCGTCTTTCCTCATATACTTCAATCGTTCTGAAAAAAAACGTCTTATGAGAAACACATTGAAGTTGTACAGTTTCATATTTCTCATTCTCAACTGCACTGCTACTGAAGTTCCTTAAGGTAGTATATCAGTCAACGACGAGTCGTTGAACCCTATATTTTTTTACAACCTATCTAAAGAGCGAATTTTTCCGCATTTTTTAAGGAAAAAATGCACTTTATCGTATAGTTTACGAGACATTTGTTGTTAAAGTTTGGCAAATTAACATAGGCGGTATAGGGGCACGGTCGGTACGTCGCAGAATCAATAAGATTGGGAGTAACCTAGTCGTGTAAGTCCTGAAAAAAACCTACCATTAGAAACATCATCCAAATTTGAATATCACTGAAAATGTTGAGGATGGTTAATCGTATAGTTATTCTGTGTTCGTTAGTTAAAGTTCAAAATTCGGTTCTCGGGAATTGATTCATGACGTCACACCGTTTTGCAGTAACGTGACAACACAGTGCCGCGGCAAGAATAGAGAAATGTCGAGGGATGTCGACGAAGGCGATGCATAGCGTGATACATGGACACTACACGACTGCTGCGCGGCTCTTCCAGCTAAGCAAGTTTGTCACTTTGTCGGTGATAATTTATTCTGGCCAGACTTTCTGCCGCTTTTTCATGTCGATTCAACCCTGATTTGTTAATATTTTATATTTATAAATCTATATTATAAAAAGATTATTAATATTAATATTTCGCAATTCGTCGATAATCAATGTAACTTTCGAAACTCTGTCATAATTTAAAAATCAGCCGCCGTTGAAAACTGGTAGTCACGCTAGTAATGCCACTCTCATAAAAGTACAGTGTTGCAATGGTTTAACCTGCATTTTGGCAATTTATCATAGCACGAAAAATTAATGTTCGATCATTGTGCAAAAGCGTTTTTTTTTCATTCTAGAATATTGAGCATTCTTTGAACGAAATCTGTTTATCTGCCAGAATTTATCCATTTTAATTACCATAAAGTATTCGGTTGTTATCGTTAAGGAGTTGGCTTCGAATGGAAAACTAGTCAAGCGATCAACATAACCCAGAATAATTAATCGATTGTAAACGGAATATAGCAAATTCTCTGCTGTAATTAGTAGCCGATGGTCTATTTTAGTGTCGTGTATATAATTTCGATGCGATCCTTTAATTTGAAGCTTTCTATGCAAAGCCAAAGTATACATATAGTAGAGTACTTAACTTCAGCCTGAAACTGATATACTACCTTAGGGTGATGTACGATAAATGAGCGCCCACGTAGAGTGCGAAAAAGCCCCATATCACCAAATCTACGTCACACGATGCTGATTCATATGTACACAACGTATATCTATATTCGAGCTTATATACACACAGGCTGCTCAATGATAGATCATACGTAGTATTGTCGGTCTGAACAGAGTAACAAGACTCAGTCATTTCGTCGGTGTAAAAAATTAATATCAGTGGGAATAACTATTTGATCGCCAATGAGACTCAGATATTGGTCGGACTAATCCTTCCAACGCGAGACATTAATTCGATGTAAAAACATTGAATTTCATTTTTAAACTTCTCCTCCAGTTTCCCAATAAGAACAAATATTTTTCTGTTTGTAACATAAATTACTCTTACTCCTTGAAAAGATTGGAAATCGGGATCTCGTGGTCGTCTTAGACAGGTTGAATGATAACTACTTCCTTACTCCGCGTCCCAATCAACGACGAATGGATATTAAAAAGCGAAATTGAGTGTCATAATATAACTTGCTCGCTGTTGATAATGGTGTTTCAGAACGTGCAACTTCAAAAGATAGTTATTTGAACAATTTTTATACAATCCAGAGAAGAAACGTACTTTTTTGGAATATAACCTTTTATTAAGAAGAATAACTGAATTGTTCGTTGGACATTTAGGAAAGAAGCACACAAGTGCACTATGTAAGGGTAACGTTATTGATAGAATTCCGTATCTCATTTGGCTTCACTCTGGTCTAAGTAATGATTTGAGCCTTTACAATGCAACAAGTGGAAGTAATCAAGCCGGAAAATAATCGACGTGGTGTCGGAACGCGAGGTTGCGGCATCATTTGCCCGGACAGTTGCCGGAACATGTCCTAAGGTTATTCGCCTGCTTCTGGGAGTCACTGTCTTCATCGCTGCAATCCTCGTCGTGGGTGTGCGTGACGTTGCGCGGAGTTTCCGGACGGGCGTGAGGAATTTGATTGTTCGTATTTGCGGTCTCAACCTCCAGTGTCCTTTGCTGTTGAAGGGTATAAAATGAATTAGTCGTTATGGGATCACTTAGGCGGGTACGACATCGGTCCCGCCGCCATGAGTGCGAGGAAAGTAGCCTCATCGGCGGTCGCAGCCGTACGAGAGAGAACGGGCAAAGCTGTGTCCTACATCGCCTTATACCGAAGAATATTAAGGTAGTACTCTCCAGAAGAGAGTTGCTCGTCAGATTTTCATGAAACTTGGCATACTTATAGGTATTGATAAGAAAAAGGTTCAGTTAAATTTTTACGGCTTTCCGGAGCGCGAGAAAAAATATATCAACACTTTTATTTTCACACGTTTAACATGGAGCCTTATGGAGAAGCACGCTCAATTTGATATAATAGAAAACGTCCTCGTCAGATCTTCATGAAAACACTTAAGCT